>JAHRHZ010000249.1:49981426-50018877 GCA_024137785.1 Ginglymostoma cirratum
TAGGCCCGAAACGTCAAGTTTTCCTGCTCCTATGATGCTGCTTGACCTGCTGTGTTCATCCAGCCCCATGCTTGTTAACAAGTAAGGCAGATGAGTTTAAAGCCTGGATCAGTACATGAAACTACAATGTTGTAGCCATTACAGGGATTTGGTCGTGAGAAGGACAGAACTGGCAGTTCGACATTCCAGGGTTTAGATGTTTCAGGTGTGATAGAGAGGGGTTTAAAAGGGATGAGGGAATATGTATCACTGACTAAGGAAAATGTCACAGCTACACTAAGAGATGACAACTTGGACGGTTCATTCAGTGAGGCCATATGAGTAGAACTCAGAAACAAGAAAAGTATAATCACTGTGATGGCATTGTACTTTAAACCCCCCCAATAATTAGCAGGAGATAGCGGAACAGATACGTAGACAAATAAATAAAAACACAAAAACAGAGTTATTTTGGTGGGTGATTTTAACTTCCTAAATATTGACAGAGACTCCCTTAGGGCCAGGGGCTTAAATGGGGAAGAATTTGTTAAGTGTATCTAGGAGGGGTTCTTGAAGCAATACATAGGTATACAAACTCAGGAAGGGGCCCTACTGGACCTTGTATTGGGGTATGACTCTGACTGAGTGATTGAGCTTTCTATAAGGGAGCATTTTGGTAACAGTGATCATAAATCCATAAGTTTTAAGATAGTAATGGCTAAGGATAAGACTGGTCCTCAGGTGAAAGTGCTAAACTGGGGAAAGGTTAGTTAGGCAGGAACTGGAGAAATTAGATTGGGGGGAGGCTGTTTGAAGGTAAATCTGCAACTGACGTGGGAATCTTTTAAAGGACAGTTGATCAGAGTTCAGGACCATCATGTTCCTGTGTGAATGAAAGATAAGGAATGTAAAATTCAGGAACATTGGATGACAAGAATATTGACAGTTTAATCAGGTTTTTCTCCAGGGTCTGCAAGATCATAGAATCCTTACTGTGTGGAAACAAGCCCTTTGGCTCAACAAGTCCACACTGACCCTCTGAGCATCCCACCCAGACCCATCCCCCTATAACCCACCTAATCTATACACCATGGAACACTATGGGCAATCCACCTAACCTGCACATCTTTGGACTGTGGGAGGAAACTGGAGCACCTGGAGGAACCCATGCAGACACAGGGAGAATGTGCAAACTCCACACAGACAGTCACCCAAGGGTGGAATTGAACCCAGGTCCCTGGTGCTGTGAAGCAGCAGTACTAGCCACCGAGCCACCGAGCCACCCCATAGATAATTGATAAAAGTCACACGACACCAGGTTACAGTCCAGCAGGTTTATTTGAAATCACAAGCTTTATGAGCACTGCTCCTTCGTTAGGGAAAGTCAAGTAAAGTTCAAATAAACGTGTTGCACTATAACCTGGTGTTATGGGACTTCTGACTTTCTCCACCCCAGTCCAACACCGGCACAGCCACATCAAGATAATTCATGACCTGCCCTGCTTCAGTCTCCTGACTTCACTCTCAAGTGATCCTCCCAAAAGACTCTCCATCAAATTTACATGAAAGATCTCATTTTGAGCAAAGTTGACGGGTAATTTTTACAAAAAGGCAACAGATAAAATGTTATCCTCTCTGCTGTCTACAGGTGGGAAATTAACTTGTGACAGAAATTTGAGTTAAATTCCATACTTGGAGAATTATCAGTTATCAGTTAGGAGTCCAAGGTTTGGCAAATTGTACATTAGTTATAGAGGCATTTTATTAACAGATATGCTTGTGTAGATTATGTGGATAATAGTAAGCCCTTCATAAGTAGAAGAAAAAAGAAAGATTTAAATTTATATACTGCATTTCCTGACCTCTGAACACCCCAAAACACTACACAGCCAAGAAAAGACTTGAAATGTAGTCACTGTTGCAATGGAGGACATAAAGCAGTCAATTGTACCCAGTAAATTCCCACAAACAATAAATATATAAATGACCTAATAATCTGTTTCAGCAATGTTTATTGAAGGATGCAGGATACCAAGTTTAGGGCAACACTGTGGCTCAGTGGTTAGCACTGCTGCCTCACAGCACCAGGGACCCAGGTTCAATTCTAGCCTTGGGTGACTGTCTGTGTGGAGTTTGTACATTCTCCCTGTGTCTGTGTGGGTTTGCTCCGGTTTCCTCCCACAATCCAAAGCTGTGCAGGTTAGGTGGATTGGCCATGCTAAATTGCCTGTAGTGTTCAGGGATGTGTAGATTAGGTGGGTTACAAGGGGAAAGGTGTGGGTGGGATGCTCTGAGGTTCAGTGTGGATTTGTTGGGCTGAAGGGCCTGTTTCTGCACTGTAGGGATTCTAGAATTCTAAAGTGAATTTTATTGCTCTTATTCTAAAACATAGGATTTTACCCATCCAACTGAGGGCAGACAGGACTTTGGTCTAAACTTCCAACAAGGAAAATGGCACTTAAAGCAATGCAGTACACTCTCAGTATTGCCCTCTGTTGTCAGTCTAGATGGAAATCCAAGCCACAACTTTTTGATTCAAGGGTGAAAAGTGTTGCCATAAGTATTATGAAATTATATCTGTTCTTGTTTGCGAGAATAAAAATATTAATATAATGGCTGGATATTTTATAGTCCAGCTCAGCAAGAATGTGGCAGATGTAAACTGTGGGAAGTGCAATGTGTCAGACTTGTTATGGAAACCAGAGCAGGACACACCCCCAGCCCCGAAAATATAATACAGGGATAACCTAGACCTTTTATATTTACTTAAAGGCAAGTGTAAGATTTTGTGTTCCAGATGTGATCCTCACTAGGCTTTTATCAAAACACGCTACTTAACTGCTAATCATCAACTGTTCCAATATAGGCAGCATCCCATAAATACATCCTTGGCAAGGCAAGGTTAAAAACATAGTTAAGGTTCTCACATACTGCCTATCTCCAGTCCAGCAGAATGAAATACTGAGAGAATCAGTTTGCTTCTTTTTATTTCTAAGAGGAAATCCCTCATCCAAGAGTCTAGCTCAGCAGCAACAGAAACCTTCTCACCAGCTGAAAGCAAAATTTAAAGAAAACCTTACTGTGTGAGCCCTAACCCTGCCCACTCATACTTCTTTGTCCTTAATTTTAAAAAAAACACCCAGGGATTCCTCCAAGCTGTTTACTAACTGCCTGTTTGAAACTGATATATCAGTACCACTGTGACAATAGCTGTCTGCAAGATAAGCAGGATGGAACACATCTCTCTTAAAGGCACAGTATAATCACACACTCCTGACAGAGGGAAATCTCCCCATTATTCCAACTGACATGGAATTCCTGGCCATCACCAATTAAGTTCATGACTGAGCCAATTGATACCCATTAACCTTGAGCCCATTACAAGTTAATTATGGTTTGATACTGACTTGATGGTGACTTGGGAGTGATATGGGACTCACACAGGTCTGCCAACTCTTTGGAAGGCCACCTCTCAAAACTTGTCATTTTGCCAGTGTCCACTCAGAGGTGGAGAAATGGATGTAATTCCTCACTATCAGACATTCCGTTCGACAAATGAAGGACATTGGATGGAGGAATGTTTGCTAAAAGAAATACTTCAATACCTTCGTCTAGAGCACTACCCACGCTCACCCCGATGACCATTGTTTGTCCACAAACTCCATCCTAGTTTCAATACTCAAACCCTTCTGACTGGTGGGTGAGAGTACAATATACGAGGTGCAGTAACAGATTGTGATGCAGATTTAATATTTTCCTTGCCTAAACCAAGCCTAAGTCTAAAGAGAAAGTAAAGTAGGCTGCATTTGAAACCAGGGCACAGCCAAGAGAATGAGTCCTAAAAAATGTTTCAAGTTAGTAGTAGAAAAGGAAATTGACATGCTGAAAGCACAGAATGATGGATATCAAATCCCCGATCATGAAATGGAAAGCCATTGATCTACTGTTTGAAATCACACTTTTTAAACAACTGTCATTCATAGACAAAGCAGTTGCAACACCAATTGGGCATGCTGTGAAAATAGTCACAACAGTTGGTAACAAGGGGTTACACAGAGTCAATATTTCAGGCTTCTTTGAAGAGGGCCAGAAAAATCCAACATTGATTTGAAAAGTCCTAGAAAATGTGTTGCATGTGAGAGTCAACTTTAAAATTCATTGCTTAGAATTGATGTCCTACAGGCAAAAGCCACAAGAATCAATAAATCAGTTTGTCAGTAGATGCCATAACAAGCACAATAAATGTGACTTTTCAGCGGCTGAACTGTGGGAGCAGATAATCGAGTTAGTGATTGCCTCAGCACCTATTAAAACATTTCAGCAAGACACCTCAGAAAAAAGGTAAGGTCACAGCATTGATTCACTGCTAGCACATGGCAGTAAATATGAAGCCACAGTAACTGGACAGCAACATCCAAAAGCATTAAATGCGGCAAACTGCAGTCAAGACAGAATAAGAAAGAAAACAGTGCAGCAAGTCTCGTCTATCACATTTACCAGGAAGTTGCCCTTCATTTCAAGCTTTGTGCAAGGTGTGAGATATGAAAGAACACTGGGTGCGCCTATATGAGAAATCTGGCTCCAAAGATGCAACCAGAGGTTATAATGGGATAAAAACTAAACAGAAGACAGGACAGCCATGTAGAATGGGCACCAAAGAGTGACCTGCAAGAACACACGCTGATACATGAGGATCATAGCAAATCAGATCTGAGTCAAAACCCAGAGTGGGACAATTTTCAACCAGAGGATGAACAGTCTTTCCACACTGTGAAAGCAGCGCATTGTGCAGACTAAGTCAAAGCGTGGAAGCTTCTGCCATAATCAACATCATTTTTCTAAAGAAAACTGGCAAACATTCCTTTAAAACCAAGATTGACACAGGAGCCAGTGCAAATATCCTCCAGGCTGAATGCTGAAGGGCATATACCTGGATCGTTGGAACATAATGATACAATCAACAGCATGAAGTAAACTGCACACAACGGGTCACCATTCCCTTGCATTGACACAGTAACAACAGTGTGTAGCTATAGCAATTCAACATGGAAACCTCAACAATTTTATCCGGTAGACCCAGTTGGACCCAGTATGGCAGGACTACCATCGTGTACAGCTCTTAACACTGTGACAATTTCAAGGTACTCATA
Organism: Ginglymostoma cirratum; assembly: GCA_024137785.1. Taxonomy (NCBI): domain Eukaryota; kingdom Metazoa; phylum Chordata; class Chondrichthyes; order Orectolobiformes; family Ginglymostomatidae; genus Ginglymostoma; species Ginglymostoma cirratum. Next base: position 49,986,556 of record JAHRHZ010000249.1, read on the forward strand.
CTGACAGAAGGGGTGACACGGTGACACAATAGTTAGCACTGCTGCCTCACACCACCAGGGACCCGGGTTCAATTCCAGCCCCGGGTGGCTGTCTGTGTGGAGTTTGCACTTTCTCCCCGTGTCTGTGTGGTTTCCTCCAGGTTAGGTGGATTAGCCATGCTAAATTGCCCATTATGTGCAGGCTAGGTGCATTAGCTACAGGAATGCAGTGGGTCTGGATGGAATGTAGAATGCTCTTTGAAGGATTGATCTGGACTCAATGGATGGAATGGCCTGCTTCCACACTGTAGGGATTCTATCCAATAAGAGGCTGAGAATGCTTACACTGAGTCTGTCCAGGATTTACTGCAGTTTTACCCAGAGAAGTTTAACACCTGAGGAAGTTTTGAAGGCAATGCTGTATTGCAGCTCAGAGAAGATACAATTTTGTCAATTTCAGAAAATGCAACTTCATCACAAGAAAGAAACATATGCATGAAACAGATGACATGGCACACGATGGTATCACTCGCTGTTTGGATTGTCACAAAGGCCGGTTTAGGTCAATTAGTGCATACAATCAGGTTGTCCAATATGTCCTACCTCTCCCTGAAGAAAGGTCCACACACAAGATTCCAAGACAAGAAGAATGGAATCCTAAGTTCACAGGAAATAGATTCTTCCTCAAGCTGGATGCCAGGTATGAATATTGGTCAGTACACTTAACCAAAGAACCTCAGGAAGTTTCCTTCTGAATCCCAATTCGAAGATATTGTTTCCAGTGACTGCTGTCAGCCAGGATATCTCTCTGCCTCTTTTGGACAGAAATGTGCCTGCACATGTATGCATTGCTGATGATATTTTGATAATGGCAAAACCCGAAAAGATCAGGATCAGAACTTTCACTCACTTATGACAGTAACTTAATCTGAAGAGCTTGTTTTTAACAGTAAGAAGTAGCAGGTGAATGTAATTCAGATCAAATGCTTTTGATCTTTATATTCAGGGTGTGGAATCAGTCTTGACCCAGATAACGTCAAAAATATAAGACAAATGTCCACTCTGCAAGACAAAGAAGTCAAATAGATATAACAAGGTGTAGAGCTAGATGAACACAGCAGGCCAAGCAGCATCGGAGGAGCAGGAAAGCAGACGTTTCTGGTCTGGACCCTTTTTTTGCTGAAAAAGGGTCCAGACCAGAAACGTCTGCTTTCCTGCTCCTCTGATGCTGCTTGGCCTGCTGTGTCCATCCAGCTCTATACCTTGTTATCTCAGATTCTCCAGCATCGGCAATTCCTGCTATCAGTCAAATAGATATGTCTTGGATTCTTCAATGTCTTGTAATCTGAACTTTTCTGAGAAAACATCATCATTAAGAGAGCTCCTGAACAAAGGCATGCTATATGTTTGGACTGAGTGTGTCAAACAAGTGTTGTCAACAGAAAACTGCTCTCTACATTACTACAACTAGGAAGAAGACAATCCTGGAAGTTTTGCTTCAAATAAGAGGCTTGGAGAATGTATCATGCAAGATGATAAAACCAACTGCATTTAGATTCAATGGTCTACCACAAGCACAATCAAATCTTTTGGTATAATGAGATTCTGAATGTACCATTTGCTAAGTAATTCACCACGGGAACTGATCACCACCATTTAAAGGGATTTGCTGCAAATTGTTGACACAGGCACCACCAAGATTGCACCAGTTTCTGGTAAAAGTATAGTGATATGACTTTGCGTTTGCTACAAACCTGGTACCACACTGGTAACCTCAGATACACTGAGTGGATAATCAAATCTGAACAAGGTTACACATGTTCCATTGTGATTACAAGTCGACAGTATGGACATTGAGATGGAAAATGTGCTCCATATCAAACTATTACATTTTGATTGGTGTAAATCTGACCAGCTTCAATGTGGAAACAGCTAAAAACCCACAACTTAAGATACTATGAGACATTATCATTGATGAGTGATCTGACACAATAAACGTGGTTCTAGACACTTTCAGATGCTTTTGGTTTAACAGAGATGAGTTCAATACTTTCAGAGACATTATCTTCAAAGGAAGACAAGCACTTCTGCCCAAAGCTCTCCTCCAGGACGTATTGTCACAACTTTTTCAAGGACGTGAGGAAATAAGTAAATAAAGCCAACAAGATGACCATCACAATGTGGCCTATTGGCCAGAGATTAATAACAACACTAAAAAGTTAGTGAGGATATGTGAGACATGTCAGAGCCACTAACCAATATAGAGAAGCTCTGGAATTTTACCATGTATGGCAATAACTTCACCATGGTTATGAAGTTCTTCTTCAAATTTCTAATTGTCAGCCAAGTAAAGAACACTTTCTGTGTGTCCATGGCAGACACATTGAGTGCAATAGTCAGTCTGTTCAGTGCACCTGAAGAAATCGTTACTGAGAATGGGTTGCATTGTATTGGCAGACCCTTCAGTGATAAGGCTGTCAAATGGAGCATGAACCACATGATGCCCTCAACACATTACAATAGATCAAATGGTTCCACTGAGTGAATCATTCACACTGTTAAATCACTCCTCCTGAAGTACAGAAATAACAAGCCAGGATCTTTGTGTCATCATGTTACACCTTAGATCTGCACCTCTGGCTATGGGGTTACTACAGCCAACGGAGACCATGTTTTAAGAACAAGTGCTTACAGCTTTACCAATCCACCAACTATCTAAAATTCTGAAAAATAAAGGTTGCACTTTTCAGCAAAAAACGAAGGAAGAAGATGGTGTATGACCGGTGTATGAACTACCTTAACTACATGTAGAACAAAAGGTCAGAGTCACATGGCCCGCAATGAGAACAGAGTCACCTGCATAACTTTCCAACAATTATAAGAATATTCATGTTGTAGATATCCCTGGCTATTGGTTTTTTTTTGTGATCTTCAAATTTCCTGTTCATTAACACCTGTGTGTATCCAGGATACTAACTGTGAGGTGCATGGGTTCAGCCCTCTCACCACTGAGTCAGTAAGTTTTATTTTGTAATCAGACTTGAGTGCAATAATGTATGCTGGCTCTCCAGTGCCAGGGCATGTTGTACTGTTGAGATTGTTGGATTGCTCGCCGAGCTGGCTGGTTCTCGTATAGGCTTTTTGTCACCATGCTACGTAACATCAAGTGCGGCCTCCGATAAAACCATGTTGTGCTACTCACTTGGAATTTATACGATCTGGTCTGTTAAGTTGGGTTAATGCACCAATGATGTTACCTAGCATAGTGATGAAACGTCTGTGCAATAAACAGCCAGCTTGGCGAACAAGCCAACAATCTCATCCACAACCCGAGCTACAAATCTTTGCAAGAACCTTAAATATGCTGTAATGTTGGAAGTACTTTTGCTTTGGATGAGCCTCTACACCGAAAGCCTATCTGTCCTCTCATATACACATAGAAGATCACACTGCACTATTTTGGAAAAAGCAGGGAAATTATTCGTGGAATACAGTCTAACATTTATCCATGAAACAACTTCAAAAAATAGGTTATCTGGTTATTTTCACACTGCTGTTTGTGGGAGCTTGCTGAGAGCAAATTGGTTGGCATGTATTCTGCATTACAATAGTGATCACACTTCAAGAATACTTTATCGGTTGTAATGTGTTTTGGGGCATTCAGTTGTCATAAAAGCTGCTATATAAATGCATGTCTTCCTTTATTTCACTCTTAGAGAACTCACAGTAGTATTTGCCAATTGCCCTTTCTTACTTATAACGGGTGATTTTATGGTTCCTTCAATATCACTCTCCACTGAACCTGCAATCCCTAAATAATTATCTGGAGCTTGAGATGTGCAAGAGATTGCCTGAAAGAGTGCATTTTTTGAAAGCAATATATTTACTTCTGTTATGTTACTAATTAACTGAGCAGCAGTAGTATGTCTCAAAATAAAACATGAATTGTCAAACATCCATAGAAAAAAAGAGTAGCCCTTTGGGAATTTGACGGAAAAAGGAAGCAAAAATAAGTAATTTACTAGGATCCACATGAAATATAAAGAAGGGCATTATATTAACCATGGTGAGGGCCTGAACAGGATTACCTGAAGCTCAGCCTATGGATGTGAGAGGTAGGGGGCAGGGACACACTTGGCTGAATACAGTTATGGAAGAGGTAGGAGGTATTCTCCAGTCTGGTTTCAGACAGATGGATAACAACCCATGCATTCTGCTGTGTGAGTTGGCTGGATGCAAATGAGCAATTCACTGACTGAATTTGTATCCTTTTTGATCAATTTCCTCCCTGTACGCAAGGATGTTTGTACTCAGATTGTCATAAGATGTGAGATGGTCTGAGAAATCTTGAGCAATTGACCAGGGTCCCTGAAATGGAATTGTTACACATTCTCTACAGATTGCATTTGTTGAGCCTTATTTATAATGCTTTATATCAAGTAGCAGCAATAAGCTGACTTCCACAAGAGATCAATTAAACATGACAAAGTGAAAAACGCAAACTTTTACCAGAGAAAGCATTTGACGGTGACTTTCAAAATTTATCTAGATTTGATGGACTGGGTGACCAGTAAATATCATGAGAAAAAGTCAGGCTAGTATTTTGTAGGAGGAACATCTATTTAAACAGATCTTATAGATTTAATGTTGACAGTTTAGGTAAGGGTTTGAGCTTGGTCAATATGAACTACATTATATGGCTTGAATTTGCAGTTTTATAAATAAATAATAAATCTGGCACTGGCAATAAATATATTCTTAGCTTTCTATGTTTTAATATTTAATGAAATAGGTATGAAAGTGTATAAATAGTAAGGAAACAGCTGTAATTTATCTCATATGTTAGCATGAATGAATAGGAACACTTGAATGTGACAGCACATTTGCCTTGAAACATTTGCATCAATTTTTTTTTACCAACAGACTTAATAATATTCACTTACAGTTTCCAGTCACACATTCTTTCTCCATAATTTAATTCTTAGCGTTTTACGAGTACCTGTAGTCACTGCTAATTTCAGCTGCCAGTCTGTCAGCCTCTACAGTGCCACTGCCTGCAGTTTCAAGCCCTGTCATTAATCCTTTTGGCAAGTGGTTAGCAGTGAGCTCTGTTGCAATCCTGCATCAGCTGCACCATCTTGACAGCTTAATTGAACCATTTTGTTGAATCTCATCTGAATGCTTAAATGATGTATGTATATAATATATATTGTATGTATGATTTTTACTTGCACATTCTTCAAAACCTTTATAATATATTGACGTCACTCAGCGTAGCTGTCAAATCCGTATAAGGTGTACGGTCATAACTCCCTTTTTCTTCAAATTAGCGCAGAAATGTGGTCACACTACTGTAGCCAGAATTTGAATTACTTCAGGCTCATTAGCTCTCAGCAAGCTGTCCAGATGTGGTACAGTGCTGTTTTTCTTTTATCATTCAGGCTTGAAAGCAAGCTGTCAGCAACCATTTACCTTTTTTTACTCATATGAAAAAGGAAAATGTCAAATTGATCCAGCTGATAACACAGATTTTCTTTTGTCGTAGGAAACACAGCTATGAGACTGCATAACCCCACATAGAGTCATACAGTCATAAAGCATAGAAACAGACCCTTCGGTCCAACCAGTCCACGTCGTTCACTTTCCCAAATTAAACTAGTCCCACATGCCTGCATTTGGCCCATTTCCCTCCAAGCTTTTCACATTCATGTACTTGTCCAAATGTCTTTTAAATGTTGTTACTGTACTTGCATTCACCACTTCCTCTCACAGTTCATTCCATATACGAGCCACTTTCTGTGTGAACAAATTGCCCCTCCTGTCCTTTTTAAATTTTTCTCCTCTGACCTTAAAAATATGCCCCCTAGTTTTGAACTCCTCCACCCTAGGGAAAAGATCCTTGGTATTTGTCTTATCTGCGCACCTCATGATTTTATAAACCTCTATAAGGTCACCCCTCAACCTTATACACTCCAAAGAAAAAAGTCCCAGCCCAAACAGCCTATTTTTATAACTCAAACATCCCATTCCTGGCAACATCCTGGTAAATCTTTTCTGAACCTTCTTCATTTTAATAATATTCTTCCTACAGCAGGGAGACCAGAGCTGCACACAGTACTCCAGAAGATCAATGCAATCTAAAAACAAAACCTTTGCATTCAAGAAGTTATTGGATTTTTGTTCATTTTCATAAATTGTTCTAATGGCTTTGTATTGAAACTGCCTTCTTGAGCATTGAAGCAGCAGATCACCTCTAAGCAGTGACTGAGTTCAAAATCTGACATATGAGCATAAGATGAAAAACATTTATTCATCCATAAATTATAGGTTGTCTACTTGTAGGTATCACTCATTTCAACACTGAGCCAAGTCATCAAGCCAAGTCATAGTTGCTGTTTCAGAGGATGTAGCAGATGCCAGTGAATAATTAAAACAAGCAGAAAATGCGTTAGAGCATTCTAAGTCTCAGTCTGTTCTATGTTGGAATGTTTCCTGCCTCACATGTTAGAATGAAATTCACTTATGACAGAAATGGAAGAAGTCTCTATTCCCTGATACTCTTTGCTTGGTGTATAATTTCAAATAAACCTTCCAATGGAGTATAATGAAAACAAAATCTTATCTTTCTTACCATGTCATCTTTGTGTTATTAAATGTTATGCATCTTTTTCTCAATTGTAAGTTCATGTCTACACTGCCTATTCAATTTTGCTAAGCCAATACTATGTGTTGTTGTTGGGTCTAGTTGAATTGCTCAGCCTGCTTCATCCAAAACATATTTTATCTGCTAAATTGGTCGGAAATTGAAACGCCTGATGTTCAAAATGAACTTTTAAGTAAAGTAAAACATTGAAATAAATATTTATGCTGCAATGACATGATTATATTTTGAATAGAAATTTATCTTTAGTTATGAGCTGTTATGGACGAGCTTTCGATCACAACCATACATTCTGAGAGCAAAACACGTTGCAGGACTTCCCAACGTTCCAACAGGGTGGCATGGTGGCTCACAGCGCCAGGGACCTGGGTTCAATTCCACCCTTGAGCGACTGTTAATGTGGAGTTTCCACATTATCCCATGTCCGCATGTGTTTCCTCTGGGTATTCTGCTTTCTTTCCCACAGTCCAAAAATGTGCAAATTAGGTGGATTGGTCATTGTAAATTGTCCAGTGACCAGGGATGTGCAGTCTAGATGGATTAGCCATGGAAACTGTAGGATTACAGGGATAGAGTGGGGTGGGTCTGGGTGTAGTGCTCTTCAGAGAGTTGGTATGGACTAGACGGAATCCTATGATTCTATGCACGTTCAATTTCAGTGTCAACAGGAGCGAAGGTTTAAGAGCTCCCTGATATTTCCAGAAGATGTTGAAAATATTAGAGGAGTGGAGGTAGTTTGGCACTTGGGGGAAAGTCTTTGTATCAAACAACACTGCAGAGGAGCAAGATCCCCTCCTAGCTGTATATCGTTCTAGCTTGGAAATATATCATCGTTCCCTTAGTGGCGCTACAAAATCCTGGAACTCTACCCTAAAAGCAATGTGATACACCAGAATCAATTGGACTGCAGTGGCTCAAGAAAGCAGCTCCACCCCATCTTCTCCTGGGCATGTAGGGATAGGCAATAAATTCTTTGGATGCCCAAAACCCATAAATAAATAAAAGAAACATACAGCCCAGGTAGAGTGAAAGATATTCTTCTAATTTCACCTTGATTCTTTTGCCAGTTATTGTACGCCTATAACTATTGGTTACTAACTTAAAAACAGATCATTACCAAAAGAAAATGCAGAAGCTTAGCATGTGCACACGGTTCTGAATTTATAGCTGCATAGTTTATTCGAAAAAGAAATGTAAAAAAACTTCCGGTTCTCCATCAAAGAGCTTTCCAAAGCAACTTATATATTTTTGAAATATTGTCGCAATTGTTACGTGGGAACATGGCTGTCAAACTACTAGATCCAAAAAACAACAATGAGATAATAGCTAGATAATCTATTGAACTAATGTCGATTGATACATAAGTATTGATCAAGACGACAGAAAGATATCCTGCACTTCCGTGTGTTACCATAGGTTTTTATGTATATTTCAGAAGGAAACGTTACCCGTATCATCTGGAAGTTGAATGAATGTCTTGTGTCCTTAAGCATCTGATTGAAAGAAAGCATTTAAGCTTTGGCTCCTACTTTAGAGATTATTTCAAATAGCAAAGCTAACCTCCTGACCAAAGGTGAGTCTGGTACCAAAACATTTTTCTCACCTCCAAAACATTATCTGCCTTAGATTTTACCTCCCACTTGCAACAAATCTGCATTTGTACCTTTATAACTTGATTCACAACTTTTAATTATTTCGTTAACTGTCCTTCTAGCCTGTGGCATCCATAATCTTATGGCTTAGGTCCTCTGCTACACAAAATCCTGTACTGACATCAATCTGCCCTTTATAAACTAAACTTTACAAAGAAGACATTGCTTTAATGCATAAGAGATAGTAGGAACTGCAGATGCTGGAGAATCTGAGACAACAAGGTGTAGAGCTGGATGAACACAGCAGGCCAAGCAGCATCAGAGGAGCAGGAAGAAAAGTCTGAAGAAGGATCCAGACCTGAAGCGCGTCTTTCCTGCTAATCTGATGCTGCTTGGCCTGCTGCGTTCGTCCAGCTCTACACCTAGTTGTCTCTGCTTTAGTGCGTGACTTGACTTTGAGATCCATGCTTTTGCTTTCAAATCCCACTAAGAACTTGTCTCCTTCTATTTTGATAATGCCTTCTAGCTCTTACACTTTGCAGGCAGCCTCCACTCCTACAGTCTGGACAGATACACAGCAATGAAATATAATTGGATCTGTGTCCTTCATAAGACCATAAGATGTAGGAGCAGATGTAGGCCATTTGGCCCATTGAGACTTCTCCACCATTCAATCAGATCATAGTTGATCTGACCGTCTCGACTCTACTTTCTTGCCTGTTCCCCATATACCTTGATTTGTTATGAATTAAGAATCTATCTGTCTCAGCTTTGTATTAGTTTAATAACAGACCCTCTACATGCCACTGCAGGAAAAAATTCCACAGATTCACAATAACCTGAAAGAAGAAATTCCTCCTCATCCCTGGGTTAGATGGGTGAATGCTTACCCTGAGATTATGGACTTTGGTCCTGCATTATCCTACAAAAGGAAACAACCTTAAAGCATACACCCTGTCGGACATACTGAGAACTTTATATGTTTCATCACTCTATATCTTCTAAACTCCAATGTGTATAGGTCCAAGCTTCTTAACTTCTCCTCATCAGAAATCTTTCTGTGCATGAGATCAGCCTAAAGAACCTTCTCTAGACTGTCTACAATGCCAGTATATCTTTCCTTAGATAAGGTGAGCAAAACTGTTCACAGTATTCATTATTGTTTTCGCAAGACATCCCTGTTTTTATAATCCATTCCCCTTGACATAAGGGCCAATTTTATTAGCCTCCCCTCTGAACCAGGATGATAGATTTTTGTGATTCATGCATGAGGTTCCATAAGTCCCTCTGTGCTGCAGCTTTCTGCAATCTTTCTCCACTTAAATAATGATTAGCTCTTCTATTGTTTCATCCAAAGTACATAACCTCACATTTTACCATACTATATTCTTTCTGCCAAGTCTTTGTCTCCTCACTTAACCTGTCTATGTTGCTCTGCAGATTCTTTGTGTCTTGCCTTCCCACATAACTGTTATCCACAAACATAGCAAGAGTATATTCATTTCCCTCAGTCAAGTTTTTAATTCATTTTTATATGTTTTTACACAGAGAGTGGCTCGTATGTACAATAAACTTCCAGAGGAAATGGTAGATGTAGGAATAGTTACAACATTTAAAAGACATTAAGATAAGTATATGAATTAGAAATGTTTGGAGGGATACAGGCCAAGCTTCGTCTGTTTTCAGTCGCCCAGACCTTATGTATGCCTCCTTTTTCCTCTTTGCTAGTCTCACAATTTCACCCGTCATCCATGTTTCCCTAATCCTGCCCTTTCTATCCTTCATTTTCACAGGGACATGTCTGTCCTGCACTCTAATCAACCTGGCTTTAAAAGCCTCCCACATATCAAATGTGGATTTACCCTCAAATAGCTGCTCCCAATCCACATTCCCCAGCTCCTGCCGAGTTTTGCTATAGTTGGCCTTCCCCCAATCTAGCACTTTTCCTTTAGGACCACTCTCATTTTTGTCCATGATGATTCTAAAACTTACGGAATTGTGATCACTATTCCCAAAGTAATCCCCTACTGAAACTTCAACCACCTGGTAGGGCTCATTCCCCAACACCAGGTCCAGTATGGCCCCTTCCCGAGTTAAACTATTTACGACAAAGTTGCTGGAAAAGCTCAGCAGGTCTGGCAGCATCTGTGGAGGAGAAAACAGAGTTAACGTTTCGAGTCTGGTGACCCTTCCTCAACGTTGTTTTTGTTCCTGATTTACAGCATCCGCAGTTCTTTTGGTTTTTATAAACTATTTACATACTGCTCTATAAAACCCTCCTGGATCCTCCTTACAAATTCTGCTCTATCTAAGCTCCTAACACTAAGTGAATCCCAGTCAATGTTGGGGAAATTAAAATCTCCCATCACCACCACCCTGTTGCTCCTACATCTTTCCATAATCTGTCTACATATTTGTACCTCTATCTCACAGTCGCTGTTGGGAGGCCTGTAGTACAGCCCCAACATTGTTACTGCACCCTTCCTATTTCTGAGCTCTGCCCATATTGCCTCACTGCTCGAGTCCTCCATAGTGCCCTCCTTCAGCACAGCTGTGGTATCCTCTTTAACCAGTATTTCAACTCCTCCACCCCTTTTACCTCCCTCTCTAACCTGCCTGAAGCATCTATATCCTGGGATATTTAGTTGCCAATCTTGCCCTTTCCTCAACCAAGTCTCAGTAATAGCAATAACATCATACTCCCAGGTACCAAACCAAGCCCTAAGTTCACCTGCCTTACCTACTACACTTCTTGCATTAAAACAAATGCACCTCAGACCACCTGTCCCTTTGCGTTCATCATCTCCTATCTGCCTCCTCTTCCCCTTAGTCACACTAACTTCATTATCTAGTTCCTTACAAGCTTTAGTTACTACCTCCTTACTGTCCATTAACCTCCTCATTTGGTTCCCATCCCCCTGACACGTTAGTTTAAACCCTCCCCAACAGCATTAGCAAAAGCACTCCCTAGGACATTGGTTCCAGTCCTGCCCAGGTGTAGACCATCCAATTTGTAATAGTCCCACCTCTCCCAGGACCGGTCCCAATGTCCCAAAAATCTGAAACCCTCCCTCCTGCACCATCTCTCAAGCCTCTCATTTATCCCGTCTATTCTTTCATTTCTACTCTGACTAGCACGTGGCACTGGTAGCAATCCTGAGATTACTACCTACGAGGGCCTACTTTTTAGTTTGGCTCCTAACTCCCTAAATCCTGCTTGTAGGACCTCATCCCATTTATTAAAGTAAGTATAGGTTTATTATTATCCCCTTTATTATCCCTGTGACATTCTGCTTGTTAAAGGTTCCCATCCTGGAAACGTCCCCTTATCCCAATGCTGCATTTTCTATTAGCTACCAGTTCTCTATCTATGCTAATATACCAAACCCAGAACTGTGGAATCTTATCTTATCAAATAGGTTTGTGAGTGACATGTTAGTAAACATGTTTTGGAAATCCAAATATATTACAGCAACTCTTTCCCCTTTATCAAACCAGCTTGATACCTCCTGAAAGAATTCTAATAAGTATGCCTAGTTATGATTCCCTGTCATGAAACCATGTTGACTCTACTTGATTTTCCAGTGTATTTCTAAATGCTCTGTTACTAGATCCTTTAAGATAGACTGCAATGTTTTCCCAGTGACAGCCAACCTATACTTCCCTGTTTTTGTCTCGCGTTGTGAATAAGGGTGTTACATTGGTAGTCTTCCAGTTCTCTGGGATTTTTCCAGAATTCAAGGATTATTTAGAGATTGCTACCAATGCATCCACTACCTCAGTAAGTGCTTTCTTTAATATCAGAGGATGCATCCCCTCAAGTACAGAAGACTTAGCGGCCTTTAGCCCTATTAATTTTCCTAGTACCTTTCTCTGTACTGATAGTAATTGAGTTTATTTCCTCCCATCTTTCACCTTGTTATTGTTTAGCTTAAATGTTGCACATATGCTTTAGTACAAGTATCTAGTACAACTGTTTGGAATAAGTGTTTGGATTAGTGTGATGGCTGTGAAGTCTACTGTGAAGACTGAGGCAAAGTTTATTCAACTTCCCTGCCATTCCAGGTTCCGCATTAATATTTCCTCAGCTTCATTCACTAAAAGCCTATGTTCATTTTGGCTTCTCTCTTCCATTTTATATATTTAAAGAAACTCTTATTAATTTCTTTATATTTTTGCTAGTTTACACTCAAAGTTTATCTTCTCCCTTTTTTTTGGTCATCTATTTGTTTTTAAAGCTTTCTTCATCCTTTTGTTTACGCATAATCTTTTCTGCATTTTATGTTTGTCATTTTCAATTTGGTAAAATATTTAGTCTCATTGTTTAACAATTCTTGTCTAATTTCTCTTCCTACACTCGTTCTTCCTCACTGGATATGTCTGTTTTGTGAGGAAGGATCACTTGGCCGAAAAAGTTAACTCTGATTTCCCTCCGCAGAAGCTGCCAGACCTGCTGAGCTTTCCCAGCAATTTCTGTTTCCGTTCCAGCCAATAGAAGCTGATTGGTTAGTGGACCAGTGACCAGCTAATGATGAAAAAGGTCTTCTGTCAGCCAATAGCTAACTTGACTCTAAATAACTGAATAGCATGAAGTGTGAATATTTGGTAGGAACAATTGGGCCTCTGGGAAGGAATGAATTGCTTCTGCTCTGTAGTAAAAAGCATCTCAAGCCTGAAGAGAGTCAGTTTATTTCCACTTTTCAGTTGTTGTACACTGTGACTTTTAATTGTTAAGTCAAACACTTTTATAAGTCATCGTGTGTTTCCTGAAAACAAGTGAATATTTCTGGAAAAGGAAGATGGAGAAGTATTGTTCAGATCAGCACAAGAATCATCTCAGCTAACCCTATAGACAGAGGCCACTGAACTGCCTTCACAGTCTTTCCCTCTGCCCATAACACCCATGTTTTATTTTCCTGTCTGTGTTTATATGTTTCTGTAGGTTGGGGTTGTGGGGGTCCATAAGATGGTTAGAATTTAACAAATAGAGTTATGTGTCAATGTTTCATTTTTGTTTTTCTTTACTTTCAATTCATGCCCCAATTTAGTCTCAGCTATCTTTATTAAACAATTTGGCTCCTAAGCTACAAAATCTGAGCTTCAGAATGGAGCATGATTCACAAAGTGCTGATTTTACAATGAGTTCTGAATAATTGATGCTGCTCATTGGGTTTTAAATACACAATGTCATGACACCACACACAGTTTCTCTATTTAAAAGTTGATATTTTAAAGGATATAAATAAAGCATCCATCTATTCTAATTTGTATCCTATTTTTCTTTTGTGAAATATCGTAATTACTCTATGATGGCACCATTTAGTCAACTTAAAGTACACCTGACATTTAAAACTTTACCTTAGAGGGTCAATTAATTTTTTTTATCTTCCATTTAGATCCTTCAACTTTGCATGGTATTTTTCATTGTGTACCACATATTCATAATGCTTTTACTTTTACTAATATAGAAATTGACTTTTATAATGTAACTAACTTTGCAAATATATTGCTCATAAATTTAAATTAAGCTTTTTTTTAATATTCTGAGCCAGTTATGTTTGGTAAATCTTCTTCTCCTCCAGGGACAATCCTCAATTATTCAAGGGTTGCTAAACCATTTCTTATGCTATGGAGCAGGCTGAGAAGACATGTCCCTGTTTCACCTCAGCTGGAATGGAAAATGAACTGTGTGAGGTTGGTGTTATTTTAAACCACACTCTTGACATTGAACCAACTGAACTAACAACTATGCTGATGACATTGTCTCTAGGGCAGAGCGAATTGTAACATATCATCAATTTTATTCTGTACCTCAGAGTTTAAACTTTTCATAACCTTCATTCATTTGAGTGTCTTAAGTCCAGATGCTTGTGATTTTTCTTGGATGCTCCAACCATCTTACGTTAAAGGCAGATGCAGAAATTCCTGACTGACTTATATTCCTTATTTAGCTTCCAGTCTAATTACTTGGCCAACAAGAACATACCGTGCACATGCTCATTTGCCACAGATGATGCCAGGTCTACTGAGTTTTTCCAGCAATTTCTGTCTGAACACCTTCAACAACCTCTTTCAGAGGTGGTGCAAGTTGCAATTATTTTCAGTAAAATGAATACATGATGTGTAGTAAATCAAATCATGTAGAAGGCAAAACGCTGATCAAATTCAGTGACAAATAGACACACCTTGTACCAGATTCCAGACATTTAAACACAAACACACAGCAGTCAGTTGACTCATAAAACTATCACATGTAAGGGCAGAAGAAGGCCATTCAGCCATCGAGTCTGTCAATGCGATTTTTTTTAATATTCATTTGTGGGATATGGATGTCACTGGCCTGGCCAGCATTTCTTGCCCATCCTTAGTTGCCCTTGAGAAGGTGGTGGTGAGCTGCCTTCTTGAACCTTTGCAGTCCACTTGCAGTGGGTTGGCCCACAATGGCTGGTCTGATAATCCTCAACTTCACTTTGCTTCATTTCCCCATAACTTTTGATTCCTCAACTGATTAAAAATGTCTACCTCAGCTTTGTATGTAATAGATGACCCAACCATCACAGCCCTCTGCAGTAAACAAATCCACAGATTGACTATGTCTGAGAGAGAAAAAAAAAATCCTCATCTCTGTCTTAAATGGGTGGCTCCTTAATCTGAGATTATACCCTCTGATCCTAGTTTCTCCACATCGACTCTGTTAAAGTCCCCTAAGAATCTTATATGTTTAAATAAGGTCACCTCTCATTATTCTAAACTCTAACTCTCTTTCTAAACAGAGCAAATCTACACTAATAAATATCAGTTATGTTGACTCATTGAAGCTGCTCTTCACTTCCTATCTTTGGCATTGTTTTAACCTTATAATTCCAATTCACCATC
Organism: Ginglymostoma cirratum; assembly: GCA_024137785.1. NCBI lineage: Eukaryota > Metazoa > Chordata > Chondrichthyes > Orectolobiformes > Ginglymostomatidae > Ginglymostoma > Ginglymostoma cirratum. Next base: position 50,001,664 of record JAHRHZ010000249.1, read on the forward strand.
CTCGCTATATATTTATTAATCATTATTAGAATAGGAACAGGAAGTTCAAGCTTTTCATTTTGTACTCATCAGGACTAAAACGCAAGAAAACCACATTTAGAAAGTAAAGAGCAATATATATGGTATGACAAGAGGATGATGACTGGTTGAGCAATGGTTGCCATGGGGATGGAGCAGGAACTGTTCACTGTCTGAACTAATTGATTTAAGTTCAAACCAGAAAGCCGACTCTGATCAGTCAGGCTGTCTCTGTTGTCCTTTCCTCAGTGAAAAAAACATACAATCGGTGGAAATATTCTTTTTTTGCCTACAAAGTACAGGGCCCTGTGCAAAATTAAATGTAACTTCTAACACACAGGAATGAATCACACTGTGAGCCTGACTGATTATCTGAAATTGGTTTCCAATGTACTGGCAAACAAATATTTAGTTGTTTTGTAGTACAGAACTTGAGTATTACTGAAAAAAAGATACATTTTATCAAAACAATTAATCTTGTACTCATCAGGACAAATACAATTCAAGTGGAAAACCGACATTATACTGCACGAGAAGAGAGTGTGAGTGCTTGACAAATGGACTCTCACTGGTGGAGGTGTAGCCATAGAGAATGCACCCATTAATACTGATTGACAGTTAACAGTCAGGCTTCATTTAAATTTTAAACCAGGCAATTGACTCTGATTAACAAGGTGTGGAGCTGGATGAACACATCAGGCCAAGCAGCATCATAGGAGCAGGAAAACTTGACATTTCGGGCCTAGACCCTTCATCAGAAATGGGGGAGGGGAAGAGGGTTCTGAAAATAAATAGGGAGAGGGTGGAGGCGGATAGAAGATGGATAGAGGAGAGGATAGGTGGAGAGGAGACAAACAAATCAAAGAGGCAGGGATGGAGCCAGTGAAGGTGAGTGTAGGTGGGGAGGTAGGGAGGAGATAGGTCAGTCCAGGGAGGATGGGCAGGTTAAGGGGGCAGGATGAGGTTAGTAGATAGGAGATGGGGGTGCGGCTTGAGGTGGGAGGAGGGGATAGGTGGTTTAGGGCCTTGCCCTAAGAGATGCTCCAGCAAGTGGTTATCACCTAATTTGTTGAGTGGAAACAGGCACAATGCACATTCTTTCTGTTTGCAAAGAACAGGGCCGTGTGTATTAATGAGTGTAGCTTTCACACACATAAGTTCATGATATTGCAAACCCAATTGACAATCCTAAACTGGTTATCAGAATAATTGTTCATTCTCACAGGATAATCAGCAAATGTTGTCCAATTATAGAATCACACTTAATACTGCCACATATGTTGCACGTTTTGCAAACATAGATCAATTGGATATCATCTGCGTTTGTTTTTCACAAACAGACGATGGAATATGCTGTTTGATACAATCCACAAGTCTTTGGGACATTAGAAGCTACATGCCTGGCATCACACTGGCACTGAAACCTATATACTACGTTACGTAGTAGTGTGATCTTTTGTGGTGAACTTCTCCTAAAATTATAAGTGTTATGGCAATGAAGGTGACCATTCAGCCCATTGTGTCTGTACTTGCTCTCATGTGTTTGCTGCTTTGTAGTGTGAGACGATTAGTTTCATCTGCTTCTCAAATGTTTGAGATATTGTATCTTTCCGGGGTAATCTCAGCCAGACTGGGCACCTTGTTCTCCTCCACTGAACACTCAATATTGATGCACCCGGTCATCCACTTTATATCAAAGCCTGGCAGCTCAGTGGTTAGCACTGCTGCCTCACAGTACTAGTTACTAAGGTTCAATTCCTGCCTTGGGCGACTATCTGTGGGGGGTTTGCACGTTCTCCCCATGCCTGCGTGAGTTTCCGCTGGGTGCTCCGGCTTGGGAGTGAGGTTGAGTTCCCTCGTTCTGATGCTAGTTGCTTTGTTCCTTTCTTGCGTTGTCATTGATGCTAAGCACCTACAGCTAGAGCTGTGTTGTGTGCATATCTAGCAAACACTGAGTATACTGGAACTTTGTCTCTATGGTGGTTGCCAACTTCTCCATTGAAATATCCAGACACATGCATTTGGAGGCAGCTTGACACATATAATGTTGGTGGATTCCTCTAGCCTTCGATCAGCTTTCTGACTGCCTCTGAAAAATCTGCCTGCTGTTCCTATGCCTGTTGTGAATTTTGATGAGCTCACTAATGTCCAAGATACATTGAGATTGTGTTCTGCATGAGGCTGAGCAGGTGTCTGATCTCTGGCACTCTACTGCGGGTCAGAGATATGGCATGTTTCTTCCTCGGCCAGCTACACAGACTGGCAGTGATATCCTCACTAGATTATGCTCCTGCGTCTAACCTAGAGAGAGAACCCACCGAGGTGAAAGTCTCTGAGCTGGTGGTGAGTGCAGGTGAAAGAATTGTCTCTGCATCCTCTGAGGATTCAATGGTTTTCACCTCAGAGGAGGAGGGTCGCTGAGGGTTTCTGGTGCTGGCCTCTTCGTGATGGAGGTCTGCTTTGTGCCGTGAGTACGGGCATAGAAGAGAGGCAAAGAGTTCTCAGGTAAGGATAAAAGCTTTTGCAGGGTAAGAATGAGTTAGTGCTGACATTATTGGATAGAAGTGCAGCTCAGTACAATGAGGCTGACTGGGATATTGGCTATGGAGATTTCTTTGTCTCCACATGAGTAATCATGATCTCTCTAAATAATTTTTTTCTTAATTCATGTGTTTTAGGCATTAGTGGTTGTCCAACATGTATTGGCCACCCCTACGTTCCCTCAAGAAAGTAGTGGTAAGCTAATTCTTGAACCACTGCAGTCTAATTGCTGCAGGAGCACCCACAATGCTATTAGGGAAGGTGTTCCATGATTTTGATCCAGTGACACTAAAGGAATGGTGATATATTCCCACAACTAGAATATGTGCTGTTTAATGGCACTCTTGGTGTCGTCTTCCGTTATGTGTAGACTGATGGGTGGTAAGTAGCAGGTTTGGACTTTTTGTGCACACGAAATATTTGGGAAATTTTCCACGTTGTCAGGTAAGGTGACAGTGTTGTAAAGTACTGGAATAGCTTTGCCATGATACGGCAAGCTCTGCAGCACAAGTCTTCAGAACAATTGCTGTAATGTTATTGGGGTGCCTTTGCAATATCCATTGCGTCCAACTATTTCTTGATATCACGTGGAGTGAATTGAATTGGCCGAAGACTAACATCTGTAATGCTGGGGACCACAGGAGGAAGCCAAGATGGATCAATCACTTGTCACTTCTGGCAGAAGATTGCTGCAAATGCTTCAGCCTTTTTTTTTGTACTGATATGCTCAGCTCCCTCGCTATTGAGGATGGGGATGCTGGTGAGTTGATAATTATCCACCATCATTCAAGACCTGGTGTTCCAAGCTGAGCTTACATCTGACCTGTTGGTCATAGTGCCACTTGCTTCTTCTGCTGTTTGACATGCAAGTAGTCCTGTTTGGTAGCTTAGTAGATTGACATCTCATTTTTAGGCTGCCCGGTCATGCTCCTGGCATGTTCTCCTGCAGTCTTCATTGAACCATCTTGAATTTTCTCCTTACAGGGAATAAGCAGCCATACATCCATCATTTCTCAGCTGGCATTGGGTCTCTTGGAGAGTTTTTAGGCCTGCAAAGAGACAGAGAGAGGGGTTGAGGAGGATGGAATTAGATGGAAGAGCAGTTACTGATGATGCAGGAGCTGGAGCGGTGGTGAGGCGTCCTCACTGAGTGAGTCAGGAGGACAGGAAGGGTCAGTGGTTAAGGAGGTTAAGGTGGGTAAAAGCTCTTGAGTGGCCATGATGAATGCAGACTTGAATATGTGAACATGAATATGCAGTCATGAATATCAGAACATGAGAGGTGCGTCTAGTGGCAGAGTTAGAGTGAGTGGTAGCCCTGTGAGTGTCAGCACAGTCGGCTCCCTGGGACAAATGGTCTAACGTTATTCCTATTGCTAGTGTTTTTGTATTGCAATCCAATGGCCTAATGATTAAGACTGAATTTTACTAGCCTTTGGGTGGCAAAAACAGGACCAGGGAGGGAACAAAACAGCAAGGAACTGAGTCAAGATGGCTCCCTGATGGATGTCAGGAAGGTATTGTAAACATACCCAGGAATTGGACTCTAAAGCGGATCAGCTACACTTCACAGAGGCAGGGTGCTTCATATATTAAGGTGACAAGATGCATGCTAGCTTATGGGGCCGCAGGCATTTGGCTCCATGTATTTCCCTTTGTGTCACAGTGATCCACTGAATTTAAAATTTCTACTTATCTGCTCTGAGGGTGCCTCCATTTTGAGGCACTCTAAAAGTAGTGCCCACCTCTTCTACTGGTGCTTTGAGCCTTCACAGGGGCCAGGCCTCCAAACAGACCAGAAACCACCTTTCTGTCATTCTTTAAAAAAATTGTAGGCCTGCTGTTAGCCAATTATGATGACATCTGTGGTGAAATAGCCGAGCCAGTCATTCAGCCAGCTAATGTGGGATTGGGGCTAACTATTCAATCCAACATCAGGATCCCATAATACATGGGAAATTTCATCCAAAAGGTTCAAAGCTCAATATGGTTCCTGGGGAGCTTAAATTAATCAGTTACAGAAATCTGGAATTTCAAAACTAGCTGGCACGGTGATGATAATAAAACTACCAGATTGTCTTTTTGAAAAAAACCCATCTGTTTCACTAATGTCCTTTAGGGAAGGAAATCTGCCATCCTTACATAATTTGGGCCATTCGTGACTCTGGGAGCACAGCAATGTTGACTTGCAGCTGGCCTCTTAATTGACACAGCAAACATAAAACCACTAATATAATGTACAATAAAAATGAACAAACTACCCAGTATCTACGTAGTCACAGCAGAGGCTGCCCAGTCCAACCTCCTCATCAATATCTGAGTTTGTTTGCCATAATTGGAAGAGCTATACCATCGGCAGGTTAAACAGAACCCTGTAGTCGTACTCATTAAATAATACTTTACAATATCCCAGGTGACACATTCCCTATGTATGTCTGGTCACGCTAGCAAAGTATACCAATGAGTGGGGCAGTGGTATACAGTCAGGGGAATTGCCAAGAAGTTCTTTTCATTGACTCTGGATCCCCAAGGTTTCACAGTATCCGTTCACATATTGACCCAATACCAACACTGACTTCACCCCCCAACCCACCCTCTCAGCATGAATCCATTGAATGGATCATTTGAATGAGAGTACTGAGGCACAGAAATTACCCTAAGAGATTCCCACAACCCATGATTATCAGCAGGAACAGTCTGTTGTTCCATTTCCACTTGATCTACCTTGAGAGTGGCTATTAGTTGACAAGGCCAAAGCTCATGACTCTGGTCCAAAGCCCTCACATATGCAGTGAATGGATATTGTCATGTACAATATAATAGAACAGACCATTAACATGTTTAAACAAGAATTATTCCACAGCTTGAAACACCCTGGAGAGATCAACAGTATTTGGCATACCTCCATCAGGAGATCTTCATGGTAGTGCCCTCGGCCCAACCATCTTCAGCTGCTTCATCAATGACATTCCCTCCATCATAAGGTCAGAAATGGGGATGTTCACCAATGATTGTACAATGTTCAACACCATTTGCAACTACTCAGATACTGAAGCAGTCCACGTTCAGATGCAACAAGATCTGGACAATATCCAGGCTTGGGCTGACAAGTGGCAAGTGACATTCGCGCCACACAAATGCCAGGCTATGACCATCACCAATAAGAGACAATCTAACCACCGCTAGCAGCGTGACCATGATGGAAGGATAAACGCAGTTAACCTGAAGCTCATTTTCAGGTCATCATTTGATGACATGCAAACAGCATGTGTCTGCCCTGGGAGGCCAGAGATCTACCACGTAACTAAAGTGCACGTGCTGTCACTGTTTGCTTCACCCCACAGGTCCATTTCCGATAGTACAGTACAGGTAATGTTATGTCACTAGTGGCAGCCCTCAGGTAAACATAAATAGATTTAAGTCCAGCAGCAGCTATCAGAGGCACAGTGAAGGTGGAAGTAGCACTCCTGCTGCATCTGGCTCCACATGACTAAGAACAAATCAAAATTAACTTTTTGGAAGCTACTTTCTAGACAGTAAAAAAAAACAGAAAATCATAGCAAAGACCCAAAACTTACTTCAATCACAAACAGCCCAATTCTCTGAAGGGGACCTAAATCAAGCAGTAGGCTTCATTATCAGATGCAAGGACATGATACCTCTTTGAGATGCAGCCAAAACGGAGCATTTTAAAGGTGTCTTCGGGTTATAGGGAAAAGCACACAAAATATTTTTGCTTTTGTTTTTCATCAAAGAAAGTACTCAATTATGACAAATTACTACTCTGTAAGCTATTCTTAGGTAAGGCAGCCACAATTGTTTGACAATCATCAAAGCATCATCAGGGATGAAAACCAGAAATTCTTCAAAAACAATGGCTATTAACTTCAGTATTAATTATAATGTTTGTCTTCCATTTCACAACTGTGCAGCATTTGCGTAAAATTTTGAATAGATGTCTCACTGCGATTCAGATGTTTCACAAAGTTAATTAACTTGTGTGGAAAAAGATATTCCATAGTTATGATTTTTGGCAGGCCATATAACCTCTCACTTTATATTTCAAGTCCACTGAGTGCCTTGAATTCCACTATTTAAATGCTAGAAGTGATGATAATATGTTCCAAATGTGTCAAAAACAGCAAGCACTGATCCTCGATCTCTGCAAGCTGAAGTAAACGGAATTTTAATGACATTACAGCTGTAGCACAAAAGAGAAAATAAAAAGCAGATTTTTGAAACTCAGTCTTCCTTTTATATACTTTTACCCGTGGGCACAACAATTTTATTTTTGGTAACTGGATAATCATTGGCATGACACAAGGATTGAGTTTTAATAATAGGAAAAACCATTACTTTGCTTCCTCCTGCTTTTCCACATTTCAAGTGTCTTGCATCTTTGTGCACTTTAATTCTGTGGCTTCAGCTTCATACATAGGGTAATTACCACAGTCTTCCTGAATTGTATAATGGCAGTTCATAAATTGAACTCTTTTAACTCGGAATAGTAATTTTCCACTTCATTACAAATCATTGCAATAAGTTTCCATATCTGCAGCTCATTCGAGGATTTTAATATTTGTTCAGAAATGCACATCATGATATGCTTATAGTCGTTACTCTTTTTTGTAAGTGTAGCCAACTTTACATCACTGATTACATTACACTATAAACCTTGTGAGCAAAACAGATCTTTACATGGTCATGGTTCTTTCTGCTTGCTGCATACTGATTATTTTTAAACTTGCATTTATGCTGGTAACATTTTTTTAATGATTCAGATCATTAGCCATACATCTTGGGAAGATTTGTTTGAAAGATGTAGAAAAGAAAGTCATAAATTAAAATGAAATAACAAAATTTTTAAAAATCTGCTGAATGTATAAATATATTTTAATATATTCTGTTAACTTACAAAGTAGGAAATGAAATGAGGCATGTTGGGATTCTGTAATATTAAGCAATTTTGTGGATCATGTGATTAGACACTACAATGAAATAGGATTGCTGCAATTGCTGCATGCATCAGTGCAATAACTAAACATTATAAATTTAAATTTTACAGCTTGATATTCTATTTAATCATAAATACAGGAGGGGATGGCCTAGTGGCATTATTGCTAGACCATTAATCCAGAAACTCAGCAAATAGGGACCTAGGTTTGAATCCTGCCGTGACAGATGGCAGAATTTGAAGTCAACTGAAGCAAAATTTGGAATTAAGAATCTACTGATGACCATGAAACCATTGTTGATTGTCAGGGGAAAAAAAAATTGCCTCAGTAATATCTTTTAGAGAAGGAAATCTGCCATCCTCACCTGGTCTAGTCTACATGTGACTCCAGACCCACAGTAATGTGGCCTCAAGTGCCCTCTGAAATGGCCAGCAAACCATTCAGTTCAAGGACAGCTAGGGATAGGCAATAAATGCTGGCTAGCCAGTGATGGCCGCGTCCCATGAGTGAATTATAAAAAAAACACATTTAGATACTTACAGTGAAAATTTAGAATTACCAAATGAATTGCAAACTTTGATGATTTTGTTTTCATTTACCTGGTTACAAAACCTGCAAGCAGAAGACATTGATAATAAAGCTCCGAATGTGAACTTCACAAAAAGATCGCACCAATCCGCAACTGGGAGTGCACATTAGGAAAATATGATTGAGTCTTTCATGTAGAAGTGTGCATTGGAAAACCTCGGTGTAAACTTCAGGAGAGGCATCATTTCATGGGCATGTCTTTCCAACACTCAAAATCCACATAAAACCACAGGGGCTAAAAAACGGCATAAGTGTTGGTCTCCCTGTGGTATTACCGCAATAGTTTGCAGGGATGGTGCAGTACTGGGGGGTGGGAGGCGGGATTTGTTGGGACCAGAAAGAAAAACCAGTAAAACTGGTGAATTAAACATATTGAACTAATTTGTCTTGCAATCATCAACAACCAGCATGTCCAAGTATTACTAGTTTTATACTGTTTTTATTGCCCCTTTGGGGTAACAGTTTATTTAAATACCGTGGATTTGTTCTCTTTCCTGTGGCACAGATTGGGATGCCTGCCCATTGAAGGAAGCAGTGAACTGAAATGTGATTGAACCAAGTTAAGGCCATCATGATCCTTGGGGCACAGGGAACTGAAATCCCTCAGTACCTTTAACCATAAATTATTAAAGTTTCACTCCGTTTTACCTGACCTGGAGCCTGCCATTCAGTAGACAGCTAAATGTGGTCCAACCCTCTGTCTTCCATTACCCCTACAAATACAGAATTCTCTATTCCTCAGGCAAAACCTTATGATCTTGCACCAAAACGTTTGTAGACTGGGAAATTCAAAATGTTCCCCGACTTGTTTCACTTCCTCCCCTCCTGGCCATACCAACTTGTCTGCAATTTGACATGGCGCAGTTAAAGCCCATTGCAGCTGCTGCCTTCATTTCCTGCCCAAACTTCAAATTTGAGGCTGGTGGGGAGTGTTCAGGAGGTTGGTTGGAAGCTTGTCAGCTCATTCTGCTCAAGGCCTTTGCTGTTATGGGTTGGGATAGTTGAGGGTCTCCCTTGAATGCTCTTTTAACACTTCAAGCATCCCACAAAGTCTTCCCCCTGTTTATGCTTTGGCCCAACCCCTCCCCTGACTGCATCATAAAGACATCCAACCCTACAAGCCCTCCTCTATTGCCCCTTATCTTTCTCATTGCCAACAGTGATATGTTACCTCCCAACCTCCACCTCAACCCCCACCCACACCAACCTGGACTTTGAATCTGAGGACTGCTTGCTGTGCCATTGCTGGCCATTGCTGCCTCTCGTGCTGCTGGGACTATGGAGCTTTTGGACGTACAAATTGGCCACCAGCTATCTGAGGCAAAAGATGCTTTTGTGTGAGGAGATGGAAGACCTGCTTCCAGCTAATTAACGCTCCCTGGAGAGTTAAATTACCATGGTTCTGTTGGTAACTGGCTACCTGAAAAGTCCTTCCCTGATCTCTGATACCGGAACTCTGACACCTCAGATTTCTAACACCCTACCCACTCCCTCTCATCCACACCATTTCCACCTCCACCTCCACAAACTTTAATTGCTGGAATGAGATACGACCATAACAAGAACCACAAGAAATAGGAACAGGAGTAGGTTGTTTGGTGCCTCAAGCCTTCTCTAGCATTCAGCAGGATCATGGCTGATTCAAGATTCCTCACATCCATTTTCTTGCCCTTTCTCCGTCACTCTTGATTTTCCTACTGATCAAAAATCTGTCTATCTCAGCCTTAAATATACACAAGGACTCAATCCCCACAGTTCTCTGTGGCAAGGGCTTCCAAAGTCTCCCAACCCTCTGAGAGAAGAAATTCCTCCTCATCTCAGTCATAAATTAGTGATCTGTTTTGAGACCATGCCCTCTTATTGTAGAATCTCTCATGACATCTTCTCAGCATTTACTCTGTCAAGCCACTTAAGAACCCTAAATGTTTCAATGAGATCACCTCTCAGTCTTCGAAACTCCAGTGAGCACAGTACCACCTGTTGAGCCTTTGCTCATAAGGCAATCGCTCCTTTCCAGGGATCATCCTAGTGAACCTTCTCTGAACTGCTTTAAATGAAATGTTGTTTTTTCTTAAATAAGGAGAGCAAAACTGCTCACAGTACTCTAAATGTGTTCTCACCACACCTTGTACAGTTGCAGTAAAACTTCCTTACACTTGTCCTCTAACTCCCTTGAAATAAGGGCCATTCCATTAGCCTTTCTGATTACCTGATCTCTCCTTATCTCTATCATCTCCCTCCACGTCCCCACCACCTGCCCCCTGGCTGCTTCAAGTGTTAAGAAATGTAATTTCAATGTGGATTTCCTGTCTGGAAAACCTCCAAACATACCTTCAACATCATAACTGTAGGTCTGGTGGGCGGCACGGTGGCTCAGTGGTTAGCACTGCTGCATCACAGCATCAGGGACGCAGCTTCAATTTCACCCTTGGGCAACTGTCTGTGTGGATTTCACACTTTCTCCCTTCGTCTGTGTGGGTTTCCTCCAGGTGCTCCAGTTTCCTCCCACACCGCAAAGATACACAGGCTAGGGTGGATTGGCCATGCTAAATTGCCCACTGTGTTCAGGAATGTGTAGATTAGGTGGGCTATAGGGGAATGTATCTGGGTGGGATGGTCTAAGGGTCAGTGTGGACTCATTGGGCCAAAGGGCCTGTTTCCACACTGTAGGGATTCTATTATCTATGATTCCACCTCACCTCACCACAAAGCCAAGTAAAAAGCTGAGGCACATAATCTGAATAACCTGCCCCACTTTTGCTTACATCAGCGTTTTGTATGGACGAACAAAGGCTCTATCTCTTACAAGACTGAAAGGCTGAGACCTAGTTGGCCTAGTTCATTAACAGACATCGTGTCCCAAGCTGCATCATGGAGTCTATGATTGCCAATCCATAAGGATTAGCTGACGTCTCCAGAAATTGAAGATTGGCTTCATTTACTTTGAGCATTTCTCTTTACCAGATATTAAAAAGGAAGTGGGGTAAATTGGCTGTTTGGCTGACACTCAAGCATCATTCAATCGAGAATGAATCCTTTTGTTTTCCAGTTGATGTCAGCAAACAGTGTATCGTAAGAAGGAATTTATTGGCTAACTAATGGCAAAAATGACATGTGATGAAACGTCTAGGAATACATTAAATTACAGTCAACGATTCTATAGGAATCACAGAATAATTACAGAAAAGAAGGAAGCCATTCAGCCCATCATGTCTGCACTGGCTATCTGACTGTATGATGTACCTAATGCCATTCGCCTGCCTTCTCCCCACAACTCTACACATTCTTCCTTTTCAGAAAATAATCCTATTCCCTCTAAAATGCCTCAATGACTTTGCCTCCACAACACTTGCAGGCATATATTCCAGATCCACTTGTATGTGAAATGGTTCCTTATCAATCTATCAGAAATGGTGAAGATTTTCAGTTGCACAGTATTTTAAGTTCAAGGTTATGTTTATCTTCCAGTATTTATATAAAGGGGTTTCATTTTCATACTGAACACAATATTCAGACTCTTTTTGTATGATAACTGCAGTATTGGTGCAATACCTCATCACACTAATACTGTGGTTGCAATCTAAATATCTTACAAATCAGAAGGGCAGCAGTATATTTATGATGCTTCTTACGCCAAACTGTGAAATCTGATAAACTGACTCCGCAAAAGTGATAGTTAACCCTTTCTTTAATTTGAATGATAATACTGCTGGACCAGTATTATTTATAGATAGTTTGTGTTATGCGAACGAGAACTACAGCATGGGAATGAATTGGTATATGCAGTGTCATGTACTAAATTGATACTGTGAGGTAATATGGCAAAGCCTACATCACAGGTAACATTCTTGTTAATTTGGCAGCGGCTGGAGAGAGGAGGAAGTGGAGAGGGGTGGTGGGGTCACACATCAGCCCGTAGAATTTATAGAACTGGGATTATATGATCTAGGCATGGCTTAAGATGGGTAAAAGTAGGAAAACTGGGATCAAAGTACGATTTCATGGCATCTGGTTTCGATTCGGGAGAGATAGTGGGCATAGTGATTCATGATGTGTGTCAGGATCTAAAACATGTCTGAGAAGAGAAATTTCTGACCGGACAGTAGCTTTAACGGCCACAGGATAACAATCAAGGCCATGGTCTCACCTCTTTTCAGAAGATTTACTATGCTGAGATGCCCTATTTAAATATTCTCAGCCATGTTCGTAGACCATTAAATTGGCAGTGCCTTGGCTTATTTTTACAATAATCTATAAGTACATTGTTCACTGCTTACCAGTGAATTGCAGAATAACCAATTAGCTGTCTTCTGTAAACATAAGATGTGATCAAAACTGATTAGTATAGAGCAAGAAGATTTGACTTTCAAAATGTATTAGAAATCTGAACAAAGAGTAATAAAAGATAGCTAACAGAAATCACCTACCCACAAAAACTTTGTAAAAAGTTATATTTTCAGTCTCTGATCTGTCTGTAACAAGTTTCACTTTGAGTTGGAAGAATTGTTCTCTCTTTTATAAACTCTGAGTCCTTGTCACTTACAAAGTCACAGGAAACATTGTATTATGGAATTCAAAGTAATAATTAATCCGAGCTCAAATCATAGCATTATAAATGAGTCTGTAAATGACAATGACTCTATAATTATATTTCTCACATGTAGGTAAGAGGAAAGGAAGTTTGCCTCTAAAAAAGCATTGCTCCTCCTGCCATCTGTTTAGACGATCTTTAACTTTTTTGCTACACAGATCAATTTCAGTAAAACGCAGTCTGTGAACTCATGTTGCTGACCTCTGCTCCTCACCCTTGGGTTCTGACACTGTGATTGGCAGGAACCTGGGGCGATTAACAGGGGTCAGTTGCACTGAAAAAAATTGTTCATTATTGAAATTGATCTCCATTCAAAAAAGTGAAATGCCTTCCAAATGGATGGTGAGGGAATGTTCAGCATTAAAGGAGTTGAAATGATTAGACTATTTAATGGCACATTCCTGTACTTCAATGTGTGTCCATCATTGTTATAAATTTGTTTCATTTCTGAATACTACATATTGAAATAATTCTTTCTGAAGGCTTCCCAGTGGCTTAATTGGTAAAAGCACTTCGCAGCATGGGACTAAGTTATACAAAACAGGAAGCTTCCAAGTTCAGCCCCTACACTGTGCTGAATTATTCGAGGTGTCAGAACAGCCGCTGTAATGGCTCCAGTTCTGTGATACATTCAAGGGAAAGATGGCCTTTGAACTCCCGATCTGAAATTTTGTTTACATGTTTGAGTGGTGTGGGGCATGGAATGAGTTGAAAACTGGGCACAACACCATTTGTAGTACCACTGGACTTTCTATCAGGCCTTCAGTGGACAAGCTCCATATTTTAATTTTCATCTCAATATCAAAGACAGGCAAAAGGGGTGAGGGTATGCTTATTGATGCACCAATTCTGCTAGGGCATCATTTTCTTTTTGCTTTGTTTCTAACTTTTTTTTCACAAGGCCCTGAAATTTGTCTCCTGTATAAGAGGAGTCTTTTGTACACATTAGTGTCAGTCACAAAGCCAGAGCACAAAACAATTGAATGCTGTCAGTCAGGATTTTTCAGATGAAGGGACAAACTCTCACTGATCCAGCCTGACCCACATTGGAGTGTCAGTAGGCTGGAGGTGGGAATTCAGTCCCTCAATCAGGAGGATATCCCACCTCAAAGAGATGCTGACTGTTCTGATTGCCTTCTAGTGGCCACTGCTGGAATTCCAAGAAGCTCCCAGAGTCAAAGTCCCATAGTCCAGGGCGAGGTATATGCAGGTGTTTTCAGGACAAGGAGGGGGAGGTATGACCTGCAGAGGGTGGGCACGGACAGGGGATTGAGGTCAGGAAGGTGAGGGAGCACCTACAGAGGACAGTCCTCGATGGGAGCAGTGCGGAGGGGCTATGCTTAATGTTGAAAGGAACGCATTAATAGAGGCAACCCATCCCCCTTTCCACTCGAAACCTGAGCAGGTCATTTTACAGGCTCTGACCACTGCTCCTGAACTCCTCAATTTTGAGGTCAGCGGGTGACAGCCTTTAAATGCTTGAAAAGTAGCTGTAGCTAAGATACAACATCAGCAGGGCGGGTGCTCGAGCTTTATTTGCCCCACTCAAAAATTGTGGATGAGTAGGGTGGGTGAGGCAGGAGTGAAAAGGCCATTTGGGGAATTTTACAACAACTCCCCCTTCCCCACGTTCAAATGCGCTGGCAGCAGGACTGTAAAAGTCAGTTAGTGGTCTTTTCATCATGAAAGTCGGTCATCTTCATGTTGGAAAATGCTTTGATCTCTCTGCTTTAGACTAATGAATTTAACTTGGCTTTATAGAAGGGGCATCTAGTGCTGCTAATGTATGCTGCTTTGAAGAGCACTTAAAAAGACTTATAGTAAGATTTATGGCAACATTTGGAGAGCAACATGTTGTGGCAGTAATATCACTGGACAAGTAATCCAGAGACCCAGGCCAATGGTGTGGGAATATGATGATGGAATTTAAGTTGAATCAATGAAAAAAAAATCCAGAATTAAAACCTAGACACAGTTATTGTGACCACGATCGTGTCATCATTGATCACATATAAAAAAAACTATAGCTTCACTGACAAACACAGAGAATACTGGAAAAGCTCAGCAGGTCTGGCAGCATCTGTGGAGACAAATAGAATCAATGTTTCAAGCCCAGCAAGACTTTCCTTCTTTATTAATCTCTTTTAGGGAAGGAAATCTATTGCTTTTACTTGTTCTGTGAATCCAGACCCTCGGGAATGTGATTGACTCTGGATCACCCTCTGAAGTGTTCCAGGGGTCTTAGAGATGGACAACAATTGCTGGCCTTTGCTGCAGTGCCCACCAATTCTAGATTTTTTTAAAAAATTAGGTTATTTTTAAAGGTACTTTCTTGTCCATTTTCGCCCAGAAATTCGAAAAGCAACGAAGTGTCAATTTTGTCGAGTTTCTTAGAAGGTTTTCTTACTTTGAGGCCGAGCAAGACCTTTCCTGTGACCTTATCATTACTAATGCACCATGGACCCATGGAACTCCACTCGCTGTACTTTCCCCCGCACCACTGTGGTGACCCCCGGGTTTCTCAGCACCAAAGTCATTTGTAAATGGCAGTTTTGCGCCATGTAAAGCACGGTGAGTCTGAAACTGCCCTGTGAGGTTCGTCTGAATTACACCAATTTACGTCAGACAGATTGAAGCTGATAGGCCTTTTTGCAGACCTGGATGTCATGGTGAATGGGATGATGCAGAGCAAGGCCATTATCTACCTACCTCCAGGCCTGGCAGAAGAGGCCATGCAACGAGACCCTGCCACCCTGGTCTGCGGCTGCCAATTGGGTCAGTGCTGTTTCCACAAACCAGATGAATACACAGTAATGCAATAAAGTCAAAGATTAAGTGCCACCATCTTCTGTCTGGTCGCTCTATTTCTGATACCATACCCAACTCCTACCAAGCCCCATGGTCTACCCTTCGTTATTATGCACAAACCCCTTTGTCTCATTCCAAGAGTAAAAAGCACACAGTTAGGTGGAGAGAACGAAGACAGGGGTGGGGGCTGGTGGAGCTCATGATATTCAGCTCATTGAGGACAGTGATGGTTCATGTGGTGATGTTGAAACCTCTGTCTCCGTATAACTAATCATTGTCCATCGCTGTGTTGCTCTCCAATTGCTGTCACTGAGAATGCACTCTTAATTTGCCCAAATTTCTACTCGTTTTTCAAAAAGCATTCTCTCTTTGTTTCCCTTAGATACTAATGGCATCTGCACGGTTTCTGGTGTCAAGAGGACAGCCCCATAAAACTCCTCCTCCTCTTCCATCTCTGAGGAAGATGCTACAGATCCCTCACAGTATACACTGGCAAGGCTGCCTTCTGCATCCAACTCCACCAGCTCAGATACTGACACCTGGGTCGGCACTTTTGCTAGATTAGAGTTGGTAGCTCCTGCTGGTGAGGATTTCGCTGCCACACCGGCACAGCTGGCCCAGGGAGAGATGCCCCATGCAGCTGGCACTCAAAAGACTGCTGGAGAACAGGCACCTGCTCAGACCAAGGCAAGAGAGGACCCTGTGGTGTCAGCAATTCAGAAATTTGTTGAAATGCACAAGCAGACACAAGAGCAGCAAATAGGTTTGGCAGAGCAAAATGACTCAAAAGGTTGGAGGATTCTACCAAAGTTGTTAACACAGCACTGTCTCTGGCACATTGAGCGTAAGGTCCAACACACTCAGTGCCAGCTGTAAATACACATGGACCTGCAATCCATTATTCTAAACATTGGCATTCAGCAAAATTACAGCAGACAAAAGACCTTGTCCTCACTCTAGATGCTCCATCCTCACAAAGAAGTAGTCAGCACAGAGTCAGAGGAGGAATCACAGAGGTCACCTGCCCTCGTCCAACAAGTCTTCTTTCAGGCCACTCCAGGAATGCCCGTTCTTCCACTTCCACCCTGCCTGCCATACACAACACTGTTCAAGGGGGAGAGGTTGAGCCTGCCCCCGGTTAAGGTCTGCTCAGTGTGACTGGGTCCTCTAGACAAACCATCCCTGTGGTGGCTCAACCAAACCTCCAAGACCAATAGCGTACATTGTAGGGCAGGATCTCTTAACCCCAGCCACAGACCCCAGCACTGCTGCAAGACATAGTAGAAGGCAAAGAAATTACAGGACTTTCTGACAGCACATAAGTGCCACGGGTGGCACTTCAGGGATTTAGGGTTAATGAATATTGTGTGCAGCTTTGGTCTCCTTTTCTGAGCAAGGATGCTCTTGCTTTCGAGGGAGTGCAGCGAACGTTTACCAGGCTGATTCTGAGGATGGCGAGTCTGATATATGAGGAGAGATTGACTACGTTATTGTTTTTTCCACTGAAGCTCAGACGAACTAGGAGGAATCTCGTAGATAATTATAAAATTCTAACAGGACTGGACAGGGTAAATGCAGGGAACATGTTCCTAGTTAACAAGGTGTGGAGCCGGATGAACACAGCAGGCCAAGCAGCATCATAGGAGCAGGAAAGCTTGACATTTCGGGCCTAGACCTTTCATCAGAAATTTCTGATGAAGGGTCTAGGCCCGA
>JAHRHZ010000249.1:50023877-50102565 GCA_024137785.1 Ginglymostoma cirratum
TGACTGCATCGGCGCCGCCTCGTGCTCCCACGAGGAGCTCGAACAGTTCATCCAATTCACCAACACTTTCCACCCCAACCTGAAGTTCACCTGGACCATCTCCAACACTTCTCTCTCCTTCCTGGACCTCTCTGTCCCCATCTCGGGCAACCACCTAGAGACAGATGTCCATTTCAAGCCCACTGACTCCCACAGCTACCTGGAATACACCTCCTCCCACCCACCCTCCTGCAAAAATGCCATCCCCTATTCCCAATTCCTTCGCCTCCGCCGCATCTGTTCCCAGGATGAGACTTTCCAATCCCGCACATCTCAAATGTCCTCATTCTTCAAGGACCGCAACTTCCCCCCTACAGTGGTCGAGAACGCCCTCGACCGTGTCTCCCGCATTTCCCGGAACACATCCCTCACGCCCCGTCCCCGCAACAATAATCAAAAAAGAATCCCCCTCGTCCTCACATACCACCCCACCAACCTCCGGATCCAACGCATCATCCTCCGACACTTCCGCCATCTACAGTCAGACCCCACCACCAAAGACATCTTTCCCTCCCCACCCTTATCTGCCTTCCGGAGGGACCACTCCCTCCGCGACTCCCTTGTCCGCGCCACACTCCCCTCCAGCCCCACCACACCCGGCACTTTTCCTTGTAACCGCAGGAAGTGCTACACCTGCCCCCACACCTCCTCCCTCACCCCAATCCCAGGCCCCAAGAAGACATTCCACATCAGGCAGAGGTTCACCTGCACATCTGCCAATGTGGTATACTGCATCCGCTGTACCCGTTGTGGCTTCCTCTACATCGGGGAAACCAAGCGGAGGCTTGGGGACCGCTTTGCAGAACACCTGCGCTCGGTTCCTCTCACCTCAAGCCACACCCCCATCTCCTATCTACTAACATCATCCCGCCCCCTTGACCTGTCCGTCCTCCCTGGACTGACCTTACTCCTCCCTACCCCTCTACCTACACTCACCTTTACTGGCTCCATCCCCGCCTCTTCGACTTGTCTGCCTCCTCTCCACCTATCCTCTCCTCTATCCATCCTCTATCCGCCTCCCCCTCTCTCCCTATTTATTTCAGAACCCTCTTCCCCTCCCCCATTTCTGATGAAGGGTTTAGGCCCGAAACGTCAAGTTTTCCTGCTCCTATGATGCTGCTTGACCTGCTGTGTTCATCCAGCCCCTTGCTTGTTATCTCTGTCCACATCTTGTTGCATTTGTGCATGAACCGAGTTCAGTATCTGAGGAATATCTGCAGAACTGCCTTCCTATTCTTCCTTCTACCCGATTTTCTTTTTGTATCTATCTGTATGTCTGTGTAGGGGGTCTGTATTTTATACTGAAGTTAGAGCTTTAACAAATAGGGTTATATGTCAGGAACAAAAACAAAGTTGCTGGAAAAGCTCAGCAGGTCTGGCAGCATCTGTGAAGGAAAACACAGAGTTAACGTTTCGGGGCCGGTGACCCTTCCTCAGCAGTTTATTATTGTTTACCTGTAGCTGAAACCTATGTATTTGTAATAAAATAATAATTGTTGTTCAGTACAGAAACTGGGTCTGTGCTTTCCGTCAACCTGGGTCAATATCCTGGGGGGGACGTTTGCTAATGCTCTTCGGGAGGGTTTAAACTAATTCAGCAGCGGGGTGGGAACCTGAATTGTAGCTCTAGTGAACAGGAGGTTGAGAGTAGTGAGGTCATGAATAAGGTTTCAAGGTCGCAGGAGTGTACCGGCAGACAGGAAGGTGGTTTGAAGTGTGTCTACTTCAACGCCAGGAGCATCCGGAATAAGGTGGGTGAACTTGCAGCATGGGTTGGTACCTGGGACTTCGATGTTGTGGCCATTTTGGAGATATGGATAGAGCAGGGACAGGAATGGTTGTTGCTGGTTCCGGGGTTTAGATGTTTCAGTAAGATCAGGGAAGGTGGTAAAAGAGGGGGAGGTGTGGCATTGTTAGTCAAGGACAGTATTATGGTGGTAGAAAGGATGTTTGATGAGGACTCGTCTACTGAGGTAGTATGTGCTGAGGTTAGAAACAGGAAAGGAGAGGTCACCCAGTTGGGAGTTTTCTACAGGCCTCCGAAAAGTTCCAGAGATGTAGAGGAAAGGATTGCAAAGATGATTCTGGATAAGAGCGAAAGTAACAGGGTAGTTGTTATGGGGGACTTTAACTTTCCAAATATTGACTGGAAACATTATAGTTCGAGTAATTTAGATGGGTCAGTTTTTGTCCAGTGTGTTCAGGAGGGTTTCCTGACACAGTATGTAGACAGGCCAACTAGAGGCGAGGCAACATTGGATTTGGTACTGGGTAATGAACCAGGCCAGATGTTAGAATTGGAGGTAAGTGGGCACTTCGGTGATAGTGACCACAATTCGGTTACGTTTACTTTAGCGATGGAAAGGGATAGGTATATACCACAGGGCAAGAGTTATAGCTGGGGGAAAGGCAATTATGAGGCGATTAGGCAAGATTTAGGATGCATAGGACGGGGAAGGAAACTGCAAGGGCTGGGCGCAATTGAAATGTGGAGCTTGTTCAAGGAACAGCTACTGCGTGTCCTTGATAAATATGTACCTGACAGACAGGGAGGAAGTGGTCCAGCGAGGGAACCGTGGTTTACTAAAGAAGTTGAATGTCTTGTCAAGAGGAAGAAGGAGGCTTATGTAAAGATGAGGCGTGAAGGCTCAGTTAGGATGCTTGAGAGTTAGAAGTTAGCCGGGAAGGACCTAAAGAGAGAGCTAAGAAGAGCCAGGAGGGGACATGATAAGTCTTTGGCAGGTAGGAGCAAGGAAAACCCTAAAGCTTCCTATAGGTATGTCAGGAACAAAAGAATGAGTAGAGTAAGATTAGGGCCAGTCAAGGACAGTAGTGGGAAGTTGTACGTGGAGTCCGAAGAGATAGGAGAGGTGCTAAATGAATATTTTTCGTCAATATTTACATATGAAAAAAACAATGTTGTTGAGGAGAATGCTGAAATACAGGCTATTAGACTAGACAGGATTGAGGTTCACAAGGAGGAGGTGTTAGCAATTCTGGAAAGTGTGAAAATAGATAAGTCCCCTGGGCCGGGTGGGATCTATCCTAGGATTCTCTGGGAAGCCAGGGAGGAGATTGCAGAGCCTTTGGCTTTGATCTTTATGTTGTCATTGTCTACAGGAATAGTTACAGAAGACTGGAGGATAGCAAATGTTGTCCCCTTGTTCAAGAAGGGGAGGAGAGACAACCCTGGTAATTGTAGACCAGTGAGCCTTACTTCGGTTGTGGGTAAAGTGTCGGAAAGGATTATTAGAGATAGGATTTATAATCATCTCGAAAGGAATAATTTGATTAGGTATAGTCAACATAGTTTTGTGAAGGGTAGGTCGTGCTTCACAAACCTTATTGAGTTCTTTGAGAAGGTGACCAAACTGGAGGATGAGGGTAAAGCAGTTGATGTGGTGTATATGGATTTCAGTAAAGCGTTTGATAAGGTTCCCCACGGTAGGCTATTGCAGAAAATATGGAGGCATGGGATTGAGGGTGATTTAGCAGTTTGGATCAGCAATTGGTTAGCTTAAGAAGACAGTGGGTGGTGGTTGATGGGAAATGTTCATCCTGGAGTTCAGTTACTAGTGGTGTACAGCAAGGATCTGTTTTGGGGCCACTGCTGTTTGTCATTTTTATAAATGACCTGGATGAGGGTGTAGAAGGATGGGTTAGTAAATTTGCAGATGACACTAAAGTCGGTGGAGTTGTGGATAGTGCGGAAGAATGTTGCGGGTTACAGAGGGACATAGATAAGCTGCAGAGCTGGGCTGAGAGGTGGCAAATGGAGTTTAATGCGGAAAAGTGTGAGGTGATTCACTTTGGAAGGAGTAACAGGAATACAGAGTATAGGGCTAATGATAAGATTCTTGGTAGTGTGGATGAGCAGAGAGATCTCGGTGTCCATGTGCATAGATCCCTGAAAGTTGCCACCCAGGTTGATAGGGTTGTTAAGAAGGCATACGGTGTATTAGGTTTTATTGGTAGAGGGATTGCGTTTCGGAGCTGTGAGGTCATGTTGCAGCTGTACAAAGCTCTGGTGCGGCCGCACTTGGAGTATTATGTACAGTTCTGGTCACCGCATTACAGGAAGGATGTGGAAGCATTGGAAAGGGTGCAGAGGAGATTTACCAGGATGTTGCCTGGTATGGAGGGAAGGTCTTATGAGGAATGGCTGAGGGACTTGAGGCTGTTTTCCGTTAGAGAGAAGAAGGTTAAGAGGTGACTTAATAGAGACATATAAGATGATCAGAGGATTAGAAAGGATGGACAGTGAGATCCTCTTACCTCGAATGGTGACGGCTAGCACGAGGGGACATAGCTTTAAATTGAGGGGTGATAGATATAAGACAGATGTCAGAGGTAGGTTCTTTACTCAGAGAGTAGTAAGGGCGTGGAATGCCCTGCCTGCAACAATAGTAGACTCACCGACTTTAATGGGAATTTAAATGGTCATTGGATAAACATATGGATGATAAGGGAATATTATAGGTTAGGTGGGCTTCAGATTGGTTTCACAGGTTGTTGCAACATCGAGGGCTGAAGGGCCTGTACTGTGCTGTAATGTTCTATGTTCTATGTTCTATAAAAGCCAAACAAATTGGAGAATTTTTGCTTACTTTGTTAAAATTTCAGGTTTTAGGATGAATCAAGGAATAGTGGGACATGATTTCCCATACCCTATCCCAGTGAAATGTGACAGCAGAATCCATACCCAGGAGCCACACACATCTCTCACCCACAGACATTGGCATACAACATTTGCCAACCGTTCATGACCATTATGGCACTTTCATGATCCATTTATCGGACATTTACGAAGCACAGCTGTACTTTGCAGGGCGCACCAGCAACTTATATTAAAAGACTGCTGCAGGACACTTTTGCACGAAGGGACAGGCCCAGCTCATGGATTGGACCAAGCTGCAGCTCAGGGCTGCCCTATTGCTCACATAGTGCCTACCCGCATCATTGAACAGTCCTTAGAACTGTACAGCACAGGAACAGGTCCTTCGGCCCACGATGTTATGCCGAAAATGACACCAAATGAAACTAATCCGTTCTGCCTCCATTTGGTCCATATCCCTCCATTCCTTACATATTCACGTGCTTATCTAAAAGTCCCTTAAATGCCCCTATGGTATCAGCCTCAACCAACACTCCTGGCAGTGCGTTCCATACTCCTAGAACTCTCTGTGTAAAAAGCTTGCCCCTCACATCTCCTTTGAACTGTCCCCCTGAAACCTTAAATATGTGCCCCCCAGTATTAGACATTTCAACTCTGGGTAAAAGATTCTGAGTGTCGACCCTATCTATGCATCTCATAATTTTATAGACTTCTATCAAGTGTACCCTCACCTGCACTGCTCAAGAGCAAACAACCCGAGTTTTTCTAGCCTCTCCTTATAGCTCGTACCCTCTAATCCAGGCAGCATCCTGGTAAACCTCTTCTGCATCCTCTCCAAAGCCTTCACATCCTTCCTGTAACGTGGTGACCAGAATTGAATGCAATACACTAAGTGTGGCCTAACCAAAGTCTTATAAAGCTACCATATGACATCCTGATTCTTGTACTCAATTCCCCGACAACTAAAGGCAAGCATGCCCTATGCCTTCTTTATTGAAGTGCTTGAGTGGATACTTGCAGGGAACTATGGACTTGAACCCAAAGGTCCCTCTGTGCATCAATGTTGTTCAGGGTCCTGCCATTAACCATATACTTTTCCTTAACGTTTGACCTCCCAAAGTGCAGCACCTCACACTTACTCAGATTAAACTCCATCTGCCATTTCTCTGCCCATATCTGCACTGATCTATATCCCGCCGTATCCTTTGTCAACCTCATACATTATCCACCACTCCACTGATTTTTGTAAACTTACTAATCTACCCATTTACGTTTTCATCTCAGTCATTTATATATATCACAAACAGCAGAGGTCCCAGTATGGATCCCTGTGGAGCTCCACCAGTCACGGACCACCAGTCTGAAAAACAGCCTTCCACCACTATCCTCTAACCTTCTTTGAGCAAGCCAATTCTGAATGCATGCGGGCAAGTCACTATGAATCTTATGCATCTTAATCTTCTGGATGAGCCTACCATGAGGGACCTTATCGAAAGCCTTAGTAAAATCCATGTAAATAACATCCACTGCTCTACCCTCATCAATCACCTTCATCACCTCCTTGAAAAATTCAATCAAGTTAGTGAGGCATGACCTGCCCTGCACAAAGCCATGCTGACTGACCCTAATTAGGACATGCTTTTCCAAATGTGCTTAAATCCAATCCCTAAGAATTCTTTCAAACAGTGTCCCAACCACTAATGTGAGACTCATAGGTCCCTACTTCCCTTCTTGAACAGAGGAACAGCATTAGCTCCTCTCCACTCCTCTGGGACCTCTCCAGGGGCTAGCGAGCATATAAAGATCTTGGTCAAGGCCCTAGCAATCTCCTGTCTTGCATCTCTCAATAACCTGGGGTAGATCCAATCAGGCCCTGGGGACTTATCCACTTTAATGCTCGACAAGAAATCCAATACCACTTCTTTCTTGATCTCAAAGTGCCCTAACATAGTAGCATGCTCCACACAAATCTCACTATCCTCCATAGCATTTTCCTGGGTGAATATCCTTTTCCTGGATCTCACCCACATTTTCTACCTCCAAGCACAAGTTCCCTCCTTTATCTTTGAGAAGTTATCCTCTTGTTTTTAATGTATCTATAGAATGCCTTGGGATCCTCTTTAACCCACCTTGCCAAGGTCATTTCATAGCCCCTTCTTGATCTCCCAGTTCCCTGCTTGAGCTCCTTCCTGCTTTCCTTATATCCCTCACAGGCCCTGTCCGATTTTAGCTTCCTAAACCTTACATATGCCTCTTTTATTCCTTTTAACTAACTTCACAAACTCTCCTGTTATCCAAGCGTCCCTTACCTTGCCATCCTTCTCTTTTCTCATTACTGGAACATACTAGTTTTGAACTCTCCGCAACAGGTTTTTAAACAGTTCCCACATGTCAAATGTGGACTTGCCTGATAACAGCTCCTCCAAATTAACATTCCCTTGCTGCTGCCAATGCTGACGTAATTTGCCCTCCCCCAATTTAGTAGCTTTCTGCAAGGTCTTGCCTTATCCTTGTTCGTAGCTATTTTAAACTTAAGGAGTTGTGATCGCTGTTACCAAAATGTCCTCCCACTGAAAGGTCAGTCACCTGGCTAGGCTCATTAGCCAATACAACGTCCAGTATGGCCCCTCCTCTAGTTGGACTATCCACATACTGTTTCAAGAAACCCTCTTGGATGCACTTAACAAATTCCACCCCATCTAAGCCTCTTGCTCTAAGGGAGTCCCCGCCAATACCAGGGAAGTTAAAGTCACCCACAATGACAATTCTGTTTTTATTGCACCTTTCCATAATATGCCTACATATTTGTTCCGCAATGTCTTAGTGGCTGTTGGGGGGGGAGGGGGCGTGGGAGGTGGGGAGTGTGCTATAATATAATCTAATCAGGAATATTGCACACATCTTATTTTTGAGCTCTACACACATTGCCTCAGCGGATGAGCCTTCCAGCATGTCCTCTCTGAGTGCAAATGTAACATTCTTTCTGATTAGTCATGTAACTCTTCCACCTCTTTTAACTTCCTCTCTATTCATTTAAAACAACAAAACCCTGGAATATTGAGCAGCCAGTCCTGTTCTTCTCTCAACCAAGTCTCTGTAATGGCCACAACATCATAGTCCCACATATTGATCCAGGCTCTAAGTTCATCTGTCTTACCCATAATATTCCTTGCATTGAAATAAACACACTTCAGCCCATCAGTCCAATTGTGTTCATTTACCTGTCTCTGCCTGTCCTTCCTCTTACTCTCAATCCCTCCAATTGCTGACCTGCTACCCTGGTTCCCAGCCCACTGCTACTCTAGGTTAAACCATCCCACAGGGTTTGTCCACAGTCTGTCATCCACTCCATCTCTCATGGTCAATGTTTCAGGCTGTGCAGCTGTTCCAAGATTGACTCTCGCATGGACCTAGGAGTCCATACACCAAGAGAAAAATTACAGGGAGTGTTGTTCACAGTGAGGGAATCTGTCCAGCTTAGTCATGCCTGCATGTTGAAATACTCAGTAAAATCAGTTTGAGGCATGGAGCAAACACTGAGCAGAGCATAGACCATTGATGATGATGCAAAGGCTTCTACATCTGATGAAGGTGCAGCGCTCCGGAAGCTTGTGATTTCAAATAAATCTGTTGGTCTATAATCTGGTGTTGTGTGACTTCTGACTTTGTCTCCACCTTTGCACACATGTCTCTCTCTGCTGCCTGTTGCTCTTCAGTCCAAAAGGGACTGGATTACAGACCTAGTAGGAACTGCAGATGCTGAAGAATCTGAGATAACAACATGTAGAGCTGGATGAACACAGCAGGCCAAGCACCATCAGAGGAGCAGGAAAACTGATGTTTTGGGCCTAGACCCTTCATCAGAAAATTTTCTGAAGAAGGGTCTAGACCCGAAACGTCAGCTTTCCTGCTCCTCTGATGCTGCTTGGCCTGCTGTGTTCATCCAGCTCTACACCTTGTTATCTTGGATTACAGACCTGGCTGGCTACAGAATTTCTGCTCCCAAGCCATCAAACTCTGTCAAATTCCTTGGGAAATTTCGACCACATTCTCTTCTGTTTCCAGCAACCTCTCAGAATTCCTTCAACAACACTTTGTGTCCAGGGCACAATCTTAAGACTGCAAATGATGCAAAACTTGAAGGTAATGTGAACTGTGAGGAGGAAAGTACAGAACTTCAAAGCGACATATAAAAGCAAGCAACTCACGATGCTGGAAATCTGGAACGCCGGTGGACTGCAGCAGTTCAAGAAGGCAGCTCATCACCACCTTCTGAAGGGTAACTCGGGACAGGCAATAAATGCTGGCCAGCCAGTGATGCCTACAAATAACATGAATGAATAAAACAACTTTATAAAGAAGAGTCATATCAGAATCAAAATGTTAACTCAGTTTATTTTCCCACCGATATGCTGAGATTCTCCAGCACTTTCTGCGTTGATTTCAGTTGAGTACAGACTACACAATCACCTTAGTCATCTTCATCTATCAGTTAGGCCACAAGGTCAGTGGTCAGAAGCAGACCAGGAATCTGATCTCCCATGGAACTGATCCCAGTGCACCAAACGACTGCAGATTTTGCGCAGTATCCCTACTTAGGTTTTGTAACATTCAAGAAAAGTTTTTTTTTAAATGTTTACATGTCAGATATTCCAATTCCCTTAGCTGTGCAAAAGCATTTGGCAGACCATTTTACTTCTTTTTAATGCAGTAAATGCTTTCAGTCTGACCGAACAGAAACTTTGGGGAGGATTTGCCTCCATTCATACTGAATAGGAAAAAACTCCCACTTGTGTTTAATGCTAAGTGACAAACTGTGGCCGACCAAAACTTGATTGCCATGGCAGCACAAAGACACTCATGCTGTTTTCATAATGTACGGCTACTCAAAGCTGCAAGATGGAAAACAATTACAAGCCAAGCCAGTAAGGAGTGTTGAAAAGGAGGAAATTTGTAAAATGTTATGGTGAAAGAACTCTCTTGCCTTATAGTAAGTTATCTCAAGTCGTGTGAACATGCTTGCTCCTCAAACCTCAGGGCAACGGTGACGAGGAAAGTATGTGAATTTGAAACCATTACAATATCTGTTCACCCGCTGGTCATGGAGCTAAGAGAAAAATATGTAAAGGAAGAAGGGATTTGTCCTAAATAAAAGAAAGCAAAGAAACAGCGGGTTGCCCCTGTTGTCCCAAGTTTTAAGTCTGATCCTCCTGGCACTGTGACTATACCCAGTTCTTTAATCTGTTTGTGCTTGGAAATATTCTCACTATTTCTTGCAAAATTTCAAATGCATTTTATAAAGCTGCGAACAATGAAAAGGGCTGGAAAAACTTTCAATACTTCTATTTTTGGTCGAGTCGTGTTTAAGTATTAAGCTGCTGTTGTTCCAAGTAAATGCAATTCTAATTAGCCATGGAATGTGCTATTACATCAGACATTAACATTTCACTTTCAAGTTCTTAACACATCTCTTAATACCCAGCGTCGAATGTTCTCACTGAAAAGGAATTCCTTGCAATTCAGTTCATAATCCTCAGAGCAAAAAGAGGCTAATAAACAGGCTGTCAATGCTACTAGACAGGAAGGTGCTTGAACTTGGCAGTTTGATCTATAAAACAGACAAAGAAAGAGACTGGGAGCGAGTGTGAAAAGGCCTGGGGATGGAGCATAGTGAGCTTGTGAGAATTTTCCTGCTCATTGAATGAAGATGTTAATTTCACAAACGCTAACAAAATGTGTAGGAAAGTACAAGCCTCAGATCTCACTATTAGGAAGCTCATTAAAAAGATTAGAATGGAAAATGAAACCATTCATTATTGAAACAAATGTGAATTCAATTAACATATGCAGGGTGGTGACTAGTTTCAAGAGCAGTTTCTTTTGGTATTCCTTTTTGTGGCTTTTACTTTTTGGGAGAGGTGCAAAATGATTTCTGAGAGCATCAGTAACTAGAACACTTCTTTAAGTGTGCAGGTGGTCACATATATTCAAGCTATTCGCTGGTTGCATGATTCTCGAGGTTAGATGTTAATGATTTCCTGGAAAAAATTATTACGCAAGACTTTAGATAAAACCTAATCATCTGCACACTGAGGCTGTTATCCACAATGCAATATATTTTAGTTTGTGGTTGCAATTGCTGAAGGTGTTTAATTCAGATGTGTGAAAATCTTAGGCAATTATTTACATATGTGAATTATTGCACTATTGTTGAAAATAGCAATGAACCCTAAATAACTGAAGTCATAAAACAGAAAGGGCTGGAACTTGTAGTCAGCAGAGCAATAACAGAATGTGAAAAGAGAAGCACCAAGTTCCTCACTCCGACTGAAACAATATTTATGATACTTCCTGGTTTTCCAGGTTTCAAATGTTAATTTTTTATCCTTTAGTCTCAAGTTAACTTCACTTCCAGAGCAGGTGATTCTGTTTATCTTGGCTGTTTATGTTATGGAATTTGATAAGATTTCTGTCAGTATGATATGGTTTGAGTGTTCCCTATATGTTACTCCTGAGAATGTAAACAACAATAAATGGGTTCTTGTTAAAACAGATGTCTTTGAAGTTTTTTTTCATAACATAAACTATTCACCCTGCTTTAAGATCTTGCACATAGCCCTGGTCCTTGTTCACTTCCTACTCTGATTGTGGGACATTAAGACACTAGTCAATATATGACATGACCAGATCTAGTTCTTATTACAGTCATTGCGACTTGGCTGTGTATACTCATTCTGCAGTGTGTTATCTGATGTTGAGGATGGATAAGCATTGTTTGTCAGAGAAATGTAGCTTTCATCTGACACAAATGAAACAATTCCATATTGACTACAATGGAATGAGAGGAGGTCACCTTTGTTTTTTT
The DNA here is from genome assembly GCA_024137785.1 of Ginglymostoma cirratum. Lineage (NCBI taxonomy): Eukaryota > Metazoa > Chordata > Chondrichthyes > Orectolobiformes > Ginglymostomatidae > Ginglymostoma > Ginglymostoma cirratum. Next base: position 50,035,397 of record JAHRHZ010000249.1, read on the forward strand.
AAGTCTGCTGCCTTTCTGGCCTAAAATCTGTACCATAATAGTAAACTTGTGAACGACACCAAAATTGGTGGCATAGTGGACAGAAGATTATCTAAGATTACAAAGAGATCTTGATCATTTGGGCCAAAGGCTGAGGAGTGGCAGATGAGTTTAATTTGGATAAATGCGAAGTTTGCATTTTGGTAAAACAGACAAGTGCAGGACTTATACAATTAATGGTAGCACCCTGGGTAGTGTTGTAGAATAGAGGCCTAGGGGTTCAGGTGTATAATTCTTTGAAATATGCATCACAGGTAGACAAGGTGGTTACGAAGGCACTTAGCACATTTGACTTCATTGTTCAGACCTTTGAGTATAGGAGTTGGGACTTCATGTTGAGGTTGTACAGGGCATTGGTGAGGCATCTTCTGGAGCGCTGTGTGTGGTTCCAGTTGTCCTGCTACAGGAAGGATATTATTAAATTGATGAGGGTTCAGAAAAGATCTACCAGGATGTTGCTTGGAATGAAGGGTTTGAGTTATCGAATTAGGCTGGAAAGGCTGGGACATTTTTCCCTGGAACATAGGAAGTTGAGGGGTGACCTTATAAAGTTTTATAAAATCATGAGGGGCACAGGTAAGCCTGTGAATAGCAAGAGTCTTTGCCCTAGGGTGGGTGAGTTCAAAACTAGGGGATATATTTTTAAAGTGAGAGGAGAAAAATTTAAAAGGACATGGAGGCGATTTTTTCGCACAAAGGTTGGTTCATATGTGGAATGAACTGCCAGAAAGTGATAGACGCAAGTACAGTTACACCATTTAAAAGGCATTTGGATAAGTACATGAATAGGAAAGGTTGGGAGACATATGGGCCAAATGCAGGCAAGTAGGATTAGTTTAGTTTGGGAACATAGTCAGTGTGGACTAGTTGGACTGAAAGGTCTGTTTCTGTGCTGTATGACTCTCGGACTCTATAATACAACATTCCCCTGTTTATTCCTTTCAAGAATGAGAATGCTTTTCTGATAAACATGTGCAAGCATTCATATAAATATGACATCTCTACACATTACCATATAGTAGATTTTTTTCAGTTGGAGGAAGGTTCACAGTGGAGTTCCCAGGCATCCGACACAATGCATACATTAAAATCACTGAGGATGGATAAGACCAGAAGACAATAAGACCATAAGCTTTAGGAACAGAATTAGTCCATTCAATTCATCGAGACTGCTCCAACACTCCATCATGGCTGTTTTGTTTCTCAACCCCATTCACCCGCATTATTCCTATAACCTTTGATCCCCCTACTAATCAAGAACCTATTATCTCTATCTTAAATACCCTCAATGACTTTGCCTCCACAACCTCCTGTGGCAATGAATTCCAGACATTCATAAGCCTCTGGCTGAAGAAATTCCTCCTCATCTCAGTTCTAAAGTGTTGTCCCTCCACTCTGAGGCTGTGCCCTCGGGTCCCTCCTCTTCTCCACATCCAGGCCTCACAGTTTTCTGCAGTTTCAGTCAGACCCACCTCATCTGTCTAAACACATTTGAAAAGCTCTGCATTCCTGGAATTATTCTTGTGAACCTCCTCTGGACTCCCTCCTGAGGCCAACATATCTTTCCTGAGATAAGGGGCTCAAAACTACTCACAATATTCCAAATGCAGTCTAACTAGAGCCTTACACAGCCTCAGCAGTATATTTCTGCTCTTGTGTATTCTAGTCCTTTCAAAGTGATTGTGAACATTGCATTTGCCTTCCTAGCTGCCAACTGAGCCTGCATGTTAACTTTAAAAGAGTCCCAAACTAAGAGTCCTAAGTCTCTTTGTACTTCAGATTTCTAAAGTCTTTTCCCATTTAGGAAACAGTCTCTGTCTCTGTTCTTCTGACCAAAGTGCATAACCTCAAGCTTTGCCACATTATGTTTCATCTGCTACTTCTTTGCCTACTCTTCCAGCATATACAAGTCCCTCTGCTGCATAACTTCATCAACACAATCTGTGTTATTGCAACAGAGATAAAAGGTACTGCAGATGCTGGAGAATCCAAGATAACAAGGCGTGGGGCTGGATGAACACAGCAGGTCAAGCAGCATCATAGGAGCAGGAAAACTTGACGTTTCGGGCCTAGACCCTTCATCAGAAATGGGGGAGGGGAAGACGGTTCTGAAATAAATAGGGAGAGAGGGGGAGGCGGATAGAGGATGGATAGAGGAGAGGATAGGTGGAGAGGTGGCAGACAAGTCGAAGAGGCGGGGATGGAGCCAGTAAAGGTGAGTGTAGGTGGGGGGTGGTAGGGAGGAGATAGGTCAGTCCAGGGAGTAACAATGGCCTCAGTTCCTTCATCCTGATTGTTAATGTATAGCGGTGAATAGTTGTGCGCACAACATGAACCCCTGTGGAATTCCACTAGTCACCAACTACCATCCTGTAAAAGACCCTTTTATCCCCACACTCTGCCTTCTGCCAGTCAGCTAATCCTCTATCCATGCCAGTATGTTACCCCTGGCAACATGGACTCTTGTCTTATTTAGCTGCCTCCTGTTGGACACCTTGTCAAAGGCCTTCTGGAAATAATTTCTTCTCGTGATGGCAAGGGGTTATGTCAAGAACCAATATTTTGCATTGGCACTCATGTGATTGCTGTCCACAAAATGTTTACCAGGAAATGTCAATGTTGATATTTATGAGGCTTGGAAGTTGCTGAGTATGACAATTTATGGAATAGGAGCAAAATTTATTAAATGTTCAACACACAGCAATGATTGATTTGAGATCTGCTGAGCTGAAATAACATCTGTCATTGAAACAAAAGGCCAATCTACCTGATAAACAAGATAAACCCAACAACTGGAAAATGGCAAAACTTTGTAAGTAGCTAAGACAGTCATGCTAAAGCAAGAGATATACTGCACAAGTAATTATGGGGTCAACCTCAAACCATAGAGAATTTACAGCACAGAGAGAGACCATTCAGCCCATCACATCTACACTTGCTTAATAAACCAGCTACCTATTCTAATCCCATTTTCCTGTACCTGGTCCACAGGTGTTCCAAGGTACAGCACATTAGGTGCAGATCCAGGTTCCCTTGAAATGATTTGAGGATTTCTGCCTGAACAACCAAACAGGGCATTGAAATTCCAGACAGCGATCAGCCTCTGAGTGAAGAGATAACAAGGTATAGAGCTAGATGAACACAGCAGGCCAAGCAGCATCTGAGGAGTAGGAAAGCTGACATTTTGGGTCTAGACCGTTCTTCAGAAATGGGGGAGGGGAAGGGGGTTCTGAAATAAATAGGGAGAGAGGGGGAGGCGGATAGAAGATGGATAAAGGAGAAGATAGGTGGAGAGGAGACAGACAGGTCAAAGAGGTGGGGGTGGAGCCAGTAAAGGTGAGTGTAGGTGGGGAGTTAGGGAGGGGATAGGTCAGAAGAGGGAGGGTGGACAGGTCAAGAGGGCAGGATGAGGCTAGTAGGTAGGAGATGGGGGTCAGGCTTGAGGTGGGAGGTGGGGATAGGTGGGAGGAAGGACAGATTAGGGAGGAGCGGACAAGCTGGGCTGGTTTTGGGATGCGGTTGGGGAAGGGGAGATTTTGAACCCTCTGAGTGAAAACATTTTTCCTCATATCCCCTCTAATCCTTCTAGTTTAAATATTTGACACTAACTGAGCTCACTCTAGAGGAAGCATGTCTTCCCTATGAACTCCCTCATCTTTTCATGCATCTTGATTAAATCATCCCATAACTTCCATTGTCCTAAGGAAAGCAATCTTAGCCTCTACAATCTTTCCACATAGCTGCATTTTTCAAGCTCTATCAACATTCTTCCAAATTTCTTCTGTACTGTCTCTGCAGCATGATGTTCTTCTTGTAGTTTGGTGACTGGAAGTACATAAAACCCTAGATGTGGGTAAACCAGGGAATCATTTGGTTCCAGCATTACATCCGTGTTTTTCTGTTCAATGCCTCACCCAATCAAGGAATGGATCCCATATGCCTTTTCATTGACCTGTCCTGACATCATCAGGGAACTGTGAACAAAAATTCCAAGAGGTATCTAATTTCTACCTTTCTCAATACCCCACTATTTATTGTGTGTTTCCTTGCTTTGATTTTTGTACCCAAATTGCAGCTTGATTTCCACTTGCCAACCTTCCTCTCACTCAACCATACCATTGATCTCTTCCTGCAGTCAGCAGCCATCCTCTTCACTAACAGCCAATGTTTGAGTCATCAGCAAGATTCCCACTTATGCCTCTCACAGTTAGGTCTAAATCATTCACAAACTGGAAAGAATCCAAAACTGAACCTGTGGAGCACCAATGAAAATCATTTTCCATTCACAACATCCATCGGTCATTGCCTTTTGTTTTCTATTAGTCAGCCAATCCTGGATTCAACTCGTCACATTCCCATGAGCTTTAGATTTTCAAATGGGACCTTGTCAGATGCTTTACCAAAATCCATGTAGACAAATATCCTGCACTACCCTCATCAATCTTGCTTGTTACTGCTTAAAAAATCAATTAATTGGACTTGATCTTCTCTTAACAAAGCATTGTGGCTATCATTGATTAATCGATATCTCTCCAAGTAGCAGCTTACACTATCTCTTAATATTAATTTCATTAATTTTGCCACCACTAAGATCAGATCAGTTGCCTTATGATTATGTGGTCTATCCTTTGCTCCCTTTTTGAATAATGGTACAACATTTAGAGAATCCCAATCCACTCACCTGTACCTAGTGAGGATTTGAAAATGGTGGAAATGGAGCATCCACCATTTCCACCTTGGTTAGGATACAATTCATCCAGCCCTGTTGGTTTTTCCACCTTCAAGGAGGTCAGTTCCTTCAGATTGTACTTATTTCATCAAATATTTCACGCTCATCCTCCTGAATGACTAGAATGTCCATTGTCTCATTTGTGAAGTCAGAGATAAAATACTCATTTAGAACAAACTGCATCTGCATCTGTTACCATGAACATGTCTGATAAACCCAACCCTGCTCTTCATGTACTGATAATATGTCTTTTGATTTTACTTAATTTTACCAGCCACTATGTTTATCACATTCAACCCAATGTTGGGAAAGCAACATTTCAGCTCGTGGTTAATGAAGTCCTCACCCTATCTCGCCCTGATTCCTGTTTCTAAAGGATCCACTGAATGCCATCTGTAGGTGCAGCATTCCACATGTGCAAAATAACATTTTGATTCATCATTTAAGCATTTTAAACAGTGATGAATCAATTGTTTAGTGTTAAATCAAAAATGGATCATTTCCACAAATGAATAATCATGACTCTAATGTTGTTACATTTGCCAGTTTGATACTTCCACAGCAGGCAACAGAGATTCTTTGAAGAAGTTGCTTACAGCAACAGTAATTTCAATGATACTTCCTCGCTGCTTCGGAAAGAAGGCACATCAGAATTTTTCATTCACACCCAATTGAACTTTACAACCACCTGTAGTCTTTATTACAATTTCCTAAAAATGACTTAAGTTGAACTTTACCATTGTACATTTCCGAATTTAAAATCTCTTCATTGACCTTCAACAACAACAGCACAGGTGCCTGGCTGCTTTCAGTGGTCAGAATTTAAAAAAGAACAAAACAAGTAGTTAATAAAAATGTTTTGATAAAAGTTTAAGAAATGAATTAATTTTCATCATCATCATCGGCAGTCCCTCACAAATGAAGATGGCTCTCTTCCGCTCTCAGGGTGAGTCTGTAGGTAGACATACAGTCCAATGCGGCTTCCATAGACCATGTTAGACTTCAGCCAAAAGTTGGGTGTGATAAGGGATGGATGGGGCATTGGTGTGGCAGCGTGCTCCTTGCTCTGTTTCTGCCTGGCTTCCTATTTTTTCTGGCAGCGGGGCTTGAGGTGCTCGTGCCTTCCTTTGAATGGTCTTGGGCCAGTGATTCCCAAGTGTCTGGGGGAATGCCACAATTCGCTATTGATTTCCAGTGGGTGCTTGACCGATGTAACACTTTGGAAACTTCAAATGGGAACACTGTGATTTTATATTAACAGCTAAACTATTATGGCATGATCAATGTAACTGCGTTTAGTTCTCGGTAAACTATATGTACTAGAATGGTGTTGAATATTATAACTCATTGAAAACCCAAACTTTCGATTCTGCTTGGGGATTAATCCAGCAGCCCTGCAAAACTCCAGTACAGGAACAGTGGCTATTTCCTCCTTCCTGCTTCCTGGAATGTGGGGCATCTTCCTATTGAAAGCAAATTTGTAGAAGTTCTTCACTGTATTTCCCAGTGACACAGCAATACTGCTTGAAACTTTTTACAAAAATGACAGCCTAAGTCAAAATGCTTAATGCACGGGAAATTGTTTAATAAATATAGTAACACATAACATTACATTTCAGCAGTGTTTTCCATCTGGAAAATGCTTTCAGGTGATTCATGATGTTTCTATTAACATTGAGACTCCCCAAACAGGTGCTCCACTCCCAATTTCGAAACAACAGGAAAGGCCCGGGGGGATGAAGGAAGCGCTTCAGTGATACCCTCAAGGCCTCACTGGCAAAGTGCGACATTCCCACAGACACCTGGGAATCACTGGCCCGAGACTGTCCAAAATAGAGGAGGAGCATCTGGGAAGGCATCGAGCAACTCAAGACTTGCCCTCTGGAAAAAGTGAAAGCCAAGCAAACACAGTGAAAGGAGCATGCTGCCACATCACCCACCCACCCATCCCTTCACATGACCACCCTCTGCCCCAAGTGTAACAGAACATTGGTAGCCACATCAGTCTGTACAGCCATCTACAGAATCACCCTGAGAGCGGAAGAGAGTCATCCTCATCTGCAAGGGACCGCCAATGATGATGATTAGCACCCAATTCTGAACAGAGGAAACAATGTAATGGAGCATTTTGAGGTTTGAGCAGCGTTGTTGGGGGCGATTGTTGTGGGTGGGGGAGGAACAGGGCATCTTATCCCTAAGATCTGGGGATTTCCGGAAGGAAGGAGCCCTGTCATTTAGGACGACTAGAAAGGAAGGATTCTGGTACGAGGGGAATGACCACTAGCATGGGTGGGGAGGTGTAGGTGTGTGTGTGGTGGTATCTTGCAGTCTTGTTAGGGAAAAGCTGCCCAGAGGAATGAGACCTGATCTCTCCATCATTCTTTACGTGATTATTAAGGCCCACCAGGCTTTACTGCTTATCAATCTCCTTCTAAAACAGACAAGTGCCCTTTCTTCTCCAACCATTCACACAAGCAACAGCCATTAAATGCAGCATTAGCATGTTTATCAACTTAAACATTTGTAATAAACATGGAATACCAAAAAAGTCTCATCAGTGCTCAATTGCCATTTGTTTTTGTGGTTTTCAAGTTTTAAACAAATGAATTTGAGTTACAATTTGTTGGATCCCTTACAACAGAACGAAAAAAATGTATATACAAATTGAACCTCACTTTATGAGTGTGATGCTATTACTGGACAAGTTGGATCCCATTCTGAAATGTGGCTTAATAAATATTTTCTTTTGGCTTTAGTAAGATGGTGCTTCACTGAAATCAAACTCACAATTTTAGTTTTAACACATTCATTATGCACATGAAATGCAATCAAAATAAAATAAACTGAATTATTCACATATGACACAAATTTAAAGGCTTCAGAACAAACAGAAAAATACAATCCCATTAATCTCTGTAGTACTTATACCAGAGAGAATTTCCTTTTATGTCATCTCTATGGGGTATAACTTAAGAATGGCTTCAAATGTTATGCTTTAGAATCTAATGGATTTTTTTTAAGCCATCATATAACTGAGTTTAGACTTTCTCAGCTTCCAATAATCCCTTCAGGACTTCAACCAAGCACTTCTGTCCAGGAACTTTCAATAGAACTCCTCACATTGAGTTGGCCTACTTCTTAACAGTTTCAAATCATCTACATTGTCTGGAGCAACTGACTTACACATCAAGCTTCAGCCAAGCTGGACTTGAAACGTTAGCTCTGCTTTATTCCCACGAATGTTACTGAGTTTCTGCAGCAATTTTTGCTGTTTCAGATCTTCAGCATCTGCAGATCTTTATTTAATTTCACTGATTATTCTGTTCACTCATAAAGCTCACCCATGGAAACCAAAGTCCATTATTCTCCAGGAAGTCTCTCTCTCATATTGTGTTTTGAAAGAAATCAAGTGGCCACAGAAATACTGGCAAGTTTTCTTCTATTCACATGTGGGACTTGGACATGGCTGCTGGCCAGCAGTTTTATTGTCCTTCCTAGTTGCCCTTGAGAAGGTTGTGGTGAACCGTTGCAATCCACATGCTGTAGGTGACCCTCAATGCCCTTAGGGGTGGAGTTCTAGGATTTTGACCCAGTGGTAAAGCAGGAACTGCGATAGATTTCTAAGTCAGGATGGTGAGTGGCTTGGTGGGAACTTGCAGCTCGTGGTGTTCCCAGGTATCTGCTGCTCTTGTCCCTCTAGATGTAAGTAGAAGTTAATCATTAAACTCTTTACATAAGCACAGATTAAACCCATATGCCACAAGTTCAAGATCAAAACTCTAAGATAAATTCTAATAAAATACGTATGAGTCAGAAATCTTCCATCACAACAAGTTGTGTGCCATCTCAACAGAAGAGCATGAACACAACCATATCAGCAGTGGAAACTGTGTAGGCACACATGACACCTTCCCCAAACAACAAGGCAATGTTGTTGTAGAAGGGGAGTGCTAAAGAAAAGGAGAACAGATGTCATGGTGATCAGGCTCGGACGTTGTGAAATTGAATCTTCATGGATATAAAGTGCCTCAGTGAAAAATGAAGTTTTTTTTTAAACTTGATTTTGCAGTGTGCTTCTTTGAAACATCGCAACAAGCCCAGGACAGAATGTCAGTATGAGAGCAAGGAGGTTTAGTGAAATGGCAAACAATTGGAAAGTTGGGAATGTTCCTACAGGTCAGAGGTGTCACCCAGTCTGAGTTAAAGGGTTCATATAACTGAATGCTAATGGAAGAATCTTTATACTGAGAAGGGAATGAATTAACTCCACAGAGGCCGGTATGCCATCACCAAGTCACCCTTCATTTACCTGTTTAAAGCCTTTGATACTGATCCAGTTTCCTCAAAGCCACCTCTCAGAGTGAGCAGAACCTCTGACAGTACAATTTATATCTGTCAGCCAGGGCTCCCTGATTGGACAAATAAATAGCCACCTGTGGTCCACCTGGCTGACTTTGTTACAATCATTACAGGGTGTGGTTGGAACATTATGAAGAATCAAAAATGAGTTTTGGAGAGCTGTAGCATGCCTTGGTTTGGTCCTAGGAGAACTGAAAGAATCCTTAGGATGCTGTCTAGCAAAGGCAAAATCTTGGGTGGAAATAAAATTGGGATAGGAAGTCTTTGTTGAGATTTTTATCATTTTACAAATGTGTTTATGAAATATAATGTTAGTTCTAGTACCTGATCTCTTTTACTCTTCGAGTATGAACGTTTTTGGTTCAAAAGTGAAATCCTGTGGCCTAATTCTTTCAGTTAATAACTAGGAATTTGAACTTATTTTTAAACATTGTTGGGCTTTCCTGAGGGTGTAACAATATGAAGGGTTTTGGTGAGCTGCATATGGAAAGGCACTAGCTGTGTTTAGGCAATGACAAGCAGTCATTTCTTTAAAATTATTCCTAAAGTAAGTTCAGAAATTTTCTTTACACTGGAGCATAGAATGGTTTACCACTGGCTCAGATTGTGTCTGAAAACATTGGTCTGGAAATTTGATTACATTGTACCCGCTCAGGCTCAGGGATCTTTTCAGCCATTCTACCTTTCAAGGGAAAAATGGATCAATATTTGATACCAAGGAAGAAACAGGATAATGGGATGAGTGAAGCAGTGAGATTAGTTTCAGTTGATCCAGCAAAGATTTGTTACAGGTATATCAGGCAAATATGTTATAAACTGATTTAGATGTGTATCAAGGATGCTTTGACTTGATTTTTTTTGGAGTTATTCGTCACACTTGTGGAATTTGGACAGACGTCTCTTATAGCCGTTCGCTTGCATTCATGATTTTTAAGTTAATTACATAATTCGACCTTTTCTCCACGGCTTTTGAATAAATATTCAATGCAGTCTGTGGGATCAAATCAAGATTCACAACTTCAGACATGGTGCACAAGATCCATAGACTAAAACTTCGACTGATCTGGTGAATTTTTTTTCCAAACTAAGATATGAACTCTGAGGATATTGGAAAGTTTTAATTATTGTCTGATGCTGGGGAAAAAATTCTTCTCTATCTGTTTGTGTAGTACAGTACTCATGTTTAATCTTCACAGTAATCTTCATTCAAAACAGAATACAGACTGCATTTTAAAACTATGCAGACTTTGCTAATTGAAACCAGCTTAACTATTTTGACAGACCTCATCATCAGTAAAACCTTTGCCTGGAAGCGACAGTTGGCTGTTGATGAATAACAGCTGATGTCATTTTTTTTATATATTGGGAGAGTTCAAACAATAATGTTAACCATCCTTCTAAATGGAGGCCGAAACTTTTCCTGAGAAATGTCCTCAGATTGCTTCTGTCGGTTTTCAATTAGGCATGTCCATTTCAGAATCCACTGTTCCCAAACACTTTTCCCAAGACATTTGCTTAGTTCACAAAGGAGTTTTTTTTTCTTCAGATATAGAATCACTTGCAATTTATTTTCTGAATGAGAAGGATTAGTTGAGAATGAATGACAGTTTGAAGCTCTTTCACTGCATTATTGATAAAATGTGTTTCTTGGTTGTCATTGTCAAGTGGTGTAACCCTGCTGATCCTTAAAATCTGTCTACCACTTTATGTTCAAAGCCAATTATAGAGATGCAGAACAGTCATCAAATGGAGGGAGCCCGTATGAATGTTTTAAACACTTAGTCGGGATCAATATAAATGAGACACAAAAACATTCAATAATGTATATAGCTGCACCTGAAGTAAAATATACTTGAAGATGCTCTGAAGCAACATTTTTGAACAAGTTTTCAGGTTTGTTTTTAGTTTAAGTGCTAAGCAAACAGTGGACAATTAATTAACTCTTCAGGAATGTTATAACTTATCCTGTGGAAACTAAAGTTTTGTAAAAGTACACTGTTTAAGGATTGAAAACATTGAATAATTTAAAAGCAAAAATTGAATTTGATGGAGGTCTTCTAGGATTATTTTAAATTTTGTTTCTTAGTTAATTTTATGAACAAGCAATTGTGTTTACATTCTGAACTGTAAATTTTAAAAGCACAATTAGTGACCTTAATTCATTTGTCACAAGTGGTTTGACATAACAAAAACTCAGCAGATGTAAGCTTGTCAGGGATCTAATTCATAATTTCAGACCCATTCTCTGCCTTTTCCAATTAGAAAGATAACATTTTTTAAGAAGTGTATTTATAAATCACCTGAAGCTTTGCTGTTAGTCAGCTAGCGAATAACAGGAGTGATGCTAATGCATTGTAAGGGATAAAATCAGGATCATTGGTTCACAGTGACTAAACACACCAAATGCCACTTAAAAAGAAGTATTCCGGGAATTTGACTGGTGACTACAGGCTTCAGTTTTCATAGCTCTGTTGATTACATTTAACTAGGTAGAAAATGTAACATGGTTACAGATCACTCAGCCAAATCATTCTCGATTGATGCTTACTCTCCACATGAGCATTAGTCTTATTCTCGTGCATTTGCTTCATTCCCTTAAATAATGCTGGAATTCCCTTCATAACAGTATTGTGGGTCAACCTACAACATATGGACAGCAGTGATTCAAGAAGGCAGCTCACCGCCACCTCCTCAAGGACACCTGGGATAAGCAATAAGTGCTGGCCAGTCATCAATGCCCATGCCCTGCAAGTGAATTTAAAAAAAAATTATCTATTGTTCTTTAAATTGCCATTCTAAATTGTTCTTAAACGTTGACATTCACCGGGACGTTTGTTGATGTTGGTCCTGTTTTGTCACTGCGAATTTGCTGAAATGTGGTGAGAATCCCATTTACAGGTGTAAGTGGAGTTTCTCCCCTACTTCCAATGAAGTTATGGTGGTGGCACAGGTCAGCTCCAAGGAAACTCCCAGCCATTAACAGAGAATTCTTTATGCGACAAATGCCACAATTTTACATCAAGGTGATGGCTCCATCCTGGAATTGAAAAGTTGGGATGAGCCCTGTGCGAGGATATGTCACTTCACAGTGATTTGAAGGCAGATGGGCCGTTAATTTGCTCAAGGTGGGAGATCTGTCTACACTCGGAAGGAGATTCCACCTCTAGGAGCTATCAACCAACCAAATTGTCAACAGTTCTCTAATCTTAGCAGCAACATATGGCATGGTAGCCATTGCTCGGACTTCAGGTGATCCCCCAGGAAGTCCGTGGGGTGGACTTCAAGGTAAGACCAAAGTTTCAAGAGATTGGAAGCCTGGTTTGTCAGGACAGGAGATGGGGTAAAAAAACTGGGGACCCTGAAGTGAGGACTCTGATGGGCACAGGATGCTACTATATAGGCCAAGAAGTGCCCAACACTTTTCCTGCCGCATGTAAAATCCAAGCAAGGTAGAAAGGCAAAGAGGTAAAATGCTGGATTGGCACTCAATTTTATGACTATCCCGCAGCAGTCATGCGGATTCTGCTAATACTTCCCCTGTTCTATGTTCTCTATATTAAATGTTTAACCTGTGCCACTTTGCTGTGGATCCCTTTAACTTTTATATCCTTAGCGACACCATAAAATGGTTATTTTTTTAAACTATCTCTTTACTTCAATGTACAATAGCAGAACGAAAATGGATATGTGACCTGCTACTAGTGTTGCCTGACCATAAACCAGTACGGTCTGATTACCATCAGGAAAGGGAGTTCAGATCAAATATTACAGAAGTCCAAATGCCAGGTTTAACACCTGAAAACAAGGGATAGAAATAGTTAGTTTTGCCGTGCATAGATTTACAGACTGTCATTCAGTCTGATTTTTAAAAAAAGCCCCGAAAATACAGAAAGGAAGGAAGAGAGATGTGTTTCTAGTCAAATGGGGAACAGGTTAGCATCCAATTTGCATCACAATCGGGTGGAGGTAGCTTTTACGAGAGGCCATAGTTTTAAACTGAAAGGAGGTAGCTATCGGGGAGATGTCAGAGGTAGGTTCTTTATTCAGAGAGTGGTAGGGGCGTGGAATGCATTGTCGGAGCGGGTAGTGGAGTTGGCCTCATTATGGGCATTTAAGCGGCTCTTAGATAGGCATATGGATGCTAGTATAAGGTAGGGGTGGAGGATAGATAAACCTTAGGTTTCGGGTAAAAGTTCGGCACAACATCGTGGGCCGAAGGGCCTGTACTGTGCTGTACTGTTCTATCAGTTTACATCGATTCAAATCCAGAGATATAAACTCCTCTGCACCTGATCTTAACATTTTAAGCTCTCAGTTTATGAACATTCATACAAGAAGATTCCACAGCTGACTGGAAAGAAATTGGATAGAAGCAGTTCAGCAGATATGAAAGAGTTTTCTTAGCTTCTAATAACATACAGATTTCTAACCAAACTCTCTTGGTTTGGAAGTTACACAAACTGCACTTCTGCTGAGTTAATTATCTCTTGAACGCTCTGAAAAACGTTTTTCTAGGAGGGAAATAATACTTCTTTCTGGCGAGTCATGAAGTGAATAGAAAAATACTTCTCTGAAAAAAATTTAAAAAGGCCTTGTCATAAGCCCAACAGTATAAACATCTTATTCCATTAACACATGAAGGATTCTCCCAAGCCCTTAATTTCAGTCACTTCTGTAGATTAGATCACTAATCCAGAAAGACCACCCTCTGACTGACCTTGTTTTTTCAAACTAAACCCTTCACAATAGTAACTAGCGCCCATAAATCACTATTTTGGAATCTAAATTGATATCAATGTATATATGAGATAACAAGGAGTGGAGCTGGATGAACACAGCAGGCCAAGCAGCATCATAGGAGCAGGAAAGCTTGACGTTTCGGGCCTAGACCCTTCATCAGAAATATATACATATCACATACCTTTCTTCACAATGCCCAAACAAAAATGAAAATGTACCAATAAGAGATATCTTCATTTTACAACCAAATGTTTTTCATAATCTGAACTCTTTGTTATATGAGGAGTAATAATATGCAAGCATTAAACATGCAAATTTCCCAGCAAACATGTCTTACCTACTTTCTTTGGATAACAGTAATCAGTATCCTTCATTTTTGCTCTTGACAAAGCATCCACTACAACACTGGGCTGAATTTTTCCAGAAATCGGCTAGGTATCAATTTTAGTGAGTTTAAAAAGGTTTACATAATAAGAACATAAGAACATCAGAACTAGGAGCAGGAGTAGGCCATCCGGCCCCTCGAGCCTGCCCCGCCATTTAATAAGATCATGGCCGATCTTTTTGAGAGTCAGCTCCACTTACCCACCCACTCACCATAACCCTTAATTCCTTTACTGTTCAAAAATTTATCTAGCCTTGCCTTAAAAACATTCAGCATGGTAGCTTCAACCGCTTCACCGGGCAGGGAATTCCACAGATTTACAACTCTTTGAGTGAAGAAGTTCCTCCTGACCTCAGTCCTACATCTGCTTCCCTTTATTTCGAGGCGATGCCTTCTAGTCCTAGTTTCACCTGCTAGCGGAAACAACCTCCCTACCTTCACCTTATCTATTCCCTTCATAATCTTATATGTTTCTGTAAGATCTCCCCAGTTTCTTTCCGAGAAAAGCCCTAATGCAATTTCTTACATAATTCTCTGTAAGTCACCTCACTACCAATGCACCCTGTCTCTCTGGCACCATGCTTGTTCTATCTTCTGTCTCACCAGAGGCTGAAGTACCTCCAATGCAGCAGCCTCTTGGGATTCTTGGCACTGACACCATTTCTAAAACCCAGCCATCCACCAAGACAAGGTCTGCCAGCCAGAGGTTGCCCTTCGCTATGCATGTAGTGGGAAAGACACGATAAAGATACATTTATCAGGGCACACAGATGGCACAGTTAACACTTCATCACAAATACAAGTGCGCATTCATCAATTTATTGTCATTTGAGAACCGAACCACATGCTTTAGCTGTCGGTTACATTGTACAATCTTAGAACCCCATCTAAGGGATTAACACTGGTCCTTCAGTGCCCAGTGTAGCCTCCAGGTCAGTTTGTGTCAACTATTATGGTGTGCTGTCCCTGTGTCAAAGACAGAATGGTAATGACCATCAACAACAACCCCCCTCCCAGTAACAGATGTCCTTCAAAGAGCTATTATCTTTCTTATATGCAGAGTTTCTCTCCGTCACAATTATTGACCCCTCAGCTTCTCAGCCTGCTGCCTCCAATCCCCACAACTAACTTCTCCAACTTCCTACTGCAGCAGTGACCCCTGATAACACCATTTGAATTTCATTGAGCTGGTCCCCAGGACTGACCATAGCCCACACCTGTATCTGACTTACATTGACAGCCCTGACTGATGAGACTCCACACCACTGACTGATCTTTGTGTAGGCCCCTGTCTGATTTACCACTAATCCACAGATTCACTGCACTGGACTTGCAGGACTGACCGTCGCCTACTATCTGAACATTAGAGGTGTTTGTTTCTTGATTCTGACAACCCTAAGTCCCAAGGCTGATATGGGAATTAAGTCCCAAGGATCACTGACTGAAGGCTGTCTCCCATGGCCTGACTGAGGAACCTTCCTCTTAGAACTTCATTTTGTTTATGCAATGTGTCTCTTCTGTAACTGGTGCCGGTGTGAACTTTATATAGCACAGTGTTGAACATTAATGTCCACACTCTTGACTGATCACTGCTGACAACCATGAAAAGCTTCCTGGCTTTATATCTGCACTAAACAGTAAGGTAGCAGTCAGCATCACTGAGAGGAGCGGGTGAAGTGAGGACCCCGTGATGGGCAGTCAGCATCACTGAGAGGAGCGGGTGAGGTGAGGACCCTGTGATGGGCAGTCAGCATCACTGAGAGGCAGTTGAGGAGAGTCATAGAGTCATACAACACAGAAACAACCCTTTGGGCCAACATGTCCCAGTTTCCCTAGGGATGCTAGCCAGAACCAAGGCCATTGTCCTGTTGATGGTCCAGCTGTTCAGGTGATGGGAGATGAAGTGAGTAATAACACGTGTGGTAGGGGATTCATTAGTGAGGGGAGTAGACAGGGAGCTCCCGGCAGTAGACTTGACTTCAGAATAGTACGTTGTCTCCCAGGTAACAAGCTCAAAAATGTCATGGAATAGCTGTATGTTATTCTAAAGGCTGAGGATGAACACCCTGAGGTTGGGATTCAATTGGGACCAATGACATCAGAAGAAAGAGAAGTAAGGTCCTGCAAACAGAATTTAGGGAATTAGGTAGGAAACTGAAAAGTAGAACGCCAAAGGTAAAAATCTCCAGTTTACTCCCCAGAGTGTGTAAGGAGAATTTCAGCAATGGGGATAAGACAGTGTGGAGCTGGAAGAAAGCAAGCCAGGCAGCATTAGAGGAACAGGAAAGTTGATGTTTTGGGTCGGATCCCTTCTTCTTTCAGCAGTGGGGAGTTGTTTTCCTTGGATTGTGAGAGGGGTTAGAAGTGCATAATTATCTAAGAGGCACATATAGGCTATAGAAAGACATCTTTTTCCTTTAGTAGAGGGTTAAATAACTAGGGGGTATAGATTTAAGTTTAGAGGTAAAAGACCAAGAGGAGAGTTAAGAAGAAACATTTTCATTCAGATGGGGGTGGGAGTCTGGAATTCACTGCTTGAAAAGATAGCTGAGCCAGAAACTCTTGTAATATTTAAGGAACATTTAGATATTCACTTGTGTTGCCAAGGCCTCCAGGGCTATGGACGAACAGACGGAAAATGTTAACTGGTGTGGATATGGTGGGCCAAATGGCCGCTTTCCGTACTGTAAACATCTATGAGTCATAACAGGCATCAGAAATGTTTATTCGAGAAAGCAGAGTTATTTGCAGACACCAAATAGTGTAGTTAGTTTCTATATAATGTATGAGCAATAATGTTATTCAGTCTGTAATGGGGAAGCATGTCACCTTTGATACAGTACAACAATACTTAAAACAGTGTCATCAATAGGAGTGGGTCTAGGCCTGAAACGTCAAGCTTTCCTGCTCCCATGATGTTGTTTGGCCTGCTGTGTCCATCCAGCTCCACACCTTGTTATCTTGGATTCTCCAGCATCTGCAGTACCTATTATCTCTAATCCCATCAATAGGAGTAATTGGTACTCCTGGTACAAGCATTAAGTTTTCAATTAGATATAGTCAGGTGTGACTTTTTCCATAGTGCAGGATAAAGGATCATGCCATCAAATAGTGCTGGAAGACAGAATAGTCCAGTTTGATATCACTGATTTACAGGGAAGGAAAAATATATGTGGCAGCTCCAGGTTGTCGATATTGTCCATCAGTTGATAAAACAGGGTGGTATTTGAGGATACAATCCACACATGAAGCAAGGAGAGCATTTGAACTAGGTGGGCATACATTGTAGTAAGCCTGGTGGAACTCTTGATTCCCTTACTGATAAAAACTCTGTCTTTATCGGCCTTGAATATACTCAATGACCCAGCCTCAACGGATCTCTGTGGTGAAGAATTCCGCACATTCACTGCCCTCAGAGAAGAGATTTCTTCACACCTCAGGATCTCCCAAAGTTTCTGATTTTATTTATATGGTGGCTTTAGATATTTTATATTTATATTTTATATTTATCTAATTTTTTTCAAAAGTATATTTTTAATTAGTCCATGGGATGTGGACATCACTAGTTAGAGTAGCACTAATTTTCCGATCCAAATGTAGAATCAATTACATTGCTGTGGGTCTGGAGTCACATGTATGACGGCCAGGTAAGGATGGCAGATTTCCTTCACTAAAGGCTGTGAATGAAACAGATGGAGCTTCACGACAGTTAGTTTTAATTACATGGAGGTTTGGAGCAGCCCCATGTCAGAAAAGCTACAGTGCTCCAACAAAGCCCAAGCAAGCTGGAGGGACAGTACCTCATTTTCCAGTTTGTCACTTTACAGCCTTCAGTTTTCAACACTAGGTTCAACTACTTCAGAGCATGAACATTGTCCTCAATCTTGTTTATATCCCTTCCCCACCTTCAGTGTGGCGTGAGAGGGTTGGGGTTGTTCTCAGCAAAGTTGACCTATTTTTCTAGTGTTCACACCAACTGGTAAACATCAATTCTACATCTATATTCTCTTCAGTATGACATTAGTGTTCCCTTCGATTTCTGCACTGGGCACCCTCACCACATGGGCCACTTGCTCCTCTTCTCCCTTTGTCAACAGCATATAAACTACCATTTCCCACCTCGCTTCTGTTCCAAAGAATATCAGACTCGAAATGTTTCATGTTTCTCTTTCCATAGATGCTGCCACACCTGCTGAGTTTCTCCACTATTATTTCAGGTTTCCAATGTCACAGTGCATTGCTTTTATTTGGTTGTACATTGATGTTATTCTTTCTGATTATCAGACAAGTATGTTGCAGCTCTTGCTTTAAGCACTGCTCATTTATGTCATGTTTCCTATAATGAACAAACTTAGAGATTAATATTTGCAGTGAAACAACTGCATCAATTCTGCAAAAGGAAATTAATATTTAAACCTTCAACATGATTATTAGCCAGCTACCAATTCTATGTCTCACAAATTCGCTTTATGTCATGTGCTAATGGAGGTTGAGTAAGATATTCAAGACAAGCCATTTTGAATACACTTTCGTCACATACGATTGGAGAAAGTGGCATGATGTGCTTCTGTACTTGAGTACATGTGACAATAAAACCTCAAACCTAATTCTAAGAATTCTAAAAGTGTTTTCACCATTGTCTGAATGCTTAATTTTATATTATCTCCTCTTTATTAATTTTTAGAAGCATTATCTGTATTTACAATATGGTCTTAAAAGGAATAGTTGTTCTTTGGCAACATGTCAAACTCACCACTCTACAGTATTATGAAACCAAAGTCATTAGGTGGATTACATTATAGATCACCCAATATTTAATTGTAATGTGGAACACACTCAAGCAATTCCATTGCTTGACATTGTTCCCATGATTTACTTACTTATGTGCTGAATTTACATGGCACAGACCTTTGTACACAGGGCACAATTTCAAAATTTGTGGATCAAACATAACTTGGAAGTATTGTGAACTGTGAGGAAGATTATGTAGAACTTCAAATGAACATATAAATAAAATCAAGTTAAGGTATGGTGACGGCCTAGTGATATTATCACTGGATTGTTAATCCGGAGACCTGATAATGTTCTGGACACCTGGGTTAGAATCCCAACATGGCAGATGATGAAACGTGAATTCAATAAAAACCCAGAAGTCTGATGTTGACCATGAATCCATTGTCAATTGACAGAAAAACCCATCTGGTTCACTGGTCCCCTTTAACATCTTTACCTACATGTGACTCTATACCCACAGCAATGTAAACTAATATAAACTAATCATTGGGCAATTCGGGATCAGCAATGAATGTTGTTCTAGCCAGTGACACCCTCATCCCATGAATGAATAAACAAAATAAAAACAGGGTACTTTAGATGGTGGAGATCTGAAATAAAAGAAGATAAATTGCTGGAGAAGCTCAGCAAGTCCGGCAGCATCTACGGAAAGAGAAACAGTTGCCGAATTTTATCGTGGTCTGAGTGACATGGACTAGGGCAGGCCTTGTGACCGAATCGGACATGAAGATGCCTGAGGCCCATGTCTATGTCAAGAACATCCTGCTGCATTTTATTTTCTTTTATTATAATTACAAGCAGCATGGTAAATTGCCAATTAAGAGGGATTACTACATGTTAAAGCTCTTGTTGACAGACAAACTCACCTCATTATAATTCAGCTTCCTGCCTGATCAGACAGGCCTAACAAGCAAGACATTGAGAAAACACGATGTGGAAACCAGAGCCAGTACGCGGAATATTCAGGATTATTACATGGTAACAGCCAATGAAAGACTGTTCATTATATGGCAGCCACATTTTACTGCATGGGGGATCCACATGAAGCAGTAAGCAGATGGACAAGATTAAGGGGATTGATGCTGAGGATACCTGTTTATGGTGGATAGAACTCCATTTCTTAAAATAAATCCAGCTCCACTTCAGCACCAACCTCACCAAAGTTAAGATCTAACCTTGGATTTACCACATCTAGACTACAGCACACATTTCTGATATTGATATTAGAAAAATGATACAGAGCCCTTGGAGGACAGAAGGATAAAAATTAGTGTCTGAAGCCAGAGAAGATTCAGAGATCGGGAAAGATGGGAGTGGCAAGATTAGAGTCCAAAGTCAGAAAAGATTGAGGAGGCCTGAGCTGAAAGAAAATAGAAGCCAAAAGCTGATGGGAGGTTGAACTCAAAGGAGAAAAATCTCGCGACCTTGGCCAACAGTCAGCGATATTTAGAGGCTGGGGACAGTTGGATCAGAAGCCTTTTGGAGGTTGGAGGGCTTGTATGGGTGATTAGAAGCTGTGGAAACTTTGGGGGAAGTAGCGGACAATTTGGAACTTGGACACAATTTGATTATTTGAATTCAAATTTATATAAATTTAAATTAACATATGACCCCAGCCTACTAATTTTGGAAATTAAAACTTGATCTCGTAGTCCTTTGAAAAGTTCAGGGCTGATTGAATCTTGTGACTGGTTATGCAATAATTACTGAATCATTTACACAATATACCTACATTGGGTGCACTGAGTGTCTGCTTAGCCCACACTATATATCACATCCCTGGGTACTATCTTTATATCATAAACCCCTAAGTCTAACGAAATTTTAAAGCAATCTTAAAAAGATTTGGCTCTAAAAAAATGTAGCTTTAAAGAAAATCTTTCCCCACTGAATTAACGTCGAGGCCGAGGAATGAACGTCTCTATTTGCTCATGTGTTGAGGGTGTTGCAGCATTCATTATCTGTCTCTAATTGCCATGGAGAAGGTGGTGGTGAGCTGTGCTCTTGAAGTTCTGAAGTTTTGGGGTGTTTTGGCATCTACAGTACTGTTAGGAAGGGAGTTCCAGATTTGACCCAATGTCAGTAAAGGAATGGAGATATACATCCAAGTCAGGTGGCATGCACCTTACAGAGGAACCATCAGGTAGTGGTGTTGTCATGCATTGCCGCCCTTGTCCTTCTATGTCATCAACTTCATAGGTTTGGAAATTGTGTGGAAGGAAACCTGGTGAGTTGTTGCAGTGCACCTTGGAGACACACTCCTGCCATGGTTGTCAATGGGTTGAATAGTTATGATGTTAGATGGGGTGTCCATCAAGAAAGTTTCTTTATCCTGGATTGTATAAAGCATCTTGGAGTGTCATTGAAGGTGTGGTCTTCCAGGCAAGTGGAGAGTATTCCATCATAATCCTGAATGGTAACTTGCAGATGGTGGACAGGAATTGGGGAAACAGGTGGTGAGTTACTCACTTCAGAATTCCAAGCATTTGACCTGCCTTGTAGCACTTATATGGCCGATCCAGCTCAGCTTCTGATCCATGGAAATTTCCAGGAAGAATTCAGTTTTGGCAATATCATTGAATGTTAAGAGGTGATCATTGATTCTGTCTTGTTGGAGATGGTCAGTTTCTGGCATTTCTGTAGTCCGACTGTCACTTGACACTTTTCAATCCAAGTGGATATTGTCCAGGTCTTTCTGCATAAGTACACAGCCTGCTTCAGTGTCTGAAGAGTTTCAGGTGGTGCATCCATTTCTGAGCTCAATAGAGTGGAGGTCATTGATGAAGCAGCTGAAGGTGGTTGAGCCTAGGATCTAGGTCTTGAGGAGCACATGAAAGACAACCTTGGACGAAGATGGTTGACCTCCAATACCACAATCAACTTCTACTGAGCCAGGTATGATACCAATCAGCAGACAATTTTCACTCTGATTCTCATTTACTCTAGTTTTTTTCTGGGCTGCATGATGCTAAACTTGGTCAAATGTAGCCAAATGTCACCTTCACCTTACCTCTGAAATTCAAACCTTTTGTCCATGTTTGGACAAAATTGATGATGAAATTAGGAACTGAGCTGCCTTAACAGAACTTAAACTGCATCAATGCACAGGTTATACCTTGATAGCACTATTGATGTTACCTTCCATCAAATACAGATAGAGAGTAGATTGATGGGGCAGTAACTGGCTGAGTTGGATTTGTCCTGTTTTTTGTGCATAGAACATAGCAGGACAATTTCACATATTTTTCAAGTAGATGCCAGTACTGGAGCTATCCTTGGAACAGTACTGTAACTGTAACTAGGATTTAGCTTGGAATGCAGCTAGCTCTGGAGTCCACGTCTTCAGTAATGTTGGCAGAATGTTGTCAGGGCTCATAGTCTCTGAAGTTTCTCTTGCCTTCTTGATATCATGTGCAGTAAGAAGAATTGATTGAAGACTGACATCTGTGGTGCTGAAGACCTCAGGCAGAGGTTGAGACGGATCATCCACTTTACACTTAAAGATGAATTTCAAAACAATGGTGAAAAGCAGCAAAATAAAACAGTAATTTTTGGAAATAAATTTACTGGGTTTTTTTGAAGTAGGAAACATGTTTGTGTGATTTACCAGGTTTATTGGTTTGTCCTTCTGGGAATGGTATCTTTTGGGGGTTATGAAAACACGGGGTTAACACCCAACATTCTCATCTAAGACAACATAGCCAGTACCAAGACACTGACGAGCCTTGATCAGTTACGATAGATTGGGCACATCATCTGCATGACGGATATGAAACTCCCCAAGCAGGGGCACTACTCCCAGCTTCGAAATAACAGGTGAGCCCCAGGTGGACTGAGGAAGCACTTCAGTGATACCATCAAGCCGTCACTGGTGCAGTGCGGCTTTCCCACAGACACCAGGGAATCACTGGCCTAAGACCATTCAAAGTATAGTAGAAACATCCGGGAAGACATCGAGCACCTTGAGATTTGTCATCAGGAAAAAGCAGAAGCTAGGCAAAAACAGAGAAAAGAGCACTTTGCCACACCAATACACCCCTGCCCCTCCCATGACCACCTTCTGCCCCAAGTGTGACAGAGCCTACTGAAGCTGCATCGGTCTGTACAGTTACGTACAGACTCACCCCGACGGTGGAAGAGAGTCATCTTTGTTTGTGAGGGACTGTCGGAGATGATAATGATGACGCTTGTATTTTGCGCTGATCTATTGGACTCCATGGTCACTGAGAATGAAAATATTCCTAAAGTCACCTCCTCCAGTAAGTTGTTTAATTTTTCACCATTATTTACAAGTGAATGTGGCAGGACTGCAGAGCTTAGATCTGATCCGTTGTTTGTTTGCTTAGCACATTCTATTGTTTACTGATCACATGGTTTGGCACGCTGGCAGTTCTGTGTTGTAACTTCACAAGGTTGGCATCTCATTTGCCTGATATGTCTGGTGCTGGTCCTGGCTTGCCCTCCTCTACTCTTCATTGAACCAGCATGAACTCCCAGTAAGGAGGTAGAGTGGGCTATGCTGAGCCGTGAGGTTAGCGATTATGGTTGAATAAAATTGTACAACGCCTGGTGGCCCATGGCACTTCATTGATGATCAGTCTTGAGTTGCTTGATATGTTCAAAGTTTGTCCCATTTAGGATACTAATAGCGCCACATGACATGATGGAGGAGCTCCACAGTGTGAATTCTGGACTTAGTCTCCACATGGACTTTGTGGTGGTCAATTCAACTGGGACTGTCAGAAACAGATATTTCTGCGATAGGTAGATTAGTAAAGATGAGGTCAAGTAAGTTTTTCCCTCCTGTTGGTTCCCCCTTCACTTGCTCCAGAGTCAGTCTAGCAGCGACATCCCTCTGTACCCCCTCAGCTCAGTCAATAGAGGTGTTACTGAGACACTCTTAATGATAAGCATTGGATTCATGTTGGGTGTTTTCCATCCTCTGTTGGTTAAATTGCTTTTCAATATGGAAGGGCTCTGATTTCATCAGCTGATGTGGGGATGAGGGGGACAGTGTTTGGAATCAGCAGTAAATTACCTAATTCCATGACACATCATTATGTCTGGACTTAAAGTTGAGGATTCCCAGTGTAACTCCCTCAGGTTTGTATGCTACTGTACCATCAGCTCTGGTGGGACAGATCATACCCAGAATTGGTGATGGTTGTAGCTAGGTCATTGTCTGTAAGGTATAAGGAATCATGACTATTTCAAGTTCTTACTTGGTTAGCCTGTACAACAGCTGTCCCGATTTTGGCATGAGCCCCCAGATGTTTGTAAGGAGAACTGGGCTTGATATTGTCATTTCTTGTGCACTGGCCAATGTCAGTTGTCCATCAGTTTCACTTTTTTGGGACTGCATTGTTGTATGATACAACTGAATGGCTTGTTAGGCGCCTTCAGAGGTTAGTTAAGAGTCAGCTACATTGTTGTGGGTCTGGTGTCACATGGTGGCCAATCCAGGTAAGGACAACAGATTTCCTTCCCTGAAGGGTGTTAGCGAAACAGATGGGTGTTTATTACAATTGAAAATGGTTACACAGTCACAATTAGGCTAGATTTTATGTGTTAAAAGTCGAGTGACATTACCATTACGCCACTGTATCCCCCATTATTTATCGGACTGCTTGCTCATTCCTAAACAATGCAATCACAGGGTGAAGATTATGATTAATTAGTTAATGAAGACCTGGCTGCATATTGCCACCTGACACAAACTATTGTATAACTGTAAATATTTATCAAGCAAGGTTTTTCTGAAATTTGCAGGATGGGAATGATTAAAACTCCCAATGAAGTGGAAATATTTAAGAAATTTTCTGAAACTTACCACAACCTTTGGGAGTTGCCAAATTATTTTCAAAAATGAGAAGTAAAAATATTGGTTTTGCTGAGGTGATCATTTTTTCTTTATTTAACTTAGCTGAACCTGTTATGAAAGTTATCAACAATTGGCAAGGTGTCAAGTCTCATTTATCTTTGTCGCCTCGGCGGAACAGATAACTAGCCGATTGTAGAGTCTGACCTTTTCTCCCCATTGAAAGTAATCGAGCAAAAATCTGTCAGGTTCTATAAAGAGTACGTCACCACCCAGATGATGAAGACTGAACTTGCTCTATTCAACTTAATGAGGTGAAAATTGGACGAGTTCTATAATAGATGGGTGATTCACTGCATTGTGTTACTGCTCAGACAGTGACATTGAAAATTACTGCCATCATCTCTTGTTTTTCTGGTACAATCTGCTACAAATTCAACATATTAGGACTTTAGACAGTCATATTCCTGTCAATGAGGAACTAACAGGAGCCAAGCACTGTTCAATTACCATGAATTCATCTAAGCCAGGCCAGTTGACTTTCATTGTCACATGAACAATATCAAAGGATATCCACTTGAATGCTTTCAGAAGTTTTTTTCATTTCAGTGAGATGTGGCACACGTGCAAATGATTGCTATGGCCAGAACAAGAATAATTTACGTTGTATGGCTGTAAAACATGTTGGAGAAAGTAAAAAGCATGGGGCTGGATGAACACAGCAGGTCAAGCAGCATCATAGGAACAGGAAAACTTGACGTGCGTGCTTCATCTCCAACTGTTGTAAAGCAACAAACAACTGCACCTCCCAGTCGTGAACCATTTCAACTCCCCCTCCCATTCCTCAGATGACATGTCCATCCTGGGCCTCCTACAATGCCACAGTGATGCCACCCGAAGGCTGCAGGAACAGCAAATCATATTCAGCCTGGGAACCCTACAGCCCAATGGCATCAATGTGGATTTCACAAGCCTCAAAATCTCCCCTCCCCCAACCGCACCCCAAAACCAGCCCGGCTCATCTCCACCTCTCTAACCTGTTTTTCCTCTCACCTATCCCCTCCTCCCACCTCAAGCCCCACCCCCATCTCCTATCTACTAACATCATCCCGCCCCCTTGACCTGTCCGTCCTCCCTGGACTGACCTATCTCCTCCCTACCCCCCCACCTACACTCACCTTTACTGGCTCCATCCCCGCCTCTTCAACTTGTCTGCCTCCTCTCCACCTATCCTCTCCTCTATCCATCCTCTATCCGCCTCCCCCTCTCTCCCTATTTATTTCAGAACCCTCTTCCCCTCCCCCATTTCTGATGAAGGGTCTCGGCCCGAAACGTCAAGTTTTCCTGCTCCTATGATGCTGCTTGACCTGCTGTGTTCATCCAGCCCCACGCTTGTTATCTCAGAGTTTCAATTGTGTTCCTTTGTGTTTGAACTTCTGATATCATCCATTTTTCTCAATTGGCCAAAGTCAAGCTGAACCCAAATGAAAACTGCAATCTGGAACAACAATAACAATGCCATATAATGTCTGAAGGCACCTGATAGGAACATTAACAAACAAAATTTTGCACACCAGAACACACAAATTAAGAGAAGGAGAAGCCTATAGACCCATCAAGGCTCCTCCACCATTGCATAAGAGCATGGCTATTCTTGGGCTTCAACTCCACTTTTCCAGCTGCTCCCCTATCCCTTGATTCCCTGAGACACATAGAATTTGTCTCTTCCAGCCCTAGATGCATTCAACAATAGAATATCTGGAATCATCTGGGTGGAGAATTTGAAAGATTCATAACGCTTTGAAATAATTTCTCCTCATCTCAGTCCTGAATGATTGGTCCCTTTCCTGGAGACTGTGGCCCATATTTCTACAGGTAAATGAATGTTAAACAATCTATCGGTATCTACACTGTCACTCCTATTCAGAATATTATACGCTTCAATAAGATTGCCTCTTGTTCCTCGAAATTTAGGCAGCTAAGCAAATGAAACAATGTTTGTTGATAAATGAATGATGGAGACCAAGGGTTCACAAGAGGGCAGAATTGGTGCAGTAGGGCTCTTTTAAAATTTCCTTTGTTCCTATCCTCTCAGTTTTTTCTATTCTAAGGAAAACAACTCTAGCCGGTCCAATCTTTTCCCAAACCTGCAATTTTAAAGCGCTGGTAATATTCTTGTAAACCTCCTCTAATCTCTCTATAGCAATTATGTCCTTCCTGCAATGTGATCAACAGAATGCACATAAAACACCAGCATTTTTCCAGCACTATATGATTGCTCTGGAATTTGCTGGTTTGCCCACCATGAGGCTGCAACTTCCATGTGATTTCATACCTCTTTCAAAACATTCTCCGGTGAGGCAAAGATCTGACGATTAAAAAGACTGTTGAATGGTGAAGTTGTATCATCTAAGAAGAGATTAGGAGCATCACTATTCAATTCCAATAGCATGACAATGATACTGAAGTCTTTACACCATATTCACAAGTTTAGGACAATGAAAGCAGTGGGCCATTGGGAAGAGTGCAGAGTATAGATTCATTTCTGCAGAAGGCTTGCACAAGGACTGCAACAAATCACTGAAGCTCTCTTCGGGGATTGTTGTTTGCACTGGAAGATTTGCAATCGGAACTATCGAGGTTGCACCTGAGATCACAGCAAATATTCTCGATAAAATGGTGAAATGAGAGAAATATTAATATTTCCCACTGTCACATTTGGCAGTGTCATTGAAATTCTAGACAATGATGAATTTTCTGGGCTCCCATACAGAAGTACAGCGTAAATCTCATGCTTCCGTACTGCTGAAAAATTTTCCTGCTTGTGCAGCATTCCCTTTTTCTTGTAGTCTTGAAAGTCTCATCAGGTGCAGATTGTATACTGCCAGAAGAAAGGCCAGTCTAATTATTTTGTAAAGCTGTAGGAATTGAAACTTGCAGCATTTCATAGTCACATGTCATTTCTTCATTAGCACTGCCAGTCACAAAGTCATGCAGATGGCACAAAGATAGGGAGGAAATGAAGTTTTGAAGAGAACATAAGGAAGTTACAATGGGCTATCAAAGGTTAAATGAATGGGGAATGATCTGGCAAATGTGGGAAAATGTGAAATTATTCATTTTGGTAGGAAGAATAAAATAGTCAGATACTGTGTGAATTGGTTGTCCTAGTGTATGATTCACAAAAAAGTCAGTATGTAGGCACAACAAATAATGAGGAAAACCAATATAATGTTATTGTTTATTGTGAGGGGAATCAAATACAAAAGGAGGGAGGTTATGCTTTAATTATACAAGGCATTGGTCAGACCACATTTGGACTACTGAGCATAGTATTAGTCTCCTTCATTAAGGAAGGATGTGACCTGGAAGCATTTTAGAGAAGGTCTAACAGACCAATACCTGGAATAGATAGATTACCTTAAAAGGAAAGATTGGACAGGTTAGCTTTATATCTGCTGGAGTTTGGAACAATAAGACTTATCTTTATTGAATGTAGAACAGCCTGAGGGGACTTGACAAGGTACATGTAGAATGTTTCTTCTTGTAAGAGAAGCTAGAACTAGGCGACACATTTAAGACAGAGATGAGAATTGTCTTTCTCACAAAGTGTTGAGTCTTTGGAAATTTCTTACTGAAGAAGGGCAGAAATAGTCTTTGGACATTTTTAAGGCAGAGGTAGAAATATTCTTAATAAGCAGGGACATGGAGGATTATCAGGGCTAGGCGAGAATGGAGAGTAAGCAGTTCAGCATGCTTCTTATAGAATGGTGGAATGGACTGAGGTGACCGATTGGACTGAGGTGACCGATTGGCCTGTCACGACTCCTGATTCCTCTGTTGATATGTAAATGTCATTCAGCTATAGTACTTCTTCACTGAATGGAGTGTAGCCATCACACTAGTACAGAGTATCATTTACCCAAGCTGAAATGTCTGATAACCGTGGTAGAAGATCTAGATGGACATTTTCTCTGCTACTTGTACCAAATTGGTCAATTCAAGGAGGTCCCTTAATAATTTTAGTGCTGAAAGTAAGCACAACTTCAAAAGAACCCATTGCTGAAGGGGCATGTCACCCCAAATCCTGGATATTTATTTTTGATTGGCAAAATTTTACAGTGTAAAAACTTCCTGCAGTATCAGCCGTAGTTAATCCAAAATCAAGAAAAGGTTCAGCATCAAAATTCCTGTTTTTCAAACTGACTGACCAATAATCCTGGCCACATCATCTTCTGCTACAGGGCCAACAATATCCATTTGGCCAAGGAAGTACATTATTGCAATATTCCTTCTTATTCTGCTTGTTCACTTTGCTGAATTCTGTTTCATACTCAGGGTGACTGACTTAATTTATTTTTATGGAGCCCTCAAACCCTTTGACTGCTGAAAGTAGCCATATGTGTCACAGCGAAAGCATTGGATGCCCCCTGCTGGGCAGTCTGTTACTTATTACTTTTGGTGCCCTACTGCTGGCACATCAAAACTTGTCAACACATAGGCACATTCTGAGCCTCGGAATTGCACAGAATCATCTCTCATTTACTTTCTCCTCGTCAGCTTGACTCGAATACTGAACCACTTGCTTCAACTTCAATTGTTTTTTCAGACTGCAAAAAGAAAATCTGAGAAGTTCTTGACCTAGGACTCTGGCCACCATTCTATTTCAAATAAGTTCATTCTTCAAAAGTGCCATAATCACATGACTGGCCAATGACTATAAATCATCAATAAAATGTCTGCTGATTCCCCAGGTTATTTGGACTGCTGGTTGAAATGGGAATGTTCAAAAATGAGGTTCTTTCAGGGTTTAAAATAAGAATCAAACTCTACTAGGACTGGCTGAATATCTGCTGAGATATGATCTACATTTTGCCAAATAAAGAACAAAGAACAATAGAGCACAGGAACAGCTCTTCAGCCCTCCAAGCCTGCGCCAACACATTTCGTCCTTCCGTACTAAAACAGTCTTCACTTACCAGATCCATATCCCTCTACTCCATTCCTTTTCATGTATTCATCCAGGTGCTTCTTGAATGCTGCTATTGTGTCTGTTTCCACCACCTTCTCTGGCAGTGTGTTTCAGGCAGTTACCACCCTTTGCGTGAAAAGCTGGCCTCACACATCTCTTTTAAACTTCCCTCCCTTACACCTTGAACTTGTGTCCCTTAGTAATTGACCCCTCCACGCTCGGAATAAGCCTCAAACTTTCCACTCTATCCATACCATTCACAATCTTATAAACCTCTATTAGGTTGACCCCTTCAACCTCATATGTTCCAGTGAAAACAAACCCAGTCTATCCAACCTTTCTTCATAGCTAAAATCCCCCATACCAGGCAACGTCCTAGTAAATCTTTCTGTACCCTTTCCAAAGCGTCTGCATCCTTCTGGTAGTGTGGTGACCAGAACTGTACGCAATATTCCAAGTGTGGCCTAACTAAAGTTCTATAAAGCTGCAGCATAACTTGTCTATCCTTATACTCAATGTCCCTTCCAATGAAGGCAAGGATGCCCTTGGCCTTTTTTTAATGACCTTATCTATCTATGCTTCCACCTTCAGTGATCTGTGGACCTGCACACTCAGTACCCTCTGCATATCAATACTCCTAATGGTTCTGCCATTCACTGTATAATTTCTACATGTACGTGACCTTCCAAAATGCATCACCTCACATTTGTCCGGATTAAGTTTCATCTGCCATTTTCCTGCCCAGGCCTCCAACTGATCTATACCCTGCTGTGTGCTCTGACAATCTTCCTCACTGTCCGCAATTCCACCAATCTTTGTATCATCCGCAAGCTTACTAATTAGACCAGATACATTTTCCTCCAAATCATTTATGTGGATCATGAACAGGAGAGGTCCCAGCACTGATCTCTGTGAACACCTCTAATAACAGCTTTCCATTTCAGAAAGCATTCTTCCACCACTACCCTCTGTTTCCTATGACTAAGCTAGTTCTATATCCATCTTGCTAGCTCACCCCGATACCGTGTGATTTCACCTTTTGTACCAGTTTGTATTGAGGGACCTTGTCAAAGGCTTTACCGAAGTCCATGTAGAAAATGTCAACTGCTTTCTTCTCTTCCATCATCTTTGTCACCTTCTCAAAAAACTCGATCAAGTTAGTGAGGCACGACCTCCCCTGCACAAAATCTTGCTGTCCATCACTAATCAGTCCATTTTCTTCTAAATGTGTATAGATCTTGTCCCTGAGAAATTTTTCCAATAATTTCCCTGCCACTGAAGTCAGACTCCCAGACCTGTAATTTCCTGGATTTTCTGTTACCCTTCTTAAACAATAGAATGACATTGGCTATTCTCCAGTCCTCTGGGACATCACCTGTGGCCAAAGAGATTGCAAAGATGCCTGTCAATGCTCCAGCAATTCATTCTCTTGCCTCCCTCAATATTCTGGGATAGATCCCATCAGGACCTGGGGGCCTATCTATCTTAATACTTTTTAAGACACACAACACCTCTTCCTTTTTAATAGGAACTTGACAGAAACTCGACACTACTTTCCCTGAGATCATCCTCCAACAATTCCTTCTAGGGTGAATACTGACACAAAGTATTCATTTAGGACTTCACCTACTTCTTCTGGCTTCACACACAGATTCTCTCCTTTGTCATTAAGTAGCCAACAGATATCTAAAAAGCTTTGAGATTCTCCTGAATCCTGTTTGCTAACAGCTTTTCATGAACACTTTTAGCCCTTCTAATTCTTTGTTAAGCTCTTTCCTACTTTTCTTATATACTTCAAGGACTTAATCAGTTCCCATCCTCCTAGTCCTTATGATCCTACGCCCTAAATATGCTATCAACAATGAGGTTCATTGCGTATAAGAACATATTGACTTGAAGTTTTTACTGCTTTGAATAGAGACTTGAAATGACTCTGTGACTGTGAAAATGCATCTTCCACAGCTGCCATTAATACATTTGTATCAGCCCTTTCATGGCACCAATAGGCTGTGGAAGAGAAAGAGGCAGCTCAGAAAGTACAACTATGCTGCCACTTCAAACTATATATCTCATTACCTCACTGCAGCTAATTCTTCAACCATTTTACCTCACAACAAATATCACTTCAACTGCTTCACCTCACTTTAGGTACACTATCAGGTCACCACATTCAGGGAGTCTTATGATGATCTTCATGTCTCGTGCCTCAACTTTGCTTCTAGTTGTGCAGATTCACCTGAGAAAAACTTGACGTCATTAAATTGATGTCACTATTGCTGTATCATTTTGTAACCTTTTCTTATGGGTTTTATGTGGGCTACATACAAGCTTAGGCCAGACTTGTAGGTTACTATTAAACAAAATTTATTGATAGACTGAATGTGGTGGTTAAGCAACAGAGCAGCATTTTCTTTGTCAAATGAAGATCCAACGTCTTTGTAGGGCACTGACACAACTACTGAGGCCACAGTGACATCACAGCTTAGCTCAGTCTCAGCTTCATATTCATTGGATCCTATCTCTACACTTCTCAGTTCTGATGTGAACAAGACTCAATAGACAGCACCTTCCAGACCCACAACTCCTTCCATCTAGAAAGGGAAGGGCAGCAGATACTTGGGAACACCACCACCTTCAAGTTCCCCTCCAAGCCCTTCACCATTCTGACTTGGAAATATAATCACCATTCTTTATCTTCACTGCATCAAAACCCTGGAATTCACTCCCTGAGAACATTGTGGGTCAACCTACAGCATGTGGATTGCAGCAGTTCACGAATGTAGCTCATCACCACATCAAAGGCAACTAGGGACAGGCAATAAATGCTAGACAGCCAGCAACACCCAGTCCCATGAGTGAATAAAGCAAAAAGAAAATGTCCATTGCTTTGCTGATGTCCCTCATCCCTGAAATTATCTTGGTAAACCTCCACTGCACTGTTTCCATGGCCTTGATACGTGGAACACAAAAATTGTATGCAAACCTCCAGCAACTGCTTAAGAGTAGTCTGGTAGAAGCTGAGAATGATGCATTTGTTTTAATTGCTAGCCTTCTTTCCAATTTTGAAGCATCCTGCATGCTTGCTTAACCATTTATCAACTTGTCTGCCACCTTCAATGGTTTGTGAAAACTCATCCCCAAGCCTCTATTGTTGCACACCCCTCAAAACAGTACCTTGCCTCTGCATGTCATTCCTCATGAAGTACAGAGGGGAACATTAGGTTATTGTATTAGTTGGTCAAGCAGAAGCAATCCCGAGTTCAAAACATGTGTAAGCAGTCACAAAGACCCTCTACAGTGGCCTTACACATGCTGGACCAGTGCTTAAGCAATTATATGAGATCAAGGAACAGACTCAGGAGACCCACCATTCTACTCTGTTCCACACCAAAGTATCCAAAGATAAATAAGATTGGGAAAGTATGAAACTGAATACTGAAGAGTAGGTCAATAGATAGTGAAATAGAACCTGTAACTTTCGACACTGCGTACAAAATAGAAGATTATTTCATTCAGGGTGCAGCATCAATTTAATTTAAATGCAGCCGCATCTTTTTCATTGCAGGATACTGGAATGAGCTGCTATTAAAGGCAATTCATATAAAGCTAGATTAATTTCAGGAGTAGGGTGACAGACTCCGTAAAATATCATTGGAACATTTCCACATCACAGAAAGAATTTCCTGGTGAATAGCCAGCATGCTTATAATACTAGGTCCCTTTGCATTGTAAATTTGTGTCTTACAACCTGCAAAAAACCCTGATTACAGCAAATAGCTAGAATGAAAGGTGTGCCCTATCTCATTTATCACATGTGGTAATTTGAAATTATGGCTACAAATCTGTCCTGGGTCCTCTTCCTATTTGTGATTTTTGTAAATGATTTGGATATAGGAGTAGAAGGGTGGATTAGTAAGTTTGCGGACGATACAAAGGTGGGTCGAGTTGTGGATAGTGTGGAGGGCCGTTCTAGGTTACAAAGGGACATTGATACGATGCAGAGCTGGGCTGAGAAGTGGCAGATGGAGTTTAACCCTGAAAAGTGTGAGGAGATTCATTTTGGAAGGACAAACTTGAAAGCAGAATACAGGGCTAACAGAAAGATTCTTGGCAGTGTGGAGGAGCAGAGGGATTTTGGGGTTCATGTCCAAAGTTCCCTGAAAGCTGCCAACCAGGTGGATAGAGTTGTTGAGAAGGCACACGGTGTGTTAGCTTTCATTAATAGAGGGATTGAGTTCAAGAACCGTGAAGTTGTGCTCCAGCTATACAAAACCCTGGTTCGGCCACATCTGGAATATTATGTCCAGTTCTGGTTGCCTCATTACAGGAAAGATGTGGAAGCGTTGGAAAAGGTGCAGAGGATATTTACCAGGATGTTGCCTGGAATGGAGGGGAGGTCATACGAGGAAAGGTTGAGAGAGCTAGGGCTTTTCACTTCAGAATTACAAAGGATGAGAGATGACTTGATAGAGGTGTACAAAATGATCAGAAGTATAGATAGAGTGGGCAGCCAGAGACTTTTTCCTAGGGTGGAGGTAGCTATTACGAGGGGGCATAGTTTTAAAGTGAGTGGAGGTAGATATAGGGGAGACGTCAGAGGTAGGTTCTTTACTCAGAGAGTGGTAGGGGCATGGAGTGCTTTGCCGAAGAAGGTAGTGAAGTCGGCCACATTAGGGGCATTTAAGTGATTATTAGATCGGCATATGGATGATAGTATAAGGTAGGGGTAGAGGTTGGAAAGACTACAGGATTAGGGTAAAAGTTCGGTACAACATTGTGGGCCGAAGGGCCTGTACTGTTCTATGTTCTAGATTCTATGTTCACTTGAGATAAAAAGTAATAAGTATGCTCCATATGACCCACAACAACACTGTAGGCTATTGTCACCCCAGGCTTATTCCACCCTCCTTCAATCCCCTTAACAGTTTCTCTCCGGACTTGATTGTCTACTGGCTGGCTCAGCATTCAAGTCAAAAGAAAATCCTACAATGTTCAATCTGTGGTCTTCAGCAAGGTGTTGGTTTGAGATAAGACCAAAATTAATGCTGATATCTGTGTGAACAGGTAGAAAGAAACAAAGCAAAAAAAGTGTTTGAGCTCAGGAAGGAAAAGACATGGTAAAATGTATTAAGGCATGTCAATGTTTTAAACAATGTTGTGGCACAGAAGTGGAAGAAGCCATTAGGAAATTCGTGCTCAGAGATTCTAAGAACAATGCTACTTGTATAAAAGCAGAACTATAATCTATATGTAAGTAACAACCTAGATGCCAGTGATTCTGGAACTTGATGCTGTGAACAAATTTTTTTTTGTTTGATGTAAAAAAAAGGAACTGCACTCTCACAGCAGCACAGCTGAACCCACAGATAACTTCAGACATAAGGGTGAGGGAGTTACTGCTGAACCAAGGCTGAAGTACAAATTAATGTATTTTTCTCTTCTCATTTTCACGTCAATGAGGGTAAATATATTATAGAGACACGTGGTCTCCTGTGCACTGTCTGAAAACTGAATTGTCTGGGATACAGGGAAAACATAAAAAGGCAGTAAAAATAATGAGAGTATGGTGGGAGGAAAGAAGTGGCTGAGAAAAATGAACATTACAATTCTGAACCAATATTTGTTACAAAGTCAGCAAAGTAACATCTCAGCTAAGAATGGCTTTTCATATTCAGTATTCGATAATCTCAAATTAGAATAATGAACCTAATCAACGTTTGGAGAAATAGTCTTCTGTAGTCGATCAATAACACAATCAACTGGTGCAACTAGGACATCAGGCACAACAGGGCTACTTGGAGTTGGCTGTGGCCCCATCACTTGATTGCCATTGCTTAGATTATTCTTTATTTGGGAAATTGGATGGAAATCTACAAAAACTTTATAAAAAACAGATGGTCAGATGCATTCCTTTTAACCACTATGACAAATATTTAGTAGTAAAAATAACCAGACTTACTTTGATGGCAATGAATGCAACTATCATTGCCAATCTGCACACCCACCCTGATAGTAATATTAAATAAAATGGTGTCAGGTCTTTTTTGAACTGCTTGAAAATTAGGTTTTAAGTAAGATAGTATTCTAGAATCTTTATACAAAATTCTCTTCTATCATTTCTTGCTGAGATTACATTCATCCCGTCAAATGAGAAGAGCACCATGTCTCTCATTATTTGTTATGAGTTTTAAAAATACCTAACTTGCAGTCTGTTGCACTCATGCACAACATAACACAAAAAAATGAAACTTTGTATCTCTGAAACATTTCAGACGTTGGAAAAAATGAAATTATATGTTTTAATTATTGCTTACATGAAAAACTAGCATTATTAATTGTTTCTACATGCAACGAAAAAGTCACATTTCATCCCAAAAATGTAATTCTTGAGAATATGGTTTAACTTTACTAGACATTATGACCAAAGCTGCCAGTTTAATTTAGGCATAGGCACAGCTGGCAACAGTACACACACTTCTAATGCTGTGTGGATCAAGACAGATATTGGCCCACATACTCTTTAGTGGAAAAACTTGTTAAGGGTCATGTTACAGAACAGAATTAAATCACTGTAACTGTATGTCTTCACTTGCAGGAACAAGGAATGTGCTGTTTAGCAGCTGTGAATGTCTCATCAGTAAATGGATAAACAGTGTACCTTAGAATCCAACTAAATTTTCATTTGTCCCTTATTATTTTCAACTATGTAGCTGCAACTTTTTTTAAGCTAGCAAAGTGAAATGATCTTTCTTTTTGTTTATTATTGTGAGGAGATTTTGTCTTCTGTTACTTTCCTCTCTCCCTCCAGGAAAAAAAAATGTGGCAATATTCTTCAAATTGGAGGCAAGGACTTAATTAATTCCCTTCATTAAATTGCAGTGGGAATTGTCATTCTGACGCTGTCCTTGAGATGGGTGATCTAAGTAAACACTAGAAGCAAGTGCACAACTAACCAGGGGACAATAACATCGAGAGAAGTCGGTGCTATTTCAGAACTGTGTTTTAGAACAACTTGTTGGGCACACTGACAGTGCAGAGGAACGGGAGGATTAACATAGGCAGTTATGGGACCAGAAAGAACTTAATACTACTCTTGGGGACTTACATTTGGGATTTTCTACACCAGTGCCATTACCATTGCAACACCCGTCCCCCTCCTGACCACCTCCCATTGCACGAGAACAGAATCATATTTTCTAAAATATCATAACCTGACCATTTCCAGACCCAGGAGCCAGATGGTATTACAACATTGCAAACCCAAAGGGCTTCCCAAGCAGCCTCATTTTTCACTTGGAACTAGATGGCAAAGTGTTAGTGAGATTTCAGAAGAAATCAAACTCTCAGTGGCACTGAAAGGCTTCTGGCTGATTCAGAATTCAAGCACCTGAACATCACATAGTGGCAAATTGTACCCTATTATTTCAGATATGGGTTCAGGGAGAAATGGTACTGAATCCCCATTTAGCTCATCAGCTTGAAATGATTATACCCATTGCAAAAGACCTACTGATTAATGTGATTCTAGGAAGTTGTGGCTTGGAGGGGCATTGTACATCACACATTAAACATTGACAATCTGGACGAAGGTATTTGAGGACATTGATGTTAAGTTTGCAGATGACACAAAGATAGGCAGAGGAACAGGTCATATTGAGAAGCAGGAAAATTGCAATAGGACTCGGACAGGCCAGGTGAGTGAGCAAAGAATTGGCAGATGGACGATAATGTGGGAAAGTGTGAAGTTATGCATTTTGGTGAACTAGTACAATAACACTGCACACTATTTCTCTAGTGTCCTGGCTGCCTTTCCGTTTCTGATATTGTCATTTTTCCTGAGCACATATTATTGAAATAGCATCCTATGTACATTGTAAGATCCCAATTTACAATTTACAAAAGGTAGGAATGCATTTTTTATGTGTTTTTCAAAGAGACTCCATTATGGTACCCATAACTTACTTCTAGAAAGGTTACCCAAAACCATACATAACGTAACGGTCAGTTGTAATTTCCTTTGGTGATCAATGTTCCTCATAAACAGTTGTTGGAGATGGCTTTGTTTCATGTACCAAAAGAAGCAAAGGAACAGTGGCAGAAAAAAAAATTATTTGATGAAAAATATCACGCTGCGTGAAAAGTTAAAAGGAACCAGAAGAATTGGAATTGTAAAAAATCAGTTCTGAAAACAAAAATGACTGAGTCATAGAGTCACAGAGTTATACAACACGGAAACAGACTCTTCAGTCCATGCCGACCAGATACCCTCAACTGATCTAGTTCCATTTGCCAGTATTTGGCCCATATCCCTCTAAACTCTTCCTATTCATGTACCCATCCAAATGTCTTTTAAATGTTGCAACTGTACCAGCCTTCACCACTTCCTCTGGCAGCTCATTCTGTATATGCACAGCTATCTGTGAAAAAGTTACCTCTCTGGCCTCTTTTAGATCTTGCCCCTCTCACCTTAAACCTATACTCTCTAGTTTTAGACTCTCCTACCCTATCCATGCCCCTCATAATTTCATAAACCTCTATAAGCCTCTGATGCTCCAGGAAAAAAAGCCCCATCTACTTTAGCCTCTCCTGAAATCTCCAACCCTCCAATCCCAGCAACATCTTTGTAAATCTTTTCTGAGCCCTTTCAAGTTTAACAATATCTTTCCTATAGAAGGGAATCCAGAACTGAACACAGTATTCTAAAAGACAGTTTTATTTCAAAGATGAAAGCTTAATATATGTAGCCTTTGGCCACCATAAAATGTTAATAACACTGCGTGTAAACACTCCCAAGTATTTGATTCCAAATCAAACCACTCATGGATTCAGCAAAAAGGACTCTGCAAATGCTTACGTGTGGAATACATTAGAGATTCACATTTGCACTGAATTTCAGTTGCAGCCTAAGAACTCTGAAAAAAGCATGGCAAACTAACAGAAAATCACATTGGGGAAGAAATGCAGTACATGTCAAAATTTTGGAAGTTGGACAAAAAAATTATAATATTAAAGTATCTTATGTTGTGTTACGTCCTTAACGTGCTTGGCTACCATTGGACACCCAAGTGCCTCACAGAGTCCATACATTCTGGGAAATAGATGGTAGAATGTTAATGTCACTTGGCTAGTGATATAGCAACTGAAGCTAATGTCCAGATGACATGACTTTGAATTTGAACATGAAATTTGAATTCAATAAATAAATAATGATGACCAGGTAGCCATTGTTGATTGAAAAATATCCCAGCTGGCTCTGTAATGTTCTTTAGGGGGGGAAATCTGCCCTTCTAACCTGGCCTGGACCACACATGACTCAAAACCCACAATAATGTGATTGACTCTTACATGACCTCTGGGTAATTAGGGTGGACCATAAATGCTGGCCTACACAGGGATGTACATGTAAACAAAAGACATGCAAGGAGGGTCTGGGTGGGATGCTCTGAGGTTCGGTGTGGACTTGTTGGGCCAAAGGGCCTGTTTCCACACTGTAGGGATTCTATATAGATATATAGATATAGATATATAGATATAGATATATAGAATCAATATTGGAAAGAAGGGATCTGTGAGATCTGCTTGCATCCTTCCAGACACCAGTCCACCTAACTTCACTCAATGTTTCTATCTTCATCAAGAGGCAGGAATGCAGGAATTCCCAGCATAGATATCCCCAACTTCTTCTGACATATATGGCCTTTGTCCAATCGATTTTGCTGGTTTCTTGCAGTAACTTGGGTGACATTCCAGCAAGACTGCCAAGGGAATTTGACTGCGTGTATTTGATGAATCAGCAATTGTGAAATGCTAAAAAAAAGTGTTCACAGTTTGGAGGTACTGTCCTCTTCAGAACTGGTGAGCCACATACTCTACTTAAAAAAAGCTTGCATCCTTTAAGTTCACAATAAATATCAGAATCTTAATTTTACATTAAGGCAACCTGTAACCAGAGTAACAACAACTGTTTGGTGTGATGGTTCATTAGTGACAATGACTAAGTTCTCGAATGTTCACCTTGTCGCTGATCTTGTGGTTCTGATATGAGAGTTTAGCACAGAGCAGGAAGAAAGATCGAGAAAGAAATGTGTTTATGAAACATTGGGTAAGAAATTCGTTTACAATTTGCTCTAATATGATTTAGGGGCTGAATCCACTTTGGGTATCAAAAGTGTAACAGCCATCTGATTAATGGAAATGATGTGTAGGTATCCAATGCTCATACCTCAAACTTACATTGAGATCTCCTCCTTTCCGTTATCATCCTCCCAGGCTCCTTCACAAAATCTCCATCCCTGACATACTTGAAGGCCATTAGCCAAATGAAACATCCCAAAATTGATATGCATTATGCAGTAGGAGAATTAATATAAGGAGAGGCCTTGGTGTGCAAGTCCATAGCTCCCTAGAAGTGGTATCACAAGTGGAGATGATGGTAAAGGAAGTGTACCGCATTCTTACCTTCATTGATCAGATCGTATAAATGTTGGCAAGTCATGTTGCAGCTGAAAAGAACTTTAGTTAGGTCACACTTGGAGTATAGTGTGCAGTTCTAGTGGCTACACTATAAGAAGGATGTGGAGGCTTTGAAAAGGAGCAAAAGAGTCTTACCATGATGTTGCCGGGATTGGAGTGTATTAACTATAATGAGAATTGGACAGACTTGAATTTCTTCTGCTAAAGCATCAGAAGCTGAGGGGTGACTTGATAGCTGTATGTAAAATTATGAGAGGCATGGATAGGGTGGATAGTGAAGGTCTTCTTCCAAGGGTGGAAATGTCAACTGAAGAGAAAGCAGAATTGACATTTTGAGTCCAGTGGTTCTTCTTCAGAACTGATTGTCGCTCAGAAAATGTCAGTATGTATGCTGAAGATGAGGTGGGAGAGGGGGAAGGAGTAAATGAGAGGTAGAGATGGAGCCCAGAGAGAGAAAACAGCTGACAAAGAAATGATGATGGTCAGCCATGGCTAATCCAATTAACCTGAACATCCCTGGTCGTAGTCCGTGTGATGACAAGTCCTGGTGTTTTGGGGGCTGGGGTAAGAACATGTTTGAAGATGCTCAGGTCCTAAAATTATTGAACTCAATATTGAGTCCTGAAGGCTGCAGAGTCCCTAAGCCAAAAGTCATCTCATCCATGCAGAACAGCATTTATTTTCCAGATGATGTCAGACCTGCTGAGTTTTTCCAGCAATATCAGGTTTCATTTCTGATTTCCAGCATCTGCAGTTCTTTTTTAAAACGTTAAATACTAGGGGCATTGGTTTAAAGAGAAAGGAGGAAAGTTTAAAGGAGATGTGGTTGGTAAGTTTTTTTATGCAAGTGGGTAGAATGCTGTGCCAGGGAGACATAGTAGAAGCAGATACGATAGCAAAGTTTAAAAGGCATTTAAATAAATACATGAATAGGTAAGGGATATGGACCATATGCAGGCAGATGGGATTAATTTGAAATGCATTATGCAGTACGAGCATCGATGTATGAAGGGACCTTGGTGTGCAAGCCCATAGCTCCCTAGAAGTGGTAACACAAGTGGAGAAGATGGTACAGAAGGTGTACGGCATGAGTGGCACCATGGTTGGCACAGATGTGGTGGGCTAAAAGGTCTGTTCTTGTGCTGTCCTGTTTTATGTTCTACATTCTATTTTCTATTCCACCAGTGAGTTAGGAACTAACAGTACACATCCACGTTGGTCTAACGTTGGGACCTAATTTCAAATATCCCTCAAGTATTCATATTTCAGCACGTATCTTACTCAATATGACCATTTTTTGTTGGCAGTTCAATGTTATCCAAAATCCCCTCTTTGAACAGTAACTTAATTTTCTTGTTAACATAGCACAGAATCCAGACACATAGAATCTATTAGCATAGAATCCCTACATTGTTGAAGCAGACGATTTGGCCCATCAAGTCCACACTGACCATCCGAAAAGCATCCCACCCACACCCACCACCTACATTCCCCACCCTAGACTCTATGGGCAATTGGCATAGCCAATCCGCCTAACCTGTACATCTTTGAACTGTTCAATAGGGAAATGTCCCCAGGTGAGTCGTGCTATCCTTGTCAGAATGATTTTGCTCCCAGTGTTTCAATGGTCTCTTTTGATACAGCATATGTTATTACATTGCTTGAATGATCACATAATATTAGGACAATACCTATGCATAATGTCATGCTCCTTTAAAAATAAATGGATGCCACATGGTAGATGTGTTTATGAATTAGGCTTGGGTTATTCATGCTGCATTCTCAAATTCCTAATGAGTTAAAAGGAATATGTCAATGGAAGGAAATACTGAGAACAAGCTTCTATTTATCCCAACAAGTTGCCTTGGTTATTTTCTTTAAAAATTAATTACTTTGTGAGGTGTGTCCATTTTCAAGGTTATTCAATAGATTCATTAACCATATACAGACAGGGATAGGTATTTGGAGCAGACTTCCAAGAAAACAAGTGAAGATGAAATGCTGAGTCTTTAAAATGGGTTAAATGATTCTGTTCACCAACGATCCAAAATAAGACTGCGTTGTGCAATAAAGTAAAGAAATCTCTAAAATTTCATCTACTTTGCAGCATTAGTAAGAGGCAGCAACATCTGTTTTGCTGAAACCTCTGCCTGATATTCAGTAATTCAGCAAACACTCAACAGAACTGAAAACACAAGTCTATGGTTAGTCGATGAAGAGACTAAGCATCAGCTCTGACTTTTATTCTATGGAATAGGAATTGTGTTAAGAGATTTTCTTATTTCACAACATCTCAGGTTCTCTGCACTTCCAAAGCAAAAGAATACAGGACTCTGTGGGTTATCCCTTTAACCAAGGATATCTGTCAAACTAACTAATCAAAGGAATACCTGAAGCAGCTACTGGAGTAACTACATCTGCAACGTTTTACTTTTTTTGTTTTGAGAATTTGGGAGACGAAAGGTTAAGCTAAAGGCAAGCTAAACATTTGACAGGCAAAATTGTCACTCGAAAACACAAAGGTAGGTGTGAACATCATGTGCTATTCCCGTTTGAAAACTCATTTGTGTTTTTTTGACATTCCATGCCTAAAGAGACCTGTTGATAATTGATGGTTTACGTTAATAGTAGGCCCCAGGGTTTTGTACTGGAAAGGATTCGCACTGGAGTTCTCAAATTTCCTTGAAATGAAAGCCTTCTTTATTCCCAGATAATAACAGAAATGCACAGAATTGCTTTAGTGCACACACACATTGCAATATACAACTCACTCCAAATCTACAAATCTGGTATTATTTCCAGCATTAATGATAGTGTTTTTCTTCAGTAGGCATGAGAACCAGTCTTCCTGTAGTGTGTTTCTTATTTATTTGTAGGATGAATCAATCCATCTATTTATATTAATAGTACAACAGTAAAAAAGTGTGCTGAAGAAAAGGTCATTTTGAATGTCCAAACACTAGCTTATATCCCAGGGGTTTCCACTGATCGTGTGTATTCACTTATAGGAGGCTGAAAAGATTGGCATGTTGTCAAATTTGTTTAGACCATGGGATCATAGCCCAAAATTTGGAAAATTCAT
This sequence comes from Ginglymostoma cirratum, assembly GCA_024137785.1. NCBI lineage: Eukaryota > Metazoa > Chordata > Chondrichthyes > Orectolobiformes > Ginglymostomatidae > Ginglymostoma > Ginglymostoma cirratum. Next base: position 50,078,788 of record JAHRHZ010000249.1, read on the forward strand.
TTAAAAAATAGGAGTGGGAACTAAGCACCATTTTTATTTCATCAGGCAGCATCTGTGGAGAAAAAAAAAACAAATTTAACCTTTCAAATCTAATGATTCTTCTTCTGTTCTGAAGAAGAGTTTATTGGGCACAAAACATTAACTCTTTCCCTCTTTATGGATGCTGTCAAGCCTTCTGTGTTTATTCAGTACCATTTGGTTTTGTTTCAGACCTCCAGCAGACAGAGCACTGTGCTTTTATTTGACCATTTCATTACTTCTGTTATACAGTGAAATTCAGGTTTGATATTCAGGTTTTGATTTGGATTTTGCTACAGAGGTATGAGAATTTGTGAAGCCAAGATTCCAATCAACTAATGTACATTCCTATCGTTATCACCCTGATGTTGTGCATCAAGTGTTACATACTGTTCAACAATAAAGAAAACTGTTTGGAAACAAACTGCCACAGCAAATTTAATTCAAGATTTTTGCCACATTCCACTGGGGTCTTGTTCTAACAGAATCTTAAATGTGGTATCATTGAACTATTAAAAGACAAGTATGTTGTTACTTATTCCCAACTTCACTAGGGTTGAGAGATTGGGTTGGGAGGCATTATTTTGATTGGTCTTCAAGTGAACAGGTCAGGGCAGTAGCTATCAGTGAGAGACCCAAGCCATTCCTGCAGTTGTGTCTTATTTAAATTTCTTTGGTGGATTGTTCATGTGTTTCCAGCAATGACAGGCAGCCTGCCTTATCAAATAATAGGATTTCCATTGGGCCTGGCATCTATTTTAAAAAATTAATTCATCTCTGAAAGAGAGGTAACTCTTTACTCTCTGGATCTTTCTTTTTGTTCCTTTTGGGAATATTTGGCTGCAACTTATATCAGACTGTGGATTGTACGATTCTGTAGTAGAGTTCCTGGTTAAGCACATCAGGAAGTAAAGAAAAGCCTTCAATAACACAAAAAGGCAGGACGCTGGTGACACAGATTCTGAAGCAAATCTGGGGGAAGGTAGCTGAAAATAATGCTCAGAACATGGATTCCATTGCACAGCCTCTTCAACAGTGGGCTGCATTTCTGTATTCAACAATGTCACAACACTGCCTATCTCACAGAGCTCCATACACAGTTCCATTTACTTGTTCCCAGATGAAAAGACACTGTATATTCTAATAGTGTGTTTACTTGCTGAAGCAATCTGGCCCTGCCCCATTACCTGCATCATATTTCACCATGTACCACTTTATTTCACATGACATTCTCTCAATACTGCTCACAACGTAACACCTTTCCCTCAGAGTGCAACAGAATTTACATTACAATTTTAAAAAGTGTGCTTACACTGACACATTAACTCACTACTGGGGTGGAATCATCTTCATCTGAAAAGCAACTAGAAGGTGGCGGGATGGGAAGATATTTGGTTGGGGTGTTATTGGTGAGATACCCATTATTTTCCAAACACTGCAGGAATTATGTTCTGAGCCTGAAGGCACAAGCTTTCCCTTCCCACCCTGTCACTAGTTGAGGCCCTCCAATGAATTAATAGTTCCTTCAGCTCTAGATGGGATGGGAACTATTTGGCTTCACAGATGGCAAACCCAGGGGTAGGTAGGCAGGCTGTCAGTTTGTAGTGGAGAAGCTGGATCCTCCATCCACACAAATCTGAGCAAGAGTGTGGGACTGAACCAAAAAAAGCTGGGACCACTTGAAGTCATTCTTCTGCCTTCCCTTTTGGCTCTGATGGAGAAGATTTGTGTACCAGGTTATAAAGTTTACAGAAAAGTTAGGGAAAACTGTGCAGGGGAGGCGATGCCTTAATGATTAAACATGAAATCACAAGTAAACAGCTATGAACTGTCAACACGAGCTACTTGTTAAAATTCTAACCCTCTTTAAAATCAATACAACATGCATAAACAGGCACAAACAAGAAAAAGGAGAGAAAGAAAACAATTCATTGAAGCCTGTGGTCCAGACAGGTGTGATTGAACTGTATTTCCCTGATGTCATTCCTTTTCCACCCTTAATATTCCATGTCTTTGCATGTATGTATGTTTGTAGAGCGGAAATTTAAAAGGGGTAGTGTTTAATTTATAGAATTATAAGTTAGCAATTCATTTTCTTGCATTTTCTTGCCATTGATTAATTGCAGTTTCTTCAAAATGACCAGTTATTTTCTTATAAAGTACTGAAACACAGTTTGTGATTCAGGTAAACCGGGGATGTTGGATGATTTGAGCAGATCTCTTCAATGTGTGGTGTCTCCAGGAATAATTGGGCTTGACTTCCAGTTCAGTATCCCAGGAGCATAGAGCCTGAGTTCCTAAAAATGGCAGCCATGAATAACTAGAGAGTGATGGGACAACATAAAACTAAAAGAAAAATGCAAAAAATATGAAAATACAGATTCGGTCACATGAGAATAATGCAGAAAACAGCAAAGAGTTATAAAATACAATAAGTGCTATAGAAAGGGAGATTGGAAGGAAACTTACAAGGGATATCAAAATCAACCCAAAGGCTTTTGCAACAACATTAGGAAAACAAGGATGGTCAGGAGAAAAATAGAATCCTTGGAACAAAACAGATATACTAAGAAAAAAAACTGTAACACTATTTACTCTTGAGGAACAAATCAGCTATTCAAAGGAAACAAACACTGAGCCAGTGACAGGAATCCTCCAAATTTAAAATAAGCAAAGTTACAGCAATAGAAAAATAATTATAATAAAAAGAGATACATTTGCATTTTCAGATTGTTTTCATCACAGGATTTTAAAGGAAGCAGGCGAGAGCACTGCAGATACTTCAGGAAGAATTCCTTTCGTTTGGAACATTGCAGATAACAAACCAATGTATAAAAAGAGTGACAGGAAACCCCGGAAATAAACACCAGTCTATCTAACCTATTCTCAGGAATTACTTGAGTCTACAGCCACAGAAATGGTGATTGAATGCTTTGAAATGTTTCAGCTGACCAGAGTGAGCCATCATCAATTTGTAAAGAATAGGTCATGTAAGGTGAAACTGATCAATTTTTTTGAAGAAATGGTTAAAATAGTGGACAGATGAACGTATCTGGAGATAGCAAGAACCACAGATGCTGGGGTCAGACAACACAGTATGGAGCAAGAGGAACACAGCAGGCCAGGCAACATCAGAGGAGCAGGAAAGTTGACATTTCGGGTAGGGAGCCTTCTTGAGAAATGAAGAGGAGTCCCGACCCAAAACATCAACTTTCCTGCTCCTGTGATGCTGCCTGGCCTGCTGTGTTCCTCCAGCTCCATTCTGTGCTGTCTCTGAATGTATCCGGATCTTTTTTATGTGGACTTCCAGAAAACACTCGACAAAGCTCCTCAAAAACAGGGCCACAAATGATGCTAATCACTGGGACTTGTGCTCAAGGACCTCATTAGCCAGGTGGCAGCACTCAAAATGCATGGGAGCAAAGGACAAATTCACCCTCAAAATGCGCCAAAAAGGTAAATCACAGGGACACAGTAAGTTGAATGGGCAGAGTCTCTGAGGAGCTGATCTTCTAATCACAGGTTGGCTCCCTCTTATGATTGCTGCTAATAGGCTCACTGTTGAACCAGATATTTCCAGTGATTGGACAAACAGTGTGAAGGTGGCAGTGAGTGAGGGGTCATGGGGTATGAGTGGTATGAGTTGGCAGGGGCAAGGCCAAGGCTATAGAAGCAGAGTCTGGGATGGATGCCAGGTTGGGTGGTGAGAGAGAGAGAGAGAGAGAGAAAATGCGAAAGAGCGATGGAAGGCTGTAGAGGGCAAGGGGTTGGGAAAGGGACCTGAAGAGGGTGAGTGAGGTAGAGAGAGTGAGCGAGGCTGAAAGGATCAGTGGAAGATGGAGAGACACAGAGAGGTAGCTACATAGATGGAGGAGTAAGGGAGAAGGGGGTGGATGCTGCTGGGGTGGGGGTGTGTCTAGACAGAAGAAAATGAAGCCCTCAAGGGAATTGAGATAGAGAGTCATTACGAGGGTGAGAGAGGAAGACTGCAAGGGATGGAGTAAAGGAAAAAGAAAGATCAGCAGGCACAAGGGTGGGGGTGGAGTGAGCAAGCTCTAGAGTGGGGAAGAGAGTAGAAGGCTGTAAGTGAAAGAGAGAAAGGGAGGGAGACTGCAAAGTAGAAAAGTGTGGTTAGATGGGTAGGGAAAGTGGTAGTGTTAAAATGGCTGAAGGGGAAGGGTATGGGGGAGAAAGAAGAGGTTAATTGTAGGTAAAAGGATAGTTAAGGTGATGCAAAAGACCTGCTCAATTAATTCTAATTTTCCTTTATTCTCCAGACTCAGTTTCAACAGGACAGGTGATGGACATGAGAAGGCTGAGATGGACATATTTCTAATCAGTAAGTGAGAAGGCAGGAAAATGGAGCTAAGATTTATCAGATAAGCCATGATCTGATTGAATGGTGGAGTAAACTCAATGGCATACTTCTGCTCACCACGTATAATAGGTAGGAACACAGGAACAGCATTGGGCCATTCAGCCTTCCCCTTCGTTTAATATGATCATGACTGATCAAACACTCCAATGCCTTTGATCCACATTATCCCCATAACACTTGTCACTGATAATCAAAAATTTATTTCTGCTTTAAACATGTCAAAGACATCTTCCACAGCCGTCTGTGGTAGAGAATTCCAAATACTCACCACTCTCTGAATTAAAAACAAATTCTCCAAAATGTGACAACATGGATTTAAAGCCTCATAACAATTAGTTCCTACATGTTTACAAATAAATAACAATAAAATGTCCCAACAAGGGTCATTTCAGTTCTTTTGGAATTTCTTTTTCACTGTGGAATGTATCTATGTTTGCTGAAATATTGAAATAATCCCTTGAATGTCTGCCAATGTATCACTATTAAGCTATCCTTTAACTTTATTTGCCAATTCACATTAGCTAGCTCTTCTTTCAGCATCTCGTAATTGCCCTTATTTAAATGTTTAAGAGTAGTCTCAGACTCACTTCTCTCTCCCTAAACCTTTAAGGGCACAATCACTTGCAGTCAAATCCTCCTACCCCTGACCATTGATCATCTCTAAATTTCTACCGAGCCTCAGGAGTGTGACTGCCTCCAGGAACAAAGTGTCTTCTGCCTTGATGTGTTACGATGCCTGCAGCTCAGTTTTTAGCTCACTGATTCTGAGCTCTCTTTCCTCTAACTACAGACACTTGCTACTAACCTGTTGGCGCTTGATCACACTGGTACCCAGGAGCTAGCACAATTTGCAGCCATAACACATCACCTGCCCTTTCAGTTGTCCTATGCTTTTAATAATTACTTATTTTCTTCATTAATATATAACAAAGAAACAGTACAAAATCCTAATAGCTTTACCACTGCTTATAATCTTTACTAGAGATAACAAGGTGTAGAGCTGGATGAACACACCAGGCCAAGCAGCATCAGAGGAGCAGGAAAGCTGACGTTTCGAGCCTAGACCCTTCTTCAGAAATTCTCCTTTCTGAAGAAGGGTCTAAGCCTGAAACGTCAAATTCCTGCTCCTCTGATGCTGCTTGGCCTGCTGTGTTCATCCAGCTCTACACCTTGTTATCTCAGATTCTCCAGCATCTGCAGTTCCTACTATCTCTATAATCTTTACTGCTACTTTAGAGACTTTTAGGCGACTCTTAGATAGGCACATGGAGGATAGTAAAATGTAGGGTATGTAGCGTAGTTTGATCTTAGTCGGATAATAGGTCAGCACAACATCATGGGCCGAAGGGCCCTCTTCTGCGCTGTACTGTTCTATGTTCTACTAATAATGTTTCACACTTACTGATACACCACCTGGATTTTGAAAGATAAATTAGGGAAATACTCAGGGACCAAGTACATACCTGCTTCCCTATGAAATCTCACTTCAGTATTTCTTAGAACAGGACCTCCTCCCTCACATCAACCATTCCCTCACCAACAAACTTCAGACGATCACAGTAATTTGTATTACAGGAAAGAACCTGCTGTTTGACAAGCACTTTTTTTTTTCACAAATAACAAGTCCCATGTATAAATGTATAACACTTCTTACAAGTGTAAATGAGCCTCATTACATGCTCAACTCATTATCTTAATGAGTTGTTAGTTTAGCTATTATCGCATATGGAATTATTGAGTAATGTGTTGCCCAATCACAGAATCACGTCAATAGTTCCCGTTTTGTTTTGAGTTTTACAAATGTGGGCTGATCTGTATCTAATATATTTAAATCCTTAAATAAGGGAAGTGAAGCTGTGCACAGTGCTCCAGGTACAGCAAAACATCCCTACTTTCACAAAACAAACAACTGCAGATGCTGTAGGTCTGAAACAAAAACAGAAATTGCTAGTGAAACTCAACAGGTCTCGCAGCATCTGTAGGGAAAAAGCAGAGTTACCATTTTGAGTCCGATGACTCTTCCTCATCCCTACTTTTGTATTCCATTCCCCTTGCAAAATGCAATTCCAATCGCTTGGTGCAACTGTCACTAACTTTTCATGTACCATGACATTCAGATTCATCATACCTCAGAGTTCTGCAACCTCTCTGCATAATAAATAATAATAATAAATAAATAAATAATACATAATAATTTTTCTGTAGAAGGGTCCAGACCCGAAATGTCAGCTTTCCTGCTCCTCTGATGCTGCCTGGCCTGCTGTGTTCATCCACCTCTACACCTTGTTATCTCAGATTCTCCAGCATCGGCAGTTCCTATTATGTCTGAACAGTAATCTATTTTTCTTTCCTATCTGCAAAGGTAGATAAGTTCACATGTTTCCAGCTTTTATATCTATTTACCTTTTCTTTTGCTCACTCATTTAATCTATACTCATAACTTTTTAAAGACTCCTTATGTCATCTTAAACAATTTACATTTGTATCTTTCTCTGCATCATCAACAAGTTTAATCACCATACATTTGAGCCCCTCATTTAAATCATTTATATTGATTGTAAATAACTGAGGTCTCAACACTGATCCTGTGACAGACCACCTGTCACGTTCTGCCAAATTAATAAAAGAACCTTTTATGTCTACCCTTCCTTCCCACTAATGAACCAATTCTCTATGCATGCAAATATTTTACCCACTACACCTAGATCTTTTGTTTTGCATAGCAATCTTTGATGTCGCACCTTGTTAAGTGCCTTCTGGAAACATAAGTACAGTTCATCTACTGGTTCCCTTTTATCTCTGTTGGATGTTACATTCTCAAACAGCTCTAACAAATTTTCAAACATGATTTTCCCTTTCATGTAACCATCCCTTTAACCCCCGTGGCATTGTCTTTTGATCTTGCTCTGCCCCATGGAACCACCAAGCCCTTTCAGGGTCTTTCTGATGATGTCCTTCACACTGGCCAGGCCTTACTTGGCTCGCCAGCATGAGAATGCTGCCCACATCCAAGTGTGGGGCAGAGTGATAGTTATAATTCCTACCACTTTCACCACAACACCCATTTACTTCACATTAAATTCTGACCATGATATCAGAACAGACCAAATCATACATGTGGTTTGGTAGCCAATCTTCAGGAAATATATATTAGGAGGGCTATAGCATTAATTTGTGAGAATAAAATCACAACTAAAAGGGTTATACCAAGTTACAGAATACCCGAATGCTGAAGCAGGTTTGAGGAGTTTAAAGGCCAACACTTTTCCCAATTTCTCATGTTTCTATGTTGAAATAAGGGAATTCCCATGAATACTGAGTGACTTGGATTATGATAAGGAAAACACTAACTTGTACTTATACAGCACCGCTAAGATGGTGAAACATCCCAAAGTCTGGAGTGTTATCAGGCAACATTTGAAATTCAGCCACAAGAGGTATTAGGCCAAAAGTTCATAACATTCACAAAAAAAAATGATCTTTTAGCGAAGAAGTGAGACTGAAATTTTAGATTTTGCAATTCAGCAATTTCAGCGCACAGAACCCTGATAACTGAAGGTGCAGCTACCAATGGAGGGCTGATTGAAATTGAGAATGCTCAAGATGCCAAATTAGAGAGATAAGTAAGAGGAGGCCGTTGAGAGATTAAAAGTGAGGATGAGTATTTTAAAATTGATTGATTCTTTAACCTATACAGAATGATAATAAGAGTAATCAAATGGCATTATTGCTTAACATGAGACCACATCTTGGTAGGTCTAAGCCTGGGTTCCCCTGTGAAAATTGGATATATGATGTTGTTACTCTCTTTCTTGAAGAGGGTTCATTAAGAAAGTGAAATGATGAAAGTGTTGCCACTCTAAAGAGTTACTATCCTGTATAGCTTTTTCCACATTATTTAATTATATCCTGTAGCTAAGATGAGTTCATAATAGCATGGGTGCCTGTCACAGACAATTGTCATTTTTTTGATTCCAGTTTCCTTGTAAAAGTCAAGCAGAGGTTGCATCAGCGTGTGTCTGTTCACATTCCCAGAGCCTACAAGTGAATACAGGTTACGGAAAGGCCTTGTAATATATTGATAAACGTTGAGGATGAAAAATTGGAATGATGAAGTGCCCCTTCAAATAGCCTCTTGCAGACTATGTTAATTCAAAGAACAAAGAAAAATACAGCACAGGAACAGGGTCTTTGGCCTTGCAAGTCTGGCACCACCACATTTTTCCCTTCTATGCCAAAACTATCTTCACTTACAGGACCCATATCCCTCTTTTCCCTTCCTATTCATGTACTTGTCCACATGCTTCTTGATTAAGCCCATGCAGAGACAGGGAGAATATGGAAACTCCACACAGGCAGTTGCCCAAGGCTGGGATTGAACCCAGGTCCCTGGTGCTATGAGGCAGCAGTGCTAGTCATTGAGTCACCATACCTCCTAATTCCTGGGGATCAGACAACTCCAGAGACTATTAATCGCATGGTTTAGTTGGTTTTTGTTGTATATCATATTGAAAGGGCGAAAGATTAATAATCGATTTAGTGCAGTAAGCACCATCCACTGTGATGATGTCATGGGAATTAGACGAAAGAAGGGTCGTAATAGACAGATCTGGGGTCAATGTACTTGTAACAGTCTCTAATAATGTAGAACATACTCAGATAAGCTGTAGATTGTTGTAGAATTTACCATAAACCTTGTACTGTTTACTCAACAAGACTTTTCCAATTAGACCTTTGAGGAGGTAGTGACATTGTGGGAATATCATTTGCAGTGCAGAAATCCAGGCTAACATTCTGGGGCATGGGTTCAAATCCCATTGTTGCAGATGATGAAATTTGAATACAATAAAAAATGCTGGAATATAAAAATGCCAATGGCCGCTATGTATCCACTATTGATTGTTATAAAAACCCATCTGGTCCACTTATCTCTGGTCCACTATTGCTCTTTAGAGAAAGGAAATCTGCCATCCTGCGTGCAACTCCGGAACCAGCTATGCGGTCGCCCCTTAACAATTGGGGATGAGTAAAAAATGCTGGCCTTGCCAGTGACTCCCACATCCCATGAATGAATAAAAACAACAAAAAAAGGTTAATCCTATCCGTGTTATACCAGTTAAGCCTTGAAGGAATCGACACCAAACAGCTTTCTACACTGATTATAATAAGGAACACGAGGTCATGCAGACATATCAAATGCACCTGGGGAATTGACATAACTTTGTGCCGTCCTGAGTAAAGGCACATCTTTCCCCTGAATTTAAGGTGTAAGGACAAATCTATGTACATAGAGCAGAATAATAGGCCTAACTATATCTGTAAAAGTGGTGCACTCAGAAAAAGGTTAACCGCACACGTCAAGAAGGAGGTTAATTCAAGGGACACATCACTGACTTAAATAGGACCTTAAATGGTCTTTAAATAGGACATAAACCATATTTCAGAAACAAGATGTTGGACCTCCTGATATAAATTTAAGTTAGTTAAAATTAAAGTTTAAATCAGGTATTAAGAAGACAGTTTTTACTCAAGGCATGATGAATAAAACAAGATCATGTATTGATTCGCAACAAAAATATATCAAGAACGTTAGAATCATTCAAAATGTTAATAGTATATTGAGAAGGGAAAGAGCAATCAGATTTGATTAAAGAAATTACTTTTTCTCATGTTTGTTTTCCACGTGTGCAGGCTACCTAACCTCACCCAAGTGAAAAACGTGCTGGTGTGAGGCAGGCTCTCACATGTCTGGAATGAAAAATCAACAGCAACTGTTTCATAAAGTTAGTGCAGACAGAGAGCTGATGACAAGGGGATTAATTTCAGTCCTGCTGGAACTTGATTTGATAGTGAATGATGAGCAGAAGACAGGAAGCTGCCAGAAATGTCAGAATGCTCTAGAGGCATGCACCTCTGACATATCACCTATTGTATTAATGCCAAGCTTATTGGAAGGCTAAAAGATACTGGAAAGATGCCTCCTCAGAATCAAAGGTCACCTTCTCCGGCATTGTCTAATGATGTTCAGGAATACAAGGCACAACCAACCTACTGGATCATTACTAAACACATCCACAGCATCTTGAAATAATGATTCAGACATCTACCTATATTAGAAAGCAGCCTACAGTGGAAACAAGTATGTTTCTAAAGGGAAATAAAACAAGGTATCACTAATACACTGTTTATAATAATGATTATACAAAAATGCAAAGTACTTGTCAACTAACCATAGCAATCGATCTCTATCAATAGCCTACAAAGGACTAAAACAAAAGATGTGCGACAGAATAAGTGCATCTTAGTTTCAATGTAACACAACAAAATATCACAAGGCATTTTACGAGAGGTTTCTAAAACAAAATATGATGCCAGCACTTAGATAGGAGGCTCATAACCAAAGGAATAGCAGGGCTGCTGCAATTCAAGAGTGCACATCCATTACTATGTGGAAACTCCAGGAGACTTCCCATGTCTTTGACAATCACTCGTGCAGAAGTGTCACCCATCACAGCAGGTTGATCTCCAGGGTTTGTAAGCAATAGCAGTTGCCATCATAGTGACGCATCTATAAGATTGAGAGCCTAATGGATTGTATGTTTGTACATGTGATCACTCCACTGTGCAATGTATGGAGAGACCCGAACTGTCAACTTTCCCGCTCCTCTGATGCTGCCTGGCCTGCTGTGTCCCTCCAGCTCCACACTGTGTTGTATCTGACTCCAGCATCTGCAGTTCTTACGATCTTCAGTTGGATACATTATGTAGAACAATATAGAAGGATATTTTGATAAGGTGAGATAAAATAAAGTAGGACAGGCTAGTGCGGAGCATTAACAATGGCATTGTCATCTGTTCATTTCCCAAGAGATTTTCTTTGTTTGGGTGCAATTCTTGGCACAAAATTGTCCACAAATGATTTGTCAGTCACAAAGTTACTTGAGTCCACACAAATCCCTGCAAGACCAGGCTCAGAATCCAAAATGATCATTTGGAAGGATATGAATGAATGGTCTGTATTGCAATTTATAGTGGGACACATGACCTTTGTTGCCAAATGGAACTTGGACTAAATTCAGTGACAATCTATTCCAAGAATTCTCGAACTACAGGTTATACAGGTCTTGAACGTTAATCTTCAAGGGGCTTTTCAATCCAACTTGAGTATTCTACATGAAGCGAGAACTATGAATAAGAAGGCCACGTTTCTGTCCAGGCATCTCACCTTTCAAAAATTAGTGACTGGGAGTGTCATGAATAGCAGTAACTTGAGCGATTTTGGCACAGATTGAGTTATTATGCTTTTTTTCAATGCCATAGTTGACATCGACTTGCAAGCCTGCCAGTGAGGATATGGGCAGGACCAGCCTAAAATTACATAGAAGGCATTGTCATTATTTAGAGTCATAGAGTTATACAGCACAGACACAAACCCTTTGGCCCAATTCATCCATGCCCACCAGATATCCCAAACTGAGCTGGTCCTATTTGCCAGCATTTGGCCCATATCCCTCTAAACCCCTTTTATTCATGCATGCACCCAGATGCCTGTTAAGTGTTGTAATTGTAACAGCTTTCACCGTTTCCTGTAGCAGATCATTCCATACACGCACCATGCTCTGCGTAAAAAAGTTTCCCCTTAGGTCCCTTTTAAATATTTCCCGTGTCACCTTAAATTTATGCCTTCTAGTTTTGGACTCCCTTATGCAGGGAAAAAAGACTTTAGCAGTTCACCCTATCCATACATCTCATGATTTGATAAACCTCTATATAGTCACCCCTCCAGCCTCCAACACTCCAGGGAAAATAGCTGCAGCCTATAGCTCAAACCCTCCAACCCTGGCAACATCCTTTTAGATCTTTTCTGCATCCTTTCAAGTTTAAAAACAATTTTCCTGCAACAGGGAAACCAGAATTGAACACAGTATTCCAAAAATGGCCTAACCGATATCCTGTACTGCTGCAAAATGACATCTCAACTCCAATACTCAATGCACTGACCAATAAAGACAAGATTGTCAAATGCATTCTTCACTACCCTGTCTACCTGTGACTCCACCTTCAAGGAGCTAAGAACTTGCACCCAAGGCCTGCTTGTTTGTCAACACTCCCCACAATCCTACCATTAAGTGTACAAGTCTTGCCCTGATTTGCCTTTCCAAAATGCAGCTCCTCACATTTATCTAAATTAAACTTCATCTGCCACTCCTTGGCTTATCGGCCTATCTGATCAAGGTCCATTGTATTCTGAGATAACCTGCTTCAACGTCCACTAAACCACTAATTTTGGTGTCATCTGCCAACTTACTAATCATTCTTCCCACATTCACATCCAAATCATCTCTATGAATGACCCAGTGGACCCAGCACTGATCCTTGATGCCCACCACAGGCCACAGGTCTCCAGTCCGAAAAACAACCCGATGAAGGGTCTAGGCCCGAAACGTCAAGCTTTCCTGCTCCTATGATGCTGCTTGGCCTGCTGTGTTCATCCAGCTCCACACCTTGTTATCTCGGATTCTCCAGCATCTGCAGTAACTATTATCTCCTCTACCACCACCCTCTGTCTTCGACCTTCAAGCCAATTTTGTATCTAAATGGCTAGCTCTCCCTGAATTCCATGTGACCTAACCTTGCTAACTAGCCTACCATGTGGAACCATGTCGAATGCCTTGCTGAAGTCTATCTAGAAAACATCCACCATTCTGCCTGCATCAACTTTCTTTGTTACTTTTTCAAAAAAACTCAGTCAACTTAGTCAGGCAGCATCAGAGAAGCAGAAAATTTGACGTTTCAGGTTGGGACCCTTCGGAAGAAACTTCCTACTCCTCTGATGCTGCCTGGCCTGCTGTGTTCCTCCAGCTTCATACTGTGTTATCTCTGACTCCAGTATCCGCAGTTCTTGCTATCTCTCAGTCAAGTCAGTGCCTATTAGTCATCCAAATGAGGAGGTAGAGGGCCTCAAGAATTCCAAATAAATTCGAGTGAAATTCTGTAGCAAACCAGCATATTTATCTCTTTTACAGAGGACTCATGTTGAAGAGGTAAATTGAATATTACATCAAAGAAACTGGACCCTCGACATGAATAGACCTCACCCACCCATTCTGCCTGATCTGCAAAGATTACAATGAGGACAGCAACCTTTCAACTGTTTTTCCTTGTGAAATAAATTAACGGAATAAGGCAAAGAATTTTTTCAGGGACAAAAACAAAGTTGCTGGAAAAGCTCAGCAGGTCTGGCAGCACCTGTGGAGGAGAAAACAAAGTTAACGTTGCGGGTCCAGTGACTCTTCCTCAGAAGAATTTTTTGTTATTTTTCGATAATTTTGAATCTTCCGCTTATTATCACTTTTAGGGGTAAGCAGATTTTACACCATTGAACATCTTTTACCCCCATCTCATAGAAGAATAATAAATTGAGCAGATTACAATGGGGGTTCATGGTGCTGTATGAACCTTGCTCTCCCATTTAATTGCAGGTGCTGAAATATTTGCTGAATCCGCTCATATCCTATCCACCTGTGCAAATCAAACTTAATGCTTCACTGGGTATGGTGATATGATAACATAGGTGTTTAAGTATACTTATCCTAAGTTGCTGTATTATCCACCTGAACAAAGAAAGAACAAAGAGTAAGAACAAAGAACAGAACAGCACAGGAACAGGCCCTTCAGCACATCAACACTGTGCCAACGCATGATGCCTTTCTAAACTTGCCTCTATGCAGTCACTCTATCACTCTATTCCCTGCCTGTTCATGTCTCTGTCAAGATGCCTCTTAAACATTGCTATTGCATTCTTTTCTATCATCTCCACTGGCAGCGCATTCCAGGCACTTAACACCCTCTGTGTAAATAACCTGCCTCTCACATATCCTTACACCTTTCTCCTTTTTACCTGAAACCAACGTCCCCTAGTGATTGACATTTCTACCCTGGGAAAAAGACTTCAACTATCCATTCTATCCATGCCTCTCATAATTTTGTAAACTTCTATCAGGTCACCCCCTCATCCTTTGACATTCAGGTGAAAACAAAGTAAATTTGTACAATCTCTTCTCATAGATAAGACCCTCCAAACCAGGCAATACCGTGGTAATCCATTCTGTCTCCTTGTCAAAGCCTCCACTTCCTTCTGGTCGTATGGCAACCAAAATTGTACATAATATTCCCAATGTGGCTGAACTAAAGTTCTATACAGCAGCAACACACGTTGCCAATTTTTATTTTCTATGCCCTGATCGATGAAGGCAGGCATGCCATATGCCTTCTTGACCACCTTATCCACGAGTGTTGCCACTTTCAGAGAACTATAGATCTGTTTTCCTAAATCACTCTGTATGTTGATGCTATTAAAGGTTCTGCCATTTATGACATACCTCCCTTCTGCATTAGATCTCCCAAAATGCATCACCTCACATTTGTCCAGCCACTTCTCCACCCAACTCTCCATCCTGTCTATATCCTACTGTATGGACTGGCAATCCTCCTCATTAACCATAACTCCCCCAGTCTTTGTGTCATTCACAAACTTACTAGTCAGGCCAGTTAATTTCCCCTCCAAATCACTTATATATATTTCAAATGACAGGGGTCCCAGCACTGATCCCCGAGGAACACTTGAAAAACACCCTTCCACTGCAACTCTCGTGTCTTCTGTGACTAAGCCTGTTCTGTATCTATCTTATACCAGCTCACTTCAGATCTCATGTGACTTCACCTTTTGTATCAGCCTTTTATGAGGGACCTTGTCAAAGGCCTTGCTAAAGTCCATGTAAGCAATATCTACTGCCCTGCCTCATCAATTATCTTTGCCACTTCCTCAAAAAACTCACTCAAATTTGTAAGACATGACCTTCCCTGCGTAAAGCCAAGCTGATGATCACTAATAAGTTCACATACTTCCAAATGTGAGTAAATCCTATTCCTAAGAATTTTTTCCAATAATTTCCCGACCACTGATGTAAGGCTCACCAGGATTTACCCAGATTATCCCAGTTGGGCTGCTTAAATAAAGGAATGGTATTGGCTATTCTGTAGTTCTCTGAGACATTTCCTGTGACTAAGGAGGATACAAAGATTTCATACAAGGCCCCAGCAACTTCCTTAGTTGCCTCCCTCAGCATTCTGGGATAGAGCCAACAGGTCCTGGGGGCTTGTTTAGTTTTATGCACTTCAAAACACCCGACACCTTGTCCTTTTTCATGTCGGCATGTTCTAGAAGATCAACATACCCCTCCCCAGACTCACCACCACCGTGCCCTTCTCCTTTGTGAATACCGATGTAAAGTATTTGTTAAGGACCTCAATCACATCCTCCACTCCATGCTTAAATTCCGACCTTCAACCTTGAATGGACCTACCCTTTTCCTAGCTACCTTCATGCTCCTTACATATGTACATAACAACTTGAGACTTTCCTTAAGATATCGCAACAATCACAGAATTCTTATGATCACAGTCCAGAAGGAAGCCATTCAGCCCATATGACGTATTAACTCCAAGACAAGCTGGGATGGCTGAAGCATCAGTGGTAGAGATTAGATAACTTTAGAGAGTCACACAATAAATTTATCTGTACGGGTCTTAAAGAATCCATGTTATTTTTTCTGACTAATTCCTGAAATGGCATCACCGAGGTATGAGTAGAGATTGAATCGGTTAGGGATTATATTGGCTAGAATTCAAAGAATGAGGATGGAGTTAGGTAGGAACTTATAACTAAGCTACTTGTGATTTCATGTTAAAGTATCAAATTATATAACCTAAAGTAGAAACTACTAAATAATGGGAAAATTACAAATCATTCTCTGCTTGATTCTGTTAACTTTTCCATCAGGAATGTTGTTGAAAAACTGCAGTCATCCCAATAATCTGTGCGTGTATGGCAGGGATGGTGAGTGGGTTTCATTCATTTCTCTAGAGATTTTCTTTGTTCAGATGCAGTTAAGACACAGAATATGGCAGCAGGTTCTTTCATTACTGAACTATTAACTAGTAACACTTTGCATAGAAACGTAGAAAATTCTAACAGAACTAGTCTCAGTAAGTGCAGGAAGAATGTTCCCAATGGCAGGACATCCCAGATCCAGGAGTCACAGGCTAAGGAAACAGAGCCAATTAGTTAACACTGAGATAAGGTGAACCTGTGGAATTGCCACTGCAGAAAGTGGTTGAGGCCAAAACATTGTATGACTTCAAAAAAGGAGTTAGATAACATTGATAAGAGATAAAAGGTACTGCAGATGCTGGGGAATTAGAGATAACAAGGTGTGGGGCTGGATGAACACAGCAGGCCAAGCAGCATCATTGGAGCAGGAAAGCTTGACGTTTTGGGCCTAGACCCTTCATCAGAAATGGGGGAGGGGAAGACGGTTCTGAAATAAATAGGGAGAGAGGGGGAGGCAGATAGAAGATGGATAGAGGAGAGGATAGGTGGAGAGGAGGCAGACAAGTTGAAGAGGCGGGGATGGAGCCAGTAAAGGTGAGTGTAGGTGGGGGGGTAGGGAGGAGATAGGTCAGTCCAGGGAGGACGGACAGGTCAAGGGGGCGGGATGAGGTTAGGAGATAGGAGATGGGGGTGCGGCTTTAGGTGGGAGGAGGGGATAGGTGAGAGGAAGGACAGGTTAGGGAGGCGGAGATGAGCTGGGCTGGTTTTGGGATGCGGTTGGGGGAGGGGAGATTTTGAAGCTTGTGAAATCAACATTGATACCATTGGGCTGCAGGGTTCCCAGGCTGAATATGATTTGCTGTTCCTGCAGCCTCCAGGTGGCATCACTGTGGCATTGCAGGAGGCCCAGGATGGACATGTCGTCTGAGGAATGGGAGGGGGAGTTGAAATGGTTTGCGACTGGGAGGTGCAAACTCCAGATCCAAAGCATCATCCTCCGACACTTCCACCATCTGCAATCTGACCCCACCACCAAAGACATTTTTCCCTCCCCACCCTTATCGGCTTTCCGGAGGGACCACTCCCTCCGCGACTCCCTTGTCCGCTCCACACTCCCCTCCAGCCCCACCACACCCATCACTTTTCCCTGCAATCACAGGAAGTGCTACACCTGCCCCCACACCTCCACCCTCACCCCAATACCAGGCCCCAGAAGACTTTCCACATCAGGCAGATGTTCACCTGCACATCTGCCAATGTGGTATACTGCATCCGCTGTACCCGTTGTGGCTTCTTCTACATCGGGGAAACCAAGCGGAGGCTTGGGGACCGCTTTGCAGAACACCTGCGCTCAGTTCGCAACAAACAACTGCACTTCCCAGTCGCGAATCATTTCAACTCCCCCTCCCATTCCTCAGACGACATGTCCATCCTGGGCCTCCTGCAATGCCACAGTGATGCCACCTGAAGGCTGCAGGAACAGCAAATCATATTCAGCCTGGGAACCCTGCAGCCCAATGATATCAATGTGGATTTCACAAGCTTCAAAATCTCCCCTCCCCCAACCGCATCCCAAAACCAGCCCAGCTCATCTCCGCCTCCCTAACCTGTCCTTCCTCTCACCTATCCCCTCCTGCCACCTCAAGCCCCACCCCCACCTCCTATCTCCTAACCTCATCCCGCCCCCTTGACCTGTCCGTTCTCCCTGGACAGACCTATCTCCTCCCTACCCCCCCACCTGCACTCATCTTTACTGGCTCCATCCCCGCCTATTCGACTTGTCTGCCTCCTCTCCACCTATCCTCTCCTCTATCCATCTTCTATCCGCCTCCCCCTCTCTCCCTATCTATTTCAGAACCCTCTTCCCCTCCCGCATTTCTGATGAAGGGTCTAGGCCCGAAACGTCAAGCTTTCCTGCTCCTATGATACGGCTTGGCCTGCTGTGTTCATCCAGCCCCACACCTTGTTATCGTAGATATCATTCTTTGGACTGAAGGGATCAAAAGGTATTAGAGAAAAGTGGGAACAGGCTTTTGAGTTGGATGGTCAGCTGTGATAGTGAATGACAGAGTAGGTTTGAAGGGCTAAATGGCCTACTCCTGCTCCAACTTATATATTTCTATGTCTCACTAATGTATGCGAGTGTTTGGTACTTTTCTGTCCAAAGCAGAAAATCCACCACCTGAGTAGTTCACCAACTGGCTAAATAAAAACCGAAAGAACAGCGGATGCTGTAAATCCGGAAAAAAAAACAAAGTTGCTGGAAAAGATCAGCAGGTCCTGGCAGCGTCTGTGAAGGAATAAACAGAGTTAACGTTTTGGGTCCGGTAACCCTTCCTCAGAACTCCTTCTCCATTCTGAGGAAGGGTCACCGGACCAGAAACATTAACTCTGTTTTTTTCCTTCATAGATGTTGCAAGACCTGCTGAGATTTTCCAACAACTTTGTTTGCTTTTCACCAACTGGCTAGCCTTTTAGAAACAAATCTCGTCTCGCTTTGTCTAGCGTTTCCTTGTTACAGATAATAATGAAATATTTTGAGTCACACTGAATCTTGCAAAGTCAGCATTTCTTTTTACACTTTGGGTTCAGCAAACACGTTGGTAACGACATGACTGCTCTGAATCCATGCTGTTTTCTGTGAAGTGCTGTGTTTTTCTAACCTTGTTTGGAACCCCAGGATATTGATTCATTGCAGATCAGTTGGGGGATTTTGAATGTTCAAATCCCATTGATACTTTCACACCAGGTTTATCTGAATTACTGCTGCTTTTGTTTTAAAGAAATGTAATTTATGAAATTCCATGTAAGAGGAAACGTATTGAAGTTGCCACAATTGCTTTCAACAGTTATATCAGAAAACTGTCTGAGATTGTGTGTTGTGGATTGTTGCTTTTGTGAGAAAGATAAGCATTTGCTGCATTGTAAAGGACTTTATGTGTCTATTGTATTGCACTTTGTACAGGATTTTGAGCTTGATTTGCAAAATGCTAGTGTTACTACTTAAGAATTTAGTAATTAAAAAAACTGCTGCATGTTTTGTGTTAGGTACTGCATCTGAACAAAGAAAATCTCCAGAGAAATGAATAAAACCCACCCAGCATCTCTGCCATGCAGGCACAGATTATTATGAGGGCTGCGGCTTTACAACTGTATTATTCCTTATGGAAAAAATGAACAGAATCAGGCAGAGAATTATTTGTTATTTTCCCATAATTTTGTAATTTCTAATTTAGGTTATATAATTTGACACTTTAACACAGTATCACAAGTCTGGCATAGTTATATGTGTCTAATTGGCTCAATAGAAAACGTAACATGCCAGTATTGTGATCCAGGAGGGCATTTAGGCCATCATGTTCAAATCAATATCTGAATGTAAGTCTGTATACCCTAGATGACCCTGAGAGTTCACCCAGCAGCCCCAATAAGTAAAACTGCAAAGCTAATGAATCCCACAGGGATTCATTAACAAATTAACCCAATTGTTTCACATGAGGCAGGAATATCTTTTCACCCCCTGATATTTTACCCAACAAGGAGTATTGTCTTGAATCAGGAGTACCGCTCCATCACCAATCAAAGCAGATGTGTCTGCTGCATTGCTGCATTGATAGATATCCTTTGCAATTACTGAAATGACCCATCCCTGGACTTTGGAATCATATGGTTGGCTAAGTCCATGAATACAAGCTCCAGTCTGTAAAGTAAAAGGTCAAAACTCAAACGTATAAATAGATACCTTACAAAAGTAGTGAGACAGCCAGCACATGACTGTAGACATTGAATGAATGATTTTATTGTTTCACAGTGAGAAAAACAGTAAAATACAACAAAAAACTTTTCCACTGATACCACTATTGGGCACCATTCTGAATCATTATCAGAATAAGAAAAACATAGAATGATACAGCTCAAAGCGAGTCGATCAATCCTGAGCCAGCTCATCATCAACGATGCCTGTACCATCGTCCCTCCTCCACTGCCTCGCTGACATCTATACCAGACTCAACCAATATTGAAGTCTTTACTCTTCAGGCGCCATCTTTCACTGCTAGGCTGATTCTCCTCTGTCACTGCCTTGCTGCCACCTGTGCTGAACCCACCAACATCGGAGTCACATCACTTGCCACTGGGCCTACCTCATCGATTGAGAAAGATGATTCTGTGTACAGCACTATGTGAAGCTTAACGTTGTAAAATATTAGCAATATGTTTAATGAAAAAAGTAATCTTACATATAACCCAGCGTCAGCATTTTCTCTACAACTTTAAAGAACCTAGTTTTTTTCCAAAGAAAATCCGATGCACTCCGACCCTATTGAACAGTTCCAAGAAAGTTCAGACTATAACCTTTCCCTTTAGATAACCACACAGAATGAGTATAAGGGGATAGAGTAATATTGAACTGATATTTGCAGGAGAACCAGTTTCTGCTCTTGAAATGTCGGAGGCAATTTCACCTCAGCCCACCAAATGAGACAGTTACCAGATTGAGAGCAGCGCAGGTTTTACATTCCAGCCCAATTATATTCCATCCTTAAAGTCAATTAATTCTGCCGGGGAATACATTGCTGAAAAAGATGGTAGAACCAGAGAGAGGAGTAAAGTTCAAAATGGAACAGGACACAGACATTTTAACAAAGCAAAATAAAATCAGGCTTATGAGAAAAGAACATGGGAGTAATCTAACAGCTGTCTCAAAGAATTAGCAGAACCACAATGGAATAGATAACCTCTTTCTGTGCTGCATTATTCTATAATTCTATGATTTGCAGCAGATTAGCAGATTAACACATTAATGTATAAAGATTATAAGAGGTTACTAGACATGTCAATGACAGTAGTCTCAGTATGATTTTCAGCCCTTGTAAGTAACCCTGAGCCATATTTGCTCCTTTATTGATGAGAACTCTATGTGTAAATGCAATATGGGAATTGGAGGTCCAACTGACATTGGACAAGTCAGGCTAATATAATGCAACACATTACAGATGCAGGAGTTGGAATAAAATCTGGTGACCAGGCCACGTCACCTACCAATTTACCAGAGAAGGAGTAGGTGATTGACAGTCAGCCTGTTATTGGACTAATCCTCTCACAACTGCTGATGTTTTAAAGATGGTGAAGTGCCCACATCATATAGCAGCAATGTCAAGTAAGTGTGGTGACCTGGCTGTAGGCTCAGTGTGGCCTCCCTCTTTGGCTATCCTATGCCCTAAGGGAGGCCCCAAAGTGACAATAGCTGTGCCTGCATGTCCCCTGCCAGCCTCCTGATTATTCCTTCTCACCACCTTCTTTGAACCCTACTTGACAGGCATCAGCAAGACCGCTCCACATATTTAGCTATTTAACCTCCACTGCAGTGCCTGGCCAAGGACTGATTGCAATCCCAGAAATGGTCACCATTCCTGATGGCACTGCTCGGAATGGAAAGCATCAGGAGTCACATGATACCAGGTTATACTCCAACAGGTTTATTTGAAATTATAACCTGGTGTCATGTGACTTCTGACTTTGTCCACCCCAGTCCAAGACCGGCACTTCCACATCGAGGAATGGAGGGTGTTAGCCTCTAATTAGCTTGTAGCTCATGGAGGCTGGATGCATTGGGGTGGATGCTGTGATCTCTGGTTATTAACTGCCTGATGACTGTAAATTCTATTCACAGTTTCCTGGAGAAAAGGTCCTGGTCTTGCTCCTGAGTTGTAAGCTTGAGGGCTGGACAACTGCCACTATGAAAAATTTATCCCTGCTCTGAGAAAATATTCCATTGTACTGCTATAGTTAATTTTAGTGGTGATAAGAAATTACAATTAAAGCAGCAAATGTATTATACAAGTTAAAATAACAGAATAAATAATGCAATCCAAAGCTGTATTTTTAATAAATGAGTAAACTTTGAATTTTTCAAGCAAATACACTTTAAAAATGTAACTATATGGTAAAATGGTATGCAGTTATTTATTATTTACACATATTTTTTAACATTAGTCTGCATAACCTATACCCGAAATGTTAACTCTGGAATTTTCTTCACAGATGCTGCCACAGATAATCATGTTCGTCAAGAATCAGGTATCTGAAGTTTATTTACAGCATTAAGTATTTACAAGTCTCTAATGTCATACACCTTCACACATAGTCTGGGTTCTCTGGTTCCTGATGTTGCTGTACGTTATAGATGCATATATAGCTGACTGACTAACATGACTCTATTACACAAAGAACATAACTCAAGTTGAAATTATATTATTATATTGGAATATCATATCATGTGATGCCATGTAAAGGTGCTGTGCCTGTGTGGTCTGGAAACTGTGCTATAAAACAACATTCTCCTTTTGAAGAAAAGGAACCTTTTTCAGATAACACATGCATGAATGCATATATAAAAATGTCTCCATAGATTCAGATAACACCTTCGTGGAAGTACAATACAACTTGACCTAGTCCTCACACAGTTATCATGGCTAGGCAAATGTGTTACCTATTGTCGCAGACGGAATGCACATCATTTATTGTAGATGCTATTGTCTGGAATGATACATTCTGTCTCTGAGCAATCATCTTTTGTGATGGTTGATAATAAGTATCATCTATTTTTGTGCCAGGCTTTGCTATTTCTCATTATCACATTATATGACCTAGGCTGTAGGTTCCATGTATGTATGTGTTCATGTGAAAGTCTCACACTGTATGGTTGGGATAACTGGCTGCATGCTCATTGATCATACTCTTGTATCATTTTCCCCCTTTCCAAGAATGTGCTGCACACATTTTCTTGGGTGCTGACAGTGTTGGAGGGAAGAACTGTATGGATCTGCATGTCTCCAAAACTAGAGGAGCTATCGATGAGGATAAATTGTTGCAAAGAGTAATAAAATATAGATTTAACATAGCTATCCAAAAAGCTTGACAAATCACCTTATCTTTAATGATCACAAATAAAAACAGAAATTGCTGGAAAAGCTCAGCAGGTCTGGCAGCATCTGTGGAGAATAGGCAGAGTTAACATTTCGGACCTGGCGACCCTCCCTCAGAATGCCAAATTTTTATGATCATGGTTTTTGTGGTACAAACAATGTATTGTACCAGACCTAAAAACTAGAACAAGAGTCTCATTTTTAATGCTGGAGTAGTGAGCTTGAGCTGTCATTAGGAAATTAGAACTGATCTCAGCCGGCTTGTTATCTGGGTGTAGACAATTTCTGAGACCTTTCTGGAACACATCTACTACCAATGTGGTGAGATCATACGCATGAAGTATACACTCACTGAAGGATAGGGCACATTTGAGGGATTGAAAATGTGCTGGTCACCTTTCTGCAATATGGAGGGTCCGAGATAACAAGCATGGGGCTGGATGAACACAGCAGGTCAAGCAGCATCATAGGAGCAGGAAAACTTGACGTTTCGGGCCTAAACCCTTCATCAGAAATGGGGGAGGGGAAGAGGGTTCTGAAATAAATAGGGAGAGAGGGGGAGG
>JAHRHZ010000249.1:50124799-50177473 GCA_024137785.1 Ginglymostoma cirratum
TTCCTGCTCCTCTGATGCTGCTTGGCCTGCTGTGTTCATCCAGCTCTACACCTTGTTAGCTCTTAGGATGAGTTGTTTTTTAAATTAATCTGTTGTGACATGCCATTACAATTATTTGGAGTAGGTCACACTTGATTTTAGATATCCTGGCCCAGGGGTAGGGACACTACCTCTGTAGAATTTAAGCCTAAGATAATCACATTAATAGTAATCAGCTTTGGCTTTGATTACTGCTACAATTGATACTTGGCTTCAAGTAAAGTTGGTTTACAAAGATATAGTAAAATGCAAGTATAACATCTAACACTTTCTACGTATTAAGTGTCATTATGTGCAGGACCTGATTACATCTACCCATGTCTGTGAATTGTGCAAACACACCAATCCCAAATCAAGATGTGATTTTGTAAAATGAGAAGTTATCAGTTTTCTCAAGAAATGCCCATTTATTTCTGGCAAACTCAGCCATTCAGGCAGCGTACTCTCGATTGTGAGTTCAACAACTTGAAATCATTACCTCTGCCTCCATCTTGTTTTAGATGTTTTCTCCTTACTTCTTACCATTTTGCTGGGGAGAAAGGTGAATTTCTGGACTGAAAGCATCTGCTTTCTTCCCATACATGCCG
This sequence comes from Ginglymostoma cirratum, assembly GCA_024137785.1. Classification (NCBI taxonomy): domain Eukaryota; kingdom Metazoa; phylum Chordata; class Chondrichthyes; order Orectolobiformes; family Ginglymostomatidae; genus Ginglymostoma; species Ginglymostoma cirratum. The sequence goes on from JAHRHZ010000249.1 coordinate 50,125,426, forward strand.
CCAGATCTGCTGACTTTCACCAGCAATTTCCATTTTTGTGACTAGAATGAGAGAATGGGGCTGTAAGTGCAAGGGAGTATCAGCCATGTGCCATGCGTAGACTAACTTTCCAATTTGCTGTACCATTGTGTTTCTGGTGAGGGACACCACTGCATTGCCCAATGCTTGTCTGGGTGCACAGTGACCTTTTAAGGAGGGCACATGTTTGTTTCCATTGTTTATCCCTTTATAGTACATTCAAATGGTCTTTATGTAGCAATTCACGCCTCATCTGGACATTACAGGCTGAAGCTTAGTTTTTGTTTTGGCTAAGTGTGAGTTTTGTTGAGTTTCTTAGAGGTTGCTTACCACACAGCCTCTCGAGACCTATTGTCTCATCTTCCAAGCTTGCTTCATTAACTAGCTACCACACTCCTACAGCACCCTTTCTCTCTCTCTTTCTCAGTTCTAGATTGATCTTACTGTTCCCAGAAGAACACACTGTTCTACAGGTATCCACTGAAAGACAAGCATGCCAGAAGCTGCGCCATCTTTAAAAGGCCACTGTGCACCGAGACAAGCATTGGGCAATGCAATGGTGCCCCTCACCAGCAACATAATGGCACAGTGAAGCACAAAGTCATACTACACACGGCACATGGCTGACACTCCCTTGCAAATATAACTCCATTCTCTCATTCTAGTCACAGAAATGTAAATTGCTGGTGAAACTCAGCAGACCTGGTGGCATCTTTGGGAAGAAAAGAGATGTTTTAAGTCCAGAGACTCTCCGCCCTCCCCATAAATGTTGCCAGACTTGCAGAGTTTCTCTCGCAACTTCTGTTTCAGATCTTCAGTATCTGCAGTTCTCTGTTTTATACACTAAATCTAGTCACAGTTTAACCACCAGACCACACGCATTAACTATCCTTAGCTACATCCCATCTAAACACTTACTCTCAGTCAATGATACTTTGCCCTGACTATCCACTAGACACCTACATCTTGTCATTGTCCAGTAGAGGAGTGTCACATGCAGCCAAGGAGTTGGAAAATTTCCATGGGATTTTATTTATAGCCAGCTAAATAAGAACAAATACAATGACCAAAGGCTGCAGTTCACCCCCACAATGCAAACCAAATGCTGGCATCATGATAAATGATTATTCTGCACTCCATGATGGTCTGCTACATGCCTGTCATTGACTGGAAGTGTGTCAATCAGGTCCTTTCTGACCGTAACGCCCAACACATGTATTCTGTCATGCAAACAGAGGGCTTCCTCCTCCCCATTATCTTCATTCTCTTCCTCAGAAGACTGGCCCTGTTCCCCCAGTTCCTCAGCATCCAGCATATCATTTTGTTGCCTGGTGTGAGTGTGCAGAGCACAGCACTCCAGGATGATGCAGCACCCTCCATCAAGATTATACTGGAGGGAACATAAGGAGCAAAACAGGAACAGTGTGTAGTGGCATATTTTGCAGATGAGGGCTGTACACATTCCTCCACATATGGTGTCCCAATAATGAGGACCATATCGCCAACATTCATTCAGCTTCAGCCTGAATGCATGCAAAAACTTGGTGAAGGTACCATGTCAGCTGAGTGACCAGCACATTACATTAAAGAAGGGAGTGCCTGCTGCACTCCGAAACCAATGCCAGACACACATCGATCATGAAACAAGTCATTTCCACTAACTGCTGTGTCATAGACACACCAATGTTAGATTTGGAAGCACTAACAACATGATGCAAAAGCACCATTGAGCAGCATTTGAATCCTAAGCACATTTGCTGTTGTGAATAAATGGTTGCAAATGTAACGTGGCTGCAGTTTACAATCACCTGCTTCATGTATTTGTCCTTCAATGTCCTAGCTTTCAGCAGGCGTGGATTTTGCACATCAAAATGAACACAGACTCCACCCACTCTGTATGTTGTCCCAGCTATTTTCCATACAGTATTTACTGAAGGGGGAGTGGTGACTGGGAACACAGAGCAATAGCCCCATCTGCACTGGGCCTGATTACCATCAGCCTGATTGCCAGCGATGCTTTCAAAGTCTCCATACCCCTTTTTACCTTGAACTACCCCAACATCACCTCCATTTCCACCCCTCCCTACAAAGTGGAAACTCACCACATTGAGCTGCACCTCCAACAGTACTCCCTGCCCCTGAAACCCAATTCTACCTCTTGAAGACCACACTGGTCCTTTGGAGCCAGCAATAAGATGGTCATGATGTACCTACTCTGACTTCCATCTGAAGAATTCTCAGGGCCTCAAGTTTTCTCGCATGTCATAGAATGTGAAGACTCATATTAATAAGATTCATACAGGTTTATAAAAATGTTTAAGAAAGACTTGGTGCTGCCTTATAAGAATCTCCCCTCACTGCCTGGAAATTATTTGAAAAATGGAGCAAGTTGTTCCTATCTTCGAGATAGGCCTCACCAAATTTCTTGTGCACCACAACTCGTGTTATAATGGCCCTTTTAAGATTCCTCATGGCATTTGTTTCTTTACTATAACCATCATCATTCTTTTTGGTTGTTGAATAATGAAATATTTCGAACTTCGGCGGCATACAAAGCCTCTTGTTATTTGTTTTACCTTCCCCACCATCTCCACAAAACCCCCAACCACCACAATTCCATGCACACTGCCTCAGTGGCTTAAAGGCTCCAATTTCCTGATTCTATTTCTCTTCATTTCTGATGAAAGGTCATCAATCTGAAACATTAACTTTGTTTCTCTCCACAGAGACACTGTCTGAATTGTTGAGTTTTTCTAGTGGTTTTTGTTCTTATTTCAGAATTCCAGCATTCAATATTTTGCATTTCTAATCACCAATTCAATTCAATAAGTAGTTTTTGGATATTCTGATTAGAGGCTGTGAAGAAAATGTAAGTTTGATTTGAACTGGTTAATATCAGGCAGTTCAGCAAGCTGACTCAGGCATCCTTTAGCCTTGGATCTAAACTGGGTGGAGAAGCACCAGACAGTTTTCTAGAGACTAACTTAAAGATCTGTCTGTTCCAAAGGACAACTTATTGAGATAATGGCACTCAATGTTCCTATAATACGATGTTCCTATAACCATATTAGCAATTAGGTTAAAGTTTCTAATTTATGTATAAAACATTTGCAAAACAAATGTCCCTTTCAAACAATTTTTTTTCCAATTTGCTTCTTTTTTCCCTATGAACAGCCATTATTACAAGGCTATTTGACAAAATGTTAATCTTCAGCTCTCTATAAAACTGTCTGTGGGAGTTATAAAATAGAATTTTGCAGATGCTTTCTCTCTTGTACTGTGTTAACCCTATGGGATTTGTTCCTTTATCAAAAGGTTACATTATATTGGCGGGGGTTAGTTAGTTATATTGGCTAGTTTGCAATGCAGAGAGATATCAACAGTACGGTTTCAACTCCTACACCAGTTGAGGTTATCATGAAGAACTGTCCTCAACCTGTCCCCTCACTTGAGGTGCGGTGACCTTCAGGTTAAGCCACCACCGTTCATTTCTTTCTCTAATGAGACAGCAGCTCTGTAGTCCCATCGGACAACAGCAACTTACCTTATGTTATATCTGTGAACTCTGTACATGACTAGGATTTATGAAGTTTAAACTTCATAAAGTGTGAAATTCACGATTGATCAGTCAGTAACTGAAAGAGAAGGATTAGGGGTTTTTCTGCATAAACAGTGTTAAATATGGAAATAACAAACAGAAATAACAAAAAAATCCAGAGAAGAGATTGCAAGGAGAGAAATTTCTCTCATACAGGATCCCTCTCCAATTCCTAATTCATCCCTGTGTCATTTGAAGTAAAGTATATGTAATGTGTAAAGTTATATGTTTTCAGGATTTGTTACAACATGTGGGAACACTTAACAGTTACAAAGTTTTCATATAAGTCACAGAGTATCAGTAAACTGTATAAATAAATAGACTCGTTTAATGCCACGTCACTTGGCTATTCACAAAACGCCTCCCCCAGTCCGCAACAAAACAGGACATTTAATACAACTTGAACCTTGAGTTGGTCCTTTTATCTGTTGTATGAAACCAAGCTTTTTCCAACAGCTGTTTTCTTTCACAGCCAAAAGCTTGCATTTCCCTTGAGCAATCTGTATCAACTGACTACACTGCAGATATTGGATAATTTTACCAAAGAAATTCTAATATAAGAACCCACAGGACTCAGTGCAGAATTGAACTTTAAAGAAAGCTGTGTATTTTGTTATTTGGTTAAATTGAAGATAAAATTTTATGGAAATTTTGAATTAAATAATCCAGACTATCGAACAACGTCAATAGTCACATTTATTCAGACTCATTACAGCTTTACAACACATACTTTTACTTTTTTAAAATCTGCTTTATCTTAAATATTTTGAAGGATGATAGTAGCCTGTCAGGAATGTTACAATTCAAATTAATTTATGCTAGCTCTGGCTAAATAACAGAACTTTCTGTATTGATTTTTATTGGTTTTGACTGCATATTTCATTCTTTGCCGATTACCTGCTTGTTAATATGTATGTGTATTATAATCAAATATTCATGTATGAGTTCAAATTATTATGGCACATATTAGTGTCAAAACTGAGTAACTGTTGAATGTTTTCATACCAAGTGTTTTAAGTATTCATAATCACTTTAAATCCTAATTTTTTTCTTTGTTCCTCTGTCCTGCACAGCTTACTCAAGTGTCCATTCTTCATTCTTAAAAAACTTGTTACAGTTGGCAGATGGAGGGCCATCACAAACAAGTCCAGTGCTGTTCAGTCCGTGCAGCTGATCTTTGATCATGGCAAACAAAAACCAAATTTGTTCCACTGTTACTGGCAAGTGTTTTGAGGTCTTCATCCTCACTATTACACCTTTCCAAGATTCTCAGAGAATGACTGCTTGGGCTCTAAGTCTACCTTTTTACCCTAGCCCAACCCACATATGACAGACAACAGCTCTCAGTAATGCCAATTTTCTGAATTGCTCATTTGCAAACAGATCCTTGCATCACCAAAACCATCGTTGGGCAGAATATAGGATTTGAAAGTTCAAATATCAGGAGGCATCTGGGACTCCTGACAACACACCTAGAAAAGAAATCTCTTGTGTCAAATGTTGCACTGCATTTTGGATGACATGACAATCCAGAAAGAGTTACATTTGGAAGAGGCAGAGCAGCAGCAGCAGTATACACATGATGAACAAAACTCAGCTGAAAATGAAGACGAAATAGACAAAAGAAACCCAGCGGAACACCTTGTGAGCAGAGATGCTGGGGATTACTTTTCTACAACCTGCTTATTTCTCTGCCATGGAAAATTGCACAAAGTTCCTGTGAATTAATATTACTTGTTATCTCCTTTAGTATTCAGTTAATTCTCCATTACAGAACACTGAAACCATTCAGGCATCTTCTATATCAATGACATAAACTGACAATGTAGGTTGCCAAGAAAAGAAATGCAGAGCAAAGTGCTAATTGTAATAAAGGTGATTGATACGATGCCAAGCACAATCGTTGCTTTGAATAATTTCTCACTCATGTCAACGCACAGTACCTTTCTTATTCCAATGAAATGCATCCCTACTGGCTTCAGCAGAACCAGTTCAAAGCTGCTGTTGAGTTTGCAGGAAATTTTGAGATGCTTGCAGCTGGTGACCTTTGAGAGCTCCAGCCTGTGAGGATCTGGCCAAGGGCTGGAGTACCTCAGCTCATGCTGGGCAAATCTGGCTACCTTTCTGACAAGAGAAGGGGCATTGGTTTAACTGCGGCAAGAATGTACACCCTGAGTGTGGGGAGCCCTGTGTCTCTTCCATGAGGCATAGCCTCAGCTTTGGGGGCGTGGTTTAGCAATCTGATTGAAATCAGCAGGAAGGCAGACTGTAGCAGATTTTTGATGTGAGCAAAGTCTCAATCAGTGGATTATCCCACAGGATAGCTGGTGTGGCACAGTGAAAGCTGCAGCTTCCTGTAGAGAAACATCAGTGATCTTCTGATACCTCCCACAGGTCAGCTGCCTGTAAGGTGCCTCCAAACCCTCAGTGGGGACCTATCTGTAAGGCTACAAATGGGCAATTTTTTTTCAAATTGGCTAACTGCTTGGTAGCTTGTACTCGTAAAGAATTTTAGGAAGATTGCCCAGAGTTGAGAAAGCCTTGGGCAACCCAGTTTATTCCCTGTGTCACCATCAAGTTTGCCCCCCTCGTGGAACAGGAAAGTTTCCATCTTGAATATATGTCAGGGCTGTGGGATATCCTGTCCTTCCAAATGCCAAGCTGCCAATTAATGCTTGGAATCACATGTATTGCACCAATAGATTGTGAGTGAGATCCATTTGTTTGGGATCCTCAGAGTCAACCTGAATGCTTGATTTGAAGTCCGTCCAATCCCTGTCAATAGCAAAAATCAGATCCCATAACTGAAAGCCAATCAAAAACTCACACACACAAAACATGTCAAAGATAGTTTTCCAGTGAGGGACACTCAGCAGAGGTAAGTGGCCTATTGCAGGAGAAGGTCACTGCGAAATCACTGAAAAAAACTACTCTGCCATGCACGTATCCTGTATGATAAAATTGCACACTTCAAAATACACTGTGAAAGCATGGCTTCATATGAAATTCCTAGAAGTGGCTGACCTGGTAAACCTCTGTAGGAAAGTGCTGGGTGTCCTGACATGAGATGAACCTCAGTGATTTGGGAAGACAGATCAACACCATCTTCTCAAGGAAATAAGGGATAAGCAATGAATGTTAGTCTTGCATGCAATGTTTACATCCGAAGAAAGATTAAAAACAATTGGGGGATTGCCAGAGTGATATGAGTTGTTGTTACAACTATTCAGAAAGTGAAAGCCCTTGGGGTGACATTCTATTACAGTGGTTTTGAGCAATGATGGCAAGGCAAAGGCAACACATCATCTTATTTCTTACTCTTTCCTGGAATGTGGACATGGTGTTTGTTGCCCATCCCTAGTTACCCTTGAGAAGGTGGTGGTAAGTCACCATCTTGAAGTCCATCTGTTGAGCATACTCCTATATTTGTTAGCAAGGGAGATCCAGGAATTTGACCCAATGTTAGTGGAAGAACACAGATATAATTCCAAGTCAGAATGGTATTTGGCTTTGAAGAGTATTAGCAGGTGTTGGTGTTCCCTCGTCCTTCTGGAAAAAATGAGCTTGCAAAGTACCATTAATAGAATCTTGACAACTTGTCACAGAGCACATTGGAGATGGTGTACACAGCTGCCACTGTGCATCTGTAGAAAAAGGAGTGAATATTTAAAATGATAGATCTGATGCCAATCAGGTAGACTGTGCTGTCCTGGATAGTATCTAGCTTCTTGAGAGTTGTAGGAGCTGCGAATTTGTGGTGTTAATCTAACTAGCCACTACTTCGCCCAAGCCTAGATGTTGTAAAGGTTTTTCCACCAAAGTACAGGGAATGTTTCTGTACCTTAGGAGTTATGAATGGAACTGAATATTATGCAATCATCAGCAGGCCATTTCTAACCTAATGATGCAGGAAAGGTCATGATGAAGCAGCTGAAGATTGACGGACAAAAGGGCGATTTTTATTCCTCAAATGTAGTTGCCCTTTAGAAGGCAGTGGTGAGTTGCTTCTTTGAAATCCTGCTGGCCATTTGTTGTATTAGATCTATAATGCCATTCAGAAGGGAGTTCCAGGATTTTAACCCAGCGACTCTAAAGGAGTGGTGATATATTTCCTATTCAGGATGGTACACATTTTGGAGAGAAACTTGAGTATGAATTGATTTGGTTTGGTTTGATTTATGATTGTTGGATGTACCAAGATACATTGAAAAGTATTATTTTACATGCTAACCATAAAAATCATATTTTACATAAATTAGTATTCCTATGTATCGGCTGCCCTTGCCCTTTTAGATGGTAGTAGTCATGCGTTTGGAAGGTGTTGTCTAAGGAGCTTTAGTGAATTTTTGCAGTGCATCTTGTACTGGTGAATATTGCTGCTACTGACCTTCAATGGTGGAGGGAGTGAATGGTTGTGGCTGTGGTAAATATTGGTAATAGATATAAATGAATATGCCATTGTGCAGATGAAATAGCAAATGTGATCAAGATTGTTTCCACAGAGTTCTCAGCAATTCCCCATAGATAGTAATACATAATAGGTCATTAAACCTCATAAATTTCACAAGGAGTTGTAATTCATTATTTTTGCTGATCTGGCCTTGAAACATCCTCTCAAGAGTCATGCCATAGTTTAGATAACGTTAGCAGGCAAGCATTCAATTTTCTGACGATTTAAATCATCGGAAATAAAAATCAGGCAATTGCAGGCGCACAATTTTCCAGGCAATTAACCTGTGACCTCAATACTTCATTGACAGCATCTCCCTGTTTTCCATACTCGAGGTGGGAATTAAGTTTGGATGAGGGAAGTCAATGGAATAGTGGTAGTATCACCAGATTAACAATCCAGAAAACCCAAAGCTAGATTATTCAGTATCTACTCATCCGACCTGATCCCTGCCCAAAGAATCAACCTGGTAAAGAATAAACTAGCTCCCTTTTCCTTCATGTGCTCTGAACTGTGTGCAGACTTGATTTTCCTGTTGGATTTCATTGTTTAAAAACCTGCGAGGGACTATCAGTTATCGCCACATGTTTTTTTTAACTCCCTCCACTTTTGTGAGTGGATACTTATCCACTGAATCCTTGCAGTGCAGTGCGTGTAGCCCTGTCTTTGAGCCAAAAGCTCTGGATTTGAGTTTTACCCCAGAACTTGATAACCAAGGAAAGATGCAGTCATGCCAGCTGACCATGCAGGCAATCTGCAAATCCTTTTACTCCATGTCATGGTAGGCGGCAGGAGCAGGAGAGATTTCTGGACAGCCAAATGATGGCAAGAAGTTGCCTTTTCATGACTACTCATAGTGCCAGGCTATAAGATATGTATAAGAGTACATGCTGCCAGAACAACTCACATAGAACTGTAACACATCACCTCCATCTACTGTGTACAGGCTAATAACTCCTGTATCAATGCATTATATAATGATTTCGAATAATAAATTTGACATCGCCTTGATTTCTCCCTTTTATGGTTGTTACATATCTACTCGACCCGACACAGGCAACATTGAGCCTTGTGTCTTGGTGTCAAGCATTTGGACTTTCTCCACAATTATTTTCCATACAGTCCAATCAAAACCACCCACACAGGAAAAACGCACCCTTTCATCCACCCTGGAGTTAATTCTAGATTGTGGCAGGTCAAGCTGCACATCAGCTGAACTGTGATAATTATACTTTACTGCATGAATGAGCAAGTTCTGTGACCTTGGAGGGACCCCAGGTAGGTAATACTCCCGACTTGCCAAAAGTAAAACTGCAAAGTAAGGATGAAAAGTACAGAGAAAATGTGAGTTACTGTGTCAGATGTAATATGTAACAGACCACAATCATTTTGCTTATTTGTTTGCCTCATATTCTAAAGCAACCATATTTTGAATTGAGATAACAAGGTGTGGGGCTGGATGAACACAGCAGGCCAAGCAGCATCATAGGAGCAGGAAAGCTTGACGTTTCCGGCTTAGACCATTCATGAAGGGTCTCCAGCATCTGCAGTACCTTTTATCTCTCATATTTTGAATTGTAAAGATTATTTCATTTTATTTTACAGTAATTTTAATTGTGGACTAAAATAGGAAATGGGCGGTTTTAAAACACCAAGGATTGGGGAAAGGATTACTGCACTTCTTAAAAGCAAATTATCTGGCTCTCAATGTAAGTGCTGTTTACACAGCTGCTTGTTCAAGCAGTAGGGGAATGACTCCAGATGGACCAGAGCCAGTGGGTCTGTACAAAGGGAAGCAAGTAGCTGAATGAGCTGTGCAATGGTGACTAGCTGTTAATGATAAAGACCTCTTGCCTGCCAATAACTATGTGATTGACTTCAAGGCAGCTGAACATCTTGTGGGTGTGAATCAACACAGTGTGGAGCTGGAAGAATGCAGCAGGCCAAGCAGCACCAGGTGAACAGGAAAATTGACATTGTCTCTGACTCCAGCATCTGCAGTTCTTGCTATCTCTGTGGGTGTGAATGTTTGGTTGGAAGGCATTGATCTTCTAAAAAGGAATGAACTGTCCTTTTCGCTCCAAAAATAACACCTCAAGTTCAAAGAAAATATTTCCCCTCATCAGTTGCTATGAGTTGTGGCTTCCAACAAATAAGTCAGATCCATAAATTATGAATCAGTCACTGTGCCTCCTGCCAGACTGTGAAATTACTTTGAGAAGGAAGATCAGGAGCAGTGGGTCCTGACAAACCAAAAGGATTAAAGAACATAGAACATAGAACATAGAACAGGACAGCACAGTACAGGCCCTTCGGCCCACGATGTTGTGCCAAACTTTTACCCTAAACCTAAGGTCTATCTAACCTCCACTGCTACCTGAAACTATCATCCATATGCCTATCTAATTGCCGCTTAAATGCCCCTAATGAGGCCGACTCCACTACGCGCTCCGGCAATGCATTCCACGCCCCTACCACTCTCTGAGTAAAGAACCTACCTCTGATGTCTCCCCGATATCTACTTCCTTTCACTTTAAAACTATGTCCCCTCGTAAAAGTTACCTCCACCCAAGGAAAAAGTCTCTGGCTGTCTACTCTATCTATACCTCTGATCATTTTAGAACATAGAACATAGAACATAGTACATTACAGCGCAGTACAGGCCTTTCGGCCCTCAATGTTGAGCCGACCTGTGAAACCAATCTGAAGCCCATCTAACCTACACTATTCCATTATCATCCATATGTTTATCCAATGACCATTTAAATGCCCTTAAAGTTGGCGAGTCTACTACTGCAGCAGGCAAGGCATTCCATGCCCTTACTACTCTCTGAGCAAAGAATCTACCTCTGACATCTGTCCTATATCTATCACCCCTCAATTTAAAGCTATGTCCCCTCTTGCTATCCGAGGAAAAAGGATCTCACAGTCCACCCTATCTAATCCTCTGATCATCTTGTATGTCTCTATTAAGTCACCTCTTAACCTTCTTCTCTCTAACGAAAACAGCCTCAAGTCCCTCAGCCTTTCCTCATAAGACCTTCCCTCCATATAAGGCAACATCCTGGTAAATCTCCTCTGCACCCTTTCCAATGCTTCCACATCCTTCCTCTAATGCTGCGACCAGAACTGTATGCAATACTCCAAGTGCGGCCGCACCAGAGTTTTGTACAGCTGCAACATGATCTCACAGCTCTGAAACTCAATCCCTCTACCAATAAAACCTAGCACACCTATCAACCTGGGTGGCAACTTTCAGAGATCTATGCACATGGACACCGAGATCTCTCTGCTCGTCCACACGACCAAGAATCTTACCATTAGCCCTGTACTCTGTATTCCTGTTACTCCTTCCAAAGTGAATCACCTCACACTTTTCTGCATTAAACTCCATTTGCCACCTCTCAGCCCAGCTCTGCAGCTTATATATGTCCCTCTGTAACCTGCAACATTCTTCCGCACTATCCACAACTCCACCGACTTTAGTGTCATCTGCAAATTTACTAACCCATCCTTCTAAGCCCTCATTCAGGTCATTTATAAAAATGACAAACAACAGTGGCCCCAAAACAGATCCTTGTGGTACACCACTAGTAACTGAACTCCAGGATGAACATTTCCCATCAACCACCACCCTCTGTCTTCTTACAGCTAGCCAATTTCTGATCCAAACTACTAAATCACCCTCAATCCCATGCCTCCGAATTTTCTGCAATAGCCTACCATTGGGAGCCTTATCAAACACTTTACTGAAATCCATATACACCACATCAACTGCTTTACCCTCATCCACCTGTTTAGTCACCTTCTCAAAGAACTCAATAAGATTTGTGAAGCACGACCTACCGTCCCTGATCAAATTATTCCTTTCTAGATGATTATAAATCCTATCTCTTATAATCCTTTCCAACACTTTACCCACAACCGAAGTAAGGCTCACTGGTCTATAATTACAGGGTTGTTTCTACTCCCCTTCTTGAACAAGGGGACATCATTTGCTATCCTCCAGTCTTCTGGCACTATTCCTGTAGACAATGACGACATAAAGATCAAAGCCAAAGGCTCTGCAAGTTCCTCCCTAGCTTCCCAGAAAATCCTAGGATAGATCCCATCTGGCCCAGGGGACTTATCTATTCTCACACTTTCCAGAAATGCTAACACCTCCTCCTTATGAACCTCAATCCCGTCTAGTCTAATAGCCTGTATCTCAGTATTCTCCTCGACAACATCATCTTTTTCCTTTGTGAATACTGACGAAAAATACTCATTTATTGCCTCTCCTATCTCTTCGGACTCCACACACAACTTCCCACTACTGTCCTTGACTGGCCCTAATCTTACTCTAGGCATTCTTTTATTCCTGACATACCTATAGAAAGCATTAGGGTTTTCCTTGATCCTACCTGCCAAAGACTTCTCATGTCCCCTCCTGGCTCTTCTTAGCTCTCTCTTTAGGTCCTTCCTGGCTAACTTGTAACTCTCAAGTACCCTAACTGAGCCTCACGCCTCATCTTTACATAAGTCTCCTTCTTCCTCTTGGCAAGAGATTCAACTTCTTTAGTAAACCACAATTCCCACGCTTGGCCACTTCCTCCCTGCCTAAGTCTTGCCTAATCACCTCATAATTGCCTTTCCCCCAGCTATGACTCTTGCCCTGCGGTACATACCTATCCCTTTTCATCGCTAAAGTAAACGTAACCGAAATGTGGTCACTATCACCGAAGTGCCCACTTACCTCCAAATCTAACACCTGGCCTGGTTCATTACCTAGTACCAAATCCAACGTGGCATCGCTTCTTGTTGGCCTATCTACATACTATGTCAGGAAACCCTCCTGCACACATTGGACAAAAACTGACCCATCTAAAGTACTTGAACTATAGCGTTTCCAGTCAATATTTGGAAAGTTAATGTCCCCCATAACAACCACCCTGTTACTTTCGCTCCTATCCAGAATCATCTTTGCTAGCTTTTCCTCTACATCTCTGGAACTATTCGGAGGCCTATAGAAAACTCCCAACTGGGTGACCTCTCCTTTCCTGTTTCTAACCTCAGCGCATACTACCTCAGTAGACGAGTCCTCATTAAACATCCTTTCTACCACCGTAATACTGTCCTTGGCTAACAATGTCACACCTCCCCCTCTTTTACCACCTTCCCTGATCTTACTGAAACATCTAAACCCTGGAACCTGCAACCACCATTCCTGTCCCTGCTCTATCCATTTCTCCGAAATGGCCACAACATCGAAGTCCCAGGTACAAACCCATGCTGCAAGTTCACCCACCTTATTCCGGATGCTCCTGGCGTTGAAGTAGACACACTTCAAACCACCTTCCTGTCTGCCGGTACACTCCTGCGACCTTGAAACCTTATTCATGACCTCACTACTCTCAACTTCCTGTACAGTAGAGCTACAAGTCAGTTTCCTATCCCCCTGCTGAATTAGTTTAAACCGTCCCGAAGAGCATTAGCAAATTGCCTCCTCCAGGATATTGGTACCCCTCTGGTTCAGGTGCAGACCATCCTGTTTGTAGAGGTCCCACCTACCCCAGAATGAGCCCCAGTTATCCAGGTATCTGAATCCCTCCCTCCTGCACCATCCGTGTAGCCACTTGTTCAACTGCTCTCTCCCTATTCCTTGCACGTGGCATGGGTAACAAACCAGAGATAGCAACTCTGTTTGTTCTCGCTCTAAGCTTCCACCCTAGCTCCTTGAATTTCTGCCTTACATCCCCATCCCTTTTCCTACCTATGTCGTTGGTGCCTATGTGGACCACGACTTGGGGCTGCTCCCCTTCCCCCTTAAGGATCCTGAAAACACGATCTGAGACATCACAAACCCTGGCACCTGTGAGGCAACACATCAACCGCAAGTCTCTCTCATTCCCACAGAATCTCCTATCTGTCCCCCTATCTATGGAATCCCCAGTGACTAATGCTCTCCTCCTCTCCCCCCTTCCCTTCTGAGCAACAGGGACAGACTCTGCGCCAGAGACCTGTACCCCATGGCTTACCCCATTTTATACACCTCTGATTATCTCAAAGGACTCTGTAGGCTGTATGTGGATTGAACTGCCTTCTCCGTCCTTCCCTCTGTGCATGACACCCTTTCTTCTGGCATTTTTCTGTGTCTGTCTTTTTGTGTGGGTAGAGGAAGTTTTATAAGGGGTTCGAGTTTTAACCAGTAAAGTTATATATCAACGTGGATTTCACAAGCTTCAAAATCTCCCCTCCCCCATCCGCATCTCGAAACCAGCCCAGTTCGCCCCCGCCTCCCTAACCTGCTCTTCCTCTCACCTATCTCCTCCCACCTCAAGCCGCACCACCATCTCCTGCCTACTAACCTCATCCCGCCCCCTTGACCTGTCCGTCCTCCCTGGACTGACCTATCTCCTCCCTACCTCCTCACCTACACTCACCTTAACTGGCTCCATCCCCGCCTCTTCGACTTGTCTGTCTCGTCTCCACCTATCCTCTCCTCTATCCATCTTCTATCCGCCTCCCCCTCTCTCCCTATTTATTTCAGAACCCTCTTCCCCTCCCCCATTTCTGATGAAGGGTCTAGGCCCGAAACGTCAAGCTTTCCTGCTCCTATGATGCTGCTTGGCCTGCTGTGTTCATCCAGCTCCACAACTTGTTATCAATGGTTTATAATTGCTTACCTACAGTTAGAATTTATTTATTCGTAACAAGTAGTAATTCTTGTATAAAGTACTAAATGTGCTATAACTGACAGATCTGACGACTCGAGGACCAGCAAAGCTTGGTTTCCAGTGATCTACCCCAGCGAGGCATAATCTCAATTAAGATCATGGAAATCACAACTTCAGCTGCTCAATTATTTATCTGATGAATCACCTAGCTGCGCCTCCCTCCAGTGATGAGCTCGTAAATCACAGTTTACAGCCTTAGTGGAGGATTTTCATGGCATAGTGGTAGTGTCCCTACCTCAAGGCCAGAAGGGCCTGGTGCAAGTGCCACCTATCCTGGAGCTGTTTTGAAACATGTCCTAACAGGTTGAATCAAAATACTTACAGTCTGTTCGAAATCCTCCAAGTACCAGATTACGTTTGTATTTAAATACATTAAACAGGGAGAAAGATGTGTGAGAATAAAGAAGTGTTGCATTTGAGGTATTATGGCAATGCTTTTACTGGGTAGCATGGATCTTTAGCACATTGGCGGAATATCGAAGCTTTTGTACTTTACTTGTCCATTCATTGAAATATTGTGTATCACAATTACTTCAGCAACGATGTTCCCTTCGTAACAAGGCTTTCATAACTGAAGATGATTGCACGATGGTCAGAACTACCCACGATTCCTCAATTACTGAAGTGATCCAGACATGCAAGCAACAATCCAAAGGTAAAAAAGAGGAAAAAATAAAAAGTAGTAGTTCTTGGAAATTAACGTACTGGCCATAAAGGGCCTTCAATTTGAAGTTAATAAGATGATATATTTCATCACCAGTTTTAGTGGGTTTTTTTTCCTTTTGAGATGACATGCATTCTTGGGCTGATTAGTGGCAAATAACATTCATGTTAGTGATGAATACCCCATCTCCAACAAGATAGAATCTATTCACCTGACCTCAATATTCAATGGCACTTCCATTGCAAATTTCTTCACCATCCAACACTCTCCATTGATGATTTATGAGGAATCCAAGTGGACCAGCCATATAAGTACTCTGTCTTCAAACATAGGTCAGAATGTATGAATTCTGCAGTGAATAACACATCTCCTGATTTTTCAAAATATGCACAAGGCTCAAGTCAGGAGTGTAATGGAATGTTCTCCACTTGCCTGGATGAGTTCAGCTCCAACAACAATCAAGAAGCTTGACGTCTTCTAGGGAAAAAGAGCTCCGTCAACTAGATGTCATCATTGACTTCTTCTAGACACACAGTAAAAGTCTTGTTCATCATATACAATCCAGAAAATGCTGGAGAAACTCAGCAGATCTGGCAGCACTTATGGGAAGAGCATCAGAGTAACGTTTTGAGTCCAGTATGACTCCTTTAGCAGTTTGGAGAGCAAAAGCAACAAGCATGGAGCTGATGGGTTCTGAACTAAGAGGGATAATTGCTTGGCAGCAGTGTTTTGGATTGACTCCTGACTACATGACCATTAGCTTGGTTGGGACCAGTGTAGTGGAAAACCATGCAACCTGTAAAGAAAAGCTGCTCTCTTTCTATGTCTCTCCTGTGTTGATATGCCAGAACATTCTCAGTAACATCTATCAGTCTTCCACTCACTTTTCTCGACAAATCCCCATCCATGGGAGGAAAACTACAACTCTGAAGACAGAGGAAGGATATATCCTCAGCCAGTGAATGGAAGAGAGCATTAGCATGCAAACAAATTTGTGTCAATGGCAAAGAACTAAAAGAAATTGGAAGAAACCAAAGGAAACAACTCACCAACTCCCGTGGTCCAGACTGTTGCCATCAAACTGTTCCCCTCCTCCTTTTTTTTTCATTTTTCACCTTTAATATCCACGTTTTGTCTGCATGTCATTTATGAAGGGGAATTTTAAAGAAGGTTAGCATTTAAGTTGTAGAGGTATTCATTAACAATTCAGTGGTTAAAGACAATTTGTTCATAACAAGCAGTTATTTTTCTTGTGAAGTACAGAAACCTGGTGGGTGTTTTATTTTAACTTGAGTTCACCAGTCAAGTAAATTGGGGACCTTGGAGAGTTTGACTACATTTTTAACATATGTGATGACTCAAGAGTAGTTGGACTTAATTTACAGTGCACTAATCCAGCAAGTCTTGACAATATTTCTTCTCGTGTTTTGTTATGAATTAACCCACCCCTTTTTATAACTCGAGAAAGCCTGGCTCATTTGGCTGCTTTTAATATATAAATTCATTTGAGTCTGGAAGAAAGATCTCCAGAAGGAAGGGGATCCTTTGAACGTTAATCCTATGGTGACTAACCAAACAGGCTAGGCGAATAAAGGAGAGCCATTCATTTCTCCTTATCCGGGAACTTAATAATTTGGGGCATTGAGTCTGGAACCATAATACTCTAGAGAACCTTGTCTGGGGTCTGGTCTTTAGCAAAGTTCTTAGTGAAAATAGGAGACAACGTGGATAAAGGAAAGTAACTCACTCAGACATATTAAGAACTGGCGATGCTGGAGTCAGAGATAACACAGTGTGTAGCTGGAGGAACACAACAGGCCAGGCAGCACCAGAGGAGCAAGAAAGTTGACATTTCAGGTCGGGACCCTCCTTCAGAAATTTCTGAAGGAGGGTCTCGACCCAAAATGTCAGCTTTCCTGCTCCTTTGATGCTGCCTGGCCTGCTGTGCTCCTCCAGCTACACACTGTGTTATCTCTTATTTATGGATAAAAGAAAATCTGTCGATGCAATGTACTTGAACTCTATGGGCTTTGAGCCCTGGAGCAGTGCAGGGAATGAGCCAGTAAAGCATGAGATACAAGCCGGTACAGTGCCTGGGCTGTGAGCCCTGGAACATGGCATGGGGAATCCCAAGACCTGGAGAGGCGCGAAGGAGGAGGATCCTGGCAATGTGCAAGTTACCTTGTTGCTGCCGAGTGCCGGTGAGGAGCAGTCTGGAGGCCAGTGTGATGAGGGACATTTGTTGGACTTGAGCTTGGTGCCACATGCTGAGCTGTTGGGGACTTTAACTGACTTTAAAAGATCAAATGTAAGGCAACTATAAATTGCTTATGACACCAAAATAGATAGAAAAGCAAGTTGGTAAAACATAACAAAGAATCTGCAAAGGGACATAAATAAGTTAATGAGTGGAAAAAAGTTTTCACATTGAATATAATGTTGAAAAACTGTGAACATGTCTTTTTTTCAGGAAGAATGTGAAAGTTGTATGCTCTATTTCAATGGAGAATCTTTGAAATAGGAACTCCGTGCTTCAGACAGATTTGGATGTCCTGCTTTATTTTGTTCTTATATATTCATGGCACATGAATCACAAAAAAGTTATACACAAGTTCAGCAAGTGATTAGTAAGGAAAATGGAATGTTGGTGTTAATTGCAAAGAGAGTGGAGCTAAAAGTAATTTTATTGCAGCTATTGAGGGCTTTGGTGAAACCACATCCCCCTCGTCCTCACGTACCACCCCACCAACCTCCGGATCCGACGCATCATCCTCCGACACTTCCGCCATCTGCAGTCAGACCCCACCACCAAAGACATCTTTCCCTCCCCACCCTTATCTGCCTTCCGGAGGGACCACTCCCTCCGCGACTCCCTTGTCCGCTCCACACTCCCCTCCAGCCCCACCACACCTGGCACTTTTCCTTGTAACCGCAGGAAGTGCTACACCTGCCCCCACACCTCCTCCCTCACCCCAATCCCAGGCCCCAAGAAGACTTTCCACATCAGGCAGAGGTTCACCTGCACTTCTGCCAATGTGGTATACTGCATCCGCTGTACCCGTTGTGGCTTCCTCTATATCGGGGAAACCAAGCGGAGGCTTGGGGACCGCTTTGCAGAACACCTGCGCTCAGTTCGCAACAAACAACTGCACCTCCCAGTCGCGAACCATTTCAACTCCCCCTCCCATTCCTCAGATGACATGTCCATCTTTGGCCTCCTACAATGCCACAGCGATGCCACCCGAAGGCTGCAGGAACAGCAAATCATATTCAGCCTGGGAACCCTGCAGCCCAATGGCATCAATGTGGATTTCACAAGCTTCAAAATCTCCCCTCCCCCAACCGCATCCCAAAACCAGCCCAGCTCATCTCCGCCTCCCTAACCGGTTTTCCCTCTCACCCCAAGCCACACCCCCATCTCCTATCTACTAACATCATCCCGCCCCCTTGACCTGTCCGTCCTCCCTGGACTGACCTATCTCCTCCCTACCCCCCTACCTACACTCACCTTTACTGGCTCCATCCCCGCCTCTTTGACTTGTCTGCCTCCTCTCCACCTATCCTCTCCTCTATCCATCTTCTATCCGCCTCCCCCTCTCTCCCTATTTATTTCAGAACCCCCTTCCCCTCCCCCATTTCTGATGAAGGGTTTAGGCCCAAAACGTCGAGTTTTCCTGCTCCTATGATGCTGCTTGGCCTGCTGTGTTCATCCAGCCCCATGCTTGTTATCTGGAATACTGCGTACAGCTTGGGCGTCATTATCTGAAAAAAGAAATAATTTTATTAGAAACAATTCAGTGAATGCTCACTTGACTCATTCCTGTGATGAAGAGTTTACCTTACGAAGAAAAGTTGAAGATGCTAGTCCTATGTCCGTTGGAATTTAAAAGATCGAGAGGTGATCCGTAAAGAACTGGAGAAACCAGAGTGGACAAATTAAAGATTGCAGCTTTTCCTAATACAGTAGTTTCACCAGCTCCAAACTGCTGATATTGGATTTTCCAAGACAAAAATGCAATTTATTTACTCACTGAACATTTTGATTAGTTTATACAATTGGGACTTGGTAGACCCACAGTTTCATGAATCCTCTGATTCTGAGAGAGGACAGTGATATGATAGTAAAGCAGTTAGTGTCAAAGTCTGTGGGATCAGCCATTAACCCAGGGAAGGAAAGCTTGTGATGAGGATTAGGAAAGTGACAAAAAGAGGCTCGAGTACCATCTGTGTTTGTAAATATCACAAATATCATTGGGTAGGTTGGTGGGGTGGGGGTGTGAGGGGAGGCGTACGGAAGGAAACATGATTAGACAAATTCTCCAAGTACATATTTGTTGGATATAACCAGAAACTTGGAGTCTCTCTCTTGAAGACATAAAGCAAGCATGTGAAGCAAAGAGAAAGGACTGAATTTTCCTACTTTCAGTTAAAGTGTTTTGTTGAATGTGATTTTTGAGACCATAATTTGTAATGCACTTGTGAACAATGAATAACCTGCCAATGAAGAGCAATTTGATACCAGATGGGTGGTATTACTGAATTATTGCACACGTAATAACTCCAATTGCCCCTAGTTGGGCTTCACATTCAAACAATTTCACGGAGGAAAAATCAATAGCTTACACTGTCTGCTGTGCATGCAGAGACAATTATCTCATTATTGTACAGCTGACTTTGAATAGAGGATGGCAAATTTTCAACTTCATGTTTTTGTCAATGACTTGCATGGTCCACCTGAGGTGCAGGATTATCTCCTCCCCTCCCTAATACACCATGCCATTAGGGGGAGGCAATGGCCTAGTGGTATTATCTCAGGAATGTTAATCCAGAGATCCAAATATTGTTCCAGGGACCCGGATTTGAACGCCACCAATTTTAATTCAATGGAAAATAATCGGGTAGTAAGAGTTTAATGATGAGCATGAGTCAGTTGTCAGGAAAAGGAAACATGTGGTTCACTAATGTCCTTCAGGGAAGGAAATCTGCTGTCCTTACCTGGTCTGACCTACATGTGACTCCAGACCTACAGTAATGTGGTTGTCTCTTAACTGCCCTCTGGGCAAGTAGAGATGGGCAATAAATGCTGGCCTTGAAGAATTAAGAAAACTAATATGAACCAGATGGTAAATTTTTAGAGTGGTATGTAGCCTAGTCTTTGAATGTAGCAGGTTGAAAATGCAATTAAAAAGATATACAGGGTTGTTGGCCTTATAAATAGAGGAATAAAGTACAAAAACAATGAAATTATGCTAAGCCTTTATCACTAGCTCCCAGAGGAAGCATTGGTAGGAATTTTACCAAACATTTGGACTTGGGGCTGGGAGCTGGAAAAACAGGAAAAGTGCACAATGGAAACTTCACTTCACTTTCTCTCATAGCACGTTGGCCTGCCAATACAGGCTGAACAAAGTGCTGCCTCTCCAAGTTAAAAGCATTCCTGAGTAACCTAGCAGTCTACTCACACCCTGAAATGTTGAAAGCTACCCGATGCTGTATGTGTCCAAAGGAGACAACTCTGCATTCTTTACAAACTGCTGCCTATAATGAGAGGGCTTATAAAGTGTAGATTCTTGAAAGCGGGATCACCCAAAGGTCAAGCTTACAATCCAATGGATCGCAAACCATTTATACAGCAACAGAAAAGCTCAAAGGAAACAAAAATAATCAGGTTTGAATGTTCTTTGCACTAAACAGGGGCAATATAGCTAACAGAGAGTTACTCGTTAATCAAAGTTCAAACCCGGCTCACTCATCCTGGAGATGGTAAGAACTGCCGATGTTGGAGTCAGAGATAACATAGTGTAGAGCTGGATGAACACAGCAGGCCAGGCATGTTCAGAGGAGCAGGAAAGATGGCGTTTCGGGTCAGGGCACTTCAGAAGTTTATTCATCCTGAAAGTAGGTTTCAATGAAGTTCTATCTGGCTGATTGCACTTGAAATGGCTTGCTGGATCAGGATCCTTGGATATATTCCCACTCAATGTCCTGGTCATCATCATCAGCTTCATTTTTACAAGGTTGCTGTTAATCCTGCATTTCACATACAGTCAGGACTCTTCTCCTCCCTTCCTCTGTTTCCGTAAAAGGAACAGCATGCCACAATGATGCAGCACACCCTTTCCAGACCATGCTGCAAGGTCCCACCAGAGCAGTCCTTGAACTGAAGGAAGCCAATGGTCTATTCCAATAAGGATTTGTTGGAAGCATGAACAGCAATGTTTCTCTGTTCTACATCAGTCCGAGGGTGTTGCAAAGGTGACATCAGCCTGCTGAGAAGAGTGTAGTCCCTGTCCAAATCCCAAGAAACTTACAAGGAATCTGTGAGTTCTCTCGTACATATACTTCTTAGCAGCTCCAAGGATTCCTAGCACACACTACCAAAATCTGATATTGATTATCACGTATAATTTGAATATTAATGGAGTGAAAAGTATTTTTTTAAACAAATTCTGCACATTTGTGATAAGGTGCTGTCAAGGCATCGTGTGTGCTATCTATTTTGGCCTGCACCTCAAAGAAGCTAGTCACGGTGGAGAATCCCAAAGCCCATGCTGCTTGACTTTCCCTGTCACTGGTAAATGGTATGAACAGCTGTGATTTGGTGAAAATGGTATCAATTACAACCTAGATGTATCCGTGAGTTGAGGAATGGGAGATGCCACAAAGCTCCCCAGTTGCTGCTTGAATCAGTGTGTTTACACAAAACTTCAAGGCAGCTGGAATCTTGATGACACTCAGCACTTTTGAGCACAAGTCCTGCTCTAGCAGGTCACACAGTTTGGTGATGATGGCCCAGAACATCACCAGTGTGGCCCCCAGTTAGCTCAGTTAGCTAAATGGCTGATTTGTGACGCAGAGGGACGCAAACAGTGTGCATTCAATTCCTGTACCAGCTGATGGCACCGTGAAGGTCCTGCCTTCCCAACCTCACCTATCACCTGATGTGTGGTGACTCTCAGGTTAAACCACCAGCAGTCACCTTTCTCCAGTCAGGCAGTGGGACTATGACAATCGTCATCATCAGTTGTACTGTTTCTGAGAACAATAGAAAAGGACAATGGGTCTGTAGATAAAAGGGTTGTATTATTCTCTGTTAATTCCTTAGAGAGATTTTCAAAACCAATGAGCATTGCCAGGCGCAAGTACATTTTAAAAAAATGCTTGCCCACTTATTATTCACTGGCACTTTGTCGTTTCCCTTTTTTGATCAATATTTAGAAATTTGCTCTCCATTATTCCCAATATTTTTGATGCTGATGTCTTCCTCCACAGGTACCCAGTATCACAGATATCAGTCTTCATCCATTTAGATTCAGGTCATTGGATTTTAGTCGATGGCACTAGATATTGAAAAGACTCTGACGACATGTTGGCAATAGTACTGAAAACTTGTGCTGGAGTATTTGCTGCTCCCCTAGCAAAGCTCTTCCAGTACAATTACAATACCGGCATCGAGCCAACAATTTGGAAAATTGCCCAGGTATATCCTGTACACAAAAAGTGGGACCAATCCAAGCCAGTCAATTACTGCCCTATCTGTCTAGTCTCGCTCATCAGTGTCATCAACGGTGCTATAAAGCAGCACCTGCTCAGCAATAACTTGCTCAGAGATGTCCAGTATGTGTTCGCCAGGGCCACTCAGCTCATTATCTCATTTGAGCCATTACAAATGTGAAGTGACAGTGACAGCCCTTGACATCAAGGCCACATTCAACTGAGTGTGGCATCAAGGAGCCCAAGCAAAACTCAAAACAATGGGTATCGGGGACAAACCCTCCACAGGTTGGATTCATACCTGGTGTATAGGGAGATGGTCGTGGTTGTTGGAGGTCAATCATCTCACCCCCAGAACATCTCTGCAGGAGGTCCTCAGAGTAGTATCCTTGGTCCAAACATCTACAGCTGCCTCTTCAATGACCTTCCCTCCATCATAAGGTCAGAAATGGGGATGTTCACCGATGATTGCACAATGTTCAGTACTATTTGCGACTCCTCAGATACTGAAGCAGTTCGAGTTCAAATTCAACAAGATCTGGACAATATCCAGGCTTGAGCTGATAAATGGCAAGGAACATTCACACCACACAAATGCCAGGCTATGACCATTACTAATACATGACAATCTAACCACCACCCCTTGACATTCAATGGTGTTACCATCACTGAATCCCCCCCCCACCATTATCAACATCCTGGGGCTTATCATTGACCAGAAACTCAAGTGGTCTCACCACATAAACACAGTGGCTACGAGAGCAGGTGAGAGGGTAGGAATATTGTGGCAACTAACTCACCTACTGATTTGCCAAAGTCTGTTCACCATCTACAAGGCACAAGTCAGGAGTATGATGGAAAAGTATCCACTTGCCTGGTTGATGCAGCTCCAACAACATTCAAAAAGCTTGACACCATCCAGGACAAAGCAGCCCACTTGATTGGCTCCACATCCACAAGCATACTTTCCCTGCACCACTAACCCTCAGTAGCAAAAGTGCATATTATCTGCAAGATGCACTGAAGAAATTCGCCCAAGATCCTTAGACAGCATCTTCCAATCCCACCATCACTTCCATCTAGAAGGACAAATTCAGCATATAGGTGAGAACACCATCAATTGCATATTCCTCTTCAAGTCACACACTGTCCTGACTTGGAAATATATCTTTCAGCATCGCTGGGCCAAATCCTGCTCATGACACTGTAGGTCAACCTACAGCACATGGATTTCAGCAACTCAAGAAAGAGCTCAACATGACATTCTGAAGTGCACCTAGGGTTGGCAATAAATGTTATCCTAACAGCGATGTCCACATCACATGAAAATAAAAATTTAAAGTGCGTAAAACTATCTGGATGGAAAAAAATATGTAGACTCGAATGAAAAATAGCAAACTAAGAGATTCAACATGACATCAGAAGAGATACAAGAGTAAAATGTTGGCAATTGAGTCAAATGAATAGATTATACTTAATGTGGAGATGCCGGTGTTGGACTGGGGCGGACAAGGTCAAAAAATCACAAGACACAAGGTTTTGGTCCCACAGGCTAATTTGAAAACACAAGCTTTCGGAGCATCTCTCCTTCTGCAGCCGTTAGTGAGAGAGGTAGTATCAGACACAGAATTTGTATGTAAAAGATCAAAGGGTCACACCACTGATGACCATGTACTTAACAAACCTAAGATGCTGTTAAATCTTTAATCAGTGAGAAGGTGTTAATTGATTAATACGTATCTGTAAATCTCCAAATTCCTTTGAAGTCACTGTCCTAAGAGAACTAAGGGTTTTAGCAATGTAAAGAAGGGGTGACATTTTAGGTCAGACAATGCATGTCAGGTGTGAGGCCTTGTTTAGAATCTGTTTGTATTTTAGTTTGGATTCAGACTGGTTTTATTTCTCAGTAGGAATTTATAAAACACCACAATGACTGCCTATAAATTATGTGCTTTTTGAACAAAATGGAATGTATCTGCAAATACAAATTCACCCCATAGATTCACTTGTATGTGTGTGTGTGTGTGTGTGTTTGTGGGAGAGTGTGTGTGTGTATGTGTTTGTGTGTGTGTGTGGGTGTGTATGTGTTTGTGTGTGTATGTGTTTGTGGGAGAGTGTGTGTGTGGGCGTGTGTGTGAGTGTGAGAGAGAATGTACAGTGTGGTGGGGTCACTTATAGTTCAACATGAACCCAAGACCTCGGTTAAGGCTGTCCTCATGGATTTGGCGATCAGTCCCTGCTCAGTGACTCTGCGTTGTTGGATATCCCGAAGTTCGCCTTGGAGGACATTTACCAGAAGGTCCGAGACTGAATGTCCTTGACCGCTGAAGTGGTCCCCCACTGGGAGGGAACATCCCTGTCTGGCGATTGTTGTGCGGTGTCCATTCATCTGTTGTCGTAGGGTCTGCATGGTCTAGCCAATATACCATGCCTCAGGGCATTCTTGCCTGTAGCGTATGACACAGACAACAACGTCCGAGTCACATGAGTATCTGGGGTTGCCATCAAAGGGCTGTAAAATGTTGTGGTTGATGTTGCCCTCAAGACTGTGTAGGTTGCTGCGAGCAATGGTCTGTTTAAGGTTTGGCGGTTGTTTGAAGGCGAAAAGTAGAGACATAGGGAAGATCTTGGCGAGGCATAGGGTAGATCTTGGCGAGGTGCTCATCAACATCGATAATGTGTTGAAGATTGCAAAGAACTCACGCTCACAATCTCTCTCCCCACCTGTCTCTCTCTCTCTCTCTCTCTCACACACACACACGCACACACACACACACACACAAACACACACACACACGTACACACACACACACACACACACACGTACACACACACACACACACACACACACACACACACACACACACACACACACGAATCTATGGGGTGAATTTGTATTTGCAGATACACTCTATTTTGTCCAAAAAGCACTCAATTTATAGACAGTCAGTCAATGTGGTGTTTTCTAAATTCCTACTTTAGAAATAAAACCAGTCTGACTCCAAACTGAAACACAAACAGATTCTAAACAAGGCCTCACACCTAACATGCATTGTCTGACTTAAAATGTCACCTCTTTTTTACACTGATAAACCTTTAGTTTTCTCAGGACCGTGACTTTAAAGGAATTCAGGGATTTACAGATACATATTAATCAATTAAAACCTTCTCACTGATTAAAGATTTAACAACATCTTAGGTTTGTTTAATACAACCTCATCAGTGGTGTGACCCTTTGATCTTTTACTTATAAATGCTGTGTCTGATACTACCTCTCTCACTAACACCTGAAGAAGGATTAAGACTCTGAGAGCTTGTGTTTTCAAATAAACCTGTTGGACTATACCTTAGCAACATATGATTTCTGACCTAGATTATACTTGACATCGACCTGTTTACAATTAGGAACTGGTGACAGTAAACAATGCCATGTACATAGTAATAGTGACACAATGTTGGAAAAATGATTGCTATAAAAGTAAGTCTACACTCTATAATGTCTTTACATTGATTTATTTGCCTAGTTAAGCATAGCGTTACGAATAAATTCATTGGCATTGTATCAGTGTCGTATCATTTACACACAGAACCTTTTTGTACCGTCTCTGACATATGAACAATGCTGTCACTACTATTTCAGAAATCTTAACAAAAGTATATGTAGGAAAGTTCTAAATTAATTTGTTTTCATGATCTGTTCCACAGGAAGTTGGAGTTCAGAGTTGATGCTTTCAGCTTATTCTCCTTTGGTTTTCACTTCAACACTGCCTCTCGCTGGCCACACACATCTGTCACACGATCCTCAGAAGAGGTTGGGTAACAGTGTCAGTGCTGCGCAGTTTATTATCCTTTGTTTCTTGAACTTAAATTTTCACCTGCTTATCCTTTGTACTATTAAGGGTCTGTTTTTCTTCACACAGTTTTTTATATAAATATCTGTCACAAATGTGGTGCTCAAACAGATAGCAAAGCTTTTAGGCTCGATTGTGGACATTCCATAAAGAGTGTTTATAACTTGTTTTTTATTTACACTTGCGCAGACAGGCTTACTTTGTACAGAGTAGGTTTGCCATAATTCATGTGCAATGTTACAACAGCCTTTACTTGACCTTTTAATCAAGTTTTTGCCAGAACAAAGAGTTGATATAGATAGGCTTGAGCTGAAGTTGGCTCATTTTTCCAAACCATCTGTGCTTCAAGTCCAGACTAAATGTCTGCTAATGGCCCCTTCTTCTATAATCCATTTATTTTTCTGTGGAAAACAAATGGTGTTATTGGAGCCCTGCACCACAGCTGTGAACCGTTCTGCTGGAACACTGGCCAAGTTCGTGCAGACAGGATGGTCTCTATCCATACTAGAGTGGCAGAACTGCTGATGTTGCCTCATTTGATCCCTGCTTTTTTATTTATCTATAAATTTAACATGTCCCTGAGGGGACGTCTTGACTTGAAGTTTCCTTTGTTGAGTGAATGGGCTGCTTTCAGCTCCCTTGCTGAATGCCAATCAAGCAGCAAGCTAAATGAAATACGACTTGCGCTGAGCTCTATAGTACATTTTAAACCTTGCACATTGTCAGTTGAAGTTGCAAGGTAAATCAATTTTTCTGTAATGTTTTGACCTTTCTGTGTGTCATTTACTGGGCAGGGTACCAGCAGATATTGTCAGGCCTTTGCCTTTACAGTGTGGGTACTGATCAGCAGGTTAGAGGAAATGCAGGATTCTGGGCATACTGCCAGCTCCAGTGTAATTATTAGCAACAGGAATGATGGGCAAGAACTCTGAAACTCAATTTTTCTTAAATAAATTGACCCTGGCTATTAAAACTCCTTCACAGTGATATGTTTGCCAGGAAACCGAGTGAAATCCTGCATGAATAACACAGGACACTGTTCACAAGCCATTAATTGCAGTAATCCTTACACACAAGTAAGTCCCATAAGTAGATGTCTGCAATAATACTCCAAGCAGAAAATGGACTTTGTCTGGATGGTTAGGCACAATAATAATATTTTTTGGTTTAATTTTATTATTTTTAGTCAATAATTATGCATTATCCCTTATAAAAACGCTCTTCAATTTTTAACTTACTACAGAATATGACAATGGCTTTCCCGTAGTTAATTAAAAATGCATTGTTCCACTTTATTCAAATTTATTTCAACTGTAATGATAAGTGCAGTTTTGAAAGAAAATTAGAATCATTATTCATCATCAAAGTATTTGACAGCAAACTGATATAGCAGACTTTCCTCCAGAACTTCCACAGTCACAAGGCAAGAGGAACAGTTTACGAGCAGAAATGAACTTTAAAGAGTGATTTTGTTTCAGTGTCCACAAAGCATCATGGAGCTCCATAAACTGTGGAATTAATATTCACTTAAATCAATCCTATCCCTACACTTTAAGAAATAGGGGTTTAATTTTACACTTACACATCCTTTTTCAAAAATGTTGATTCATGTTAGAATATGGCACCATAGGTTACAACAAATCTCCTGTACAAAAACAGGGCTCTGAGGAAGGGTCACTGGACCCAAAACGTTAACTCTGATTTTTTCTTCACAGATTCTGCCAGAACTGCTGATCTTTTCCAGCAACTTTTGGTTTTGTTCCTGATTTACGGCATCTACAGTTTTTTTGTTGTTTAGCAACTCTCACGTGCTTCACTCAAATGTTATTCTACAATATTTTTAAATTGACTACAACACCAATTCTCTTTCTTATTTTCCCTTCCCCTTCCCATTTTATTACCAGAGCTGGTGAATACAATACTCTTGTCGTACTTGATGGGAACATAGGAACAAGAGCAAGCTTTTCAGTTCCTTGAGTCTGTTCTGCCATTCAATGAGATCATAGTTGATCTGTGGCCGAACTCCATATACCTGCCTTTGGCCCATATCCCTTAATGCTTTTGCTTAACAAAGTTTTGTCTAACACAGATTTAAAACTAATCACTGATCCAGTATCCACTGCCATTTGTGGAAGAGAGTTCAGGTCTGGAAATGGGTGGAGGAAAACCAACAAATGCTATGTGCCCGAGAGGTCTAAAGCCATGGAAACAGACACAGGTTTCATGGCCTTGGGAATGAGAAAAGTCAAGGTCTCCACATTTTATGTCCATGTGCTGTCATTCAGAGAAAGAGAAACTTACCATCCAGCTGGCCCCTAAAGATTTCACTCAGGTCCTTTCCAGATCTTGTACTGAATTGTTTGATACAAAGTAGCTGACTACTGAGCAGTGTTCTGGAACACTCTTGGTCTAAACCTGGGTACCAGCCTGGACAATGGTGGAAACATAGGAGTGGAAGTAGTCACTCAGCCCTTTGAATCTGCTCTGCTTTTCAAGATCATGATTGATCATTGATCTCAATACAATTTCCCATGCTATCCCCATATCACTTGATTAGTATCCAGAAACCCGCCATTCTCAGTCTTGAACGCATTCAATGACTGAATATCCACAGCCCTTTGGGTACAGAATTCCAAAAATTCAATACCCCTTGAGCAAATAAATTTCTCCTCATCTTGGCCCTTATTCTAAGACTCTTTTCCCTGGTTCTACATCTCTTTACAGAGATAACTTCTCTTTTGCATCTAACCTGTCTAGGTCATTATGAATGAGAGATAAAAGGTACTGCAGAACCTGGAGAATCCGAGATAACAAGCATGGGGCTGGATGAACACAGCAGGTCAAGCAGCATCATAGGAGCAGGAAAACTTGACGTTTCGGGTTTTCTGATGAAGGGTTTAGGCCCGAAACGTCAAGTTTTCCTGCTCCTATGATGCTGCTTGACCTGCTGTGTTCATCCAGCCCCATGCTTGTTATCTTAGGTCATTATGAATGATGTATGGTTGAACAAAATCATCTCTCTTTCTTCTAATAAGAGTGAACATTCAAGGATGAGAAAGGACTGTTCATCCTGCTGGTATTCGCCCCTCCCATATCTCCCATATTTCTCAGACCAATAATTCAGGGTTGGGTCATATTTGAATTGAGTGCATCAGTAGCACAAAGTTAGATCATATAAGTTGGCACCTGGCAAACATCTTTTATCTGATTTGCATGATATAAACTTTCCACTTGTCATAAATAAATGAGTCCAGAGTGTTCTTGTGCAAGTGCCTCATTAAAGCCTGACTTACATGTACATTAATACAAACAGCTCTTAATCCCAAATGCAGTGCATTTCACTCAGATAGTGCTGACAGTTTTGCACACCAATATAAAATGGAAGGATGATACTTCTGAGTCTTTGAGAGTTGCGGCAGGATATCCCTCCACTACATTGTACAAAATTAAACACTTGGTTGGCTTTCAGCTGAATATCTACACTCTTAGATTGCACAATTTTTGAGATAAAAAGATGAATGCATTAAAAAATTGAAGAAATTAATATCCTCCTCAGATCATTCTTCAATGTTATTTCAAGTCTTCTCAGTTCTTGGTATTGTGAAGCCAAGAAGACAAATGTCAGCTTATATACTATAGTGGTTTTTCATTTAGAATTAGTCCTTGTGACTTATGATATATAAGTTCCTTACACTATTAATATTTCGCTATTTTAACTTTGCACTGCATTAGGAAATGTTTTAAAACCTCCAGTGCCAGACTGACAGTTTTATTTAATTACTTTGTCCACAATATATCCAGGTCCACACGGATTAAAGTGTTCCATTTCCTTTTGATTCTGTAGTATAAATTGTACATTGGCTCTGATTGCATGAAATGTATCAGTATAACATCAATTATGTTTTGCCCTTTACTGGTCAGACATCAAGTTGTGATTCCAGGGTGTGCGCAAAATTGCTGAAAATGAGTCTCTGTGCTTCACTTGAGCATTGATAAAACTTAAGCTTTTCAGCAGATAATGAAGAATTTGTTAATGGGGCTCAAAAGGTCTGCATTCTAAAGACACAATTTAATAGTAATTGAAGTAGCCAGGCACTCTGAAGGACATATTTGGGAATCATGATTATCTTCAATTAATTTTAAAAAGATTAGTCTTAAAAATATTCTAAAGACTAGAGCTTCATCCTATGTATTTCTCGCAGTTCTTTCTGTGACTGACAGACTGACATAGAACATAGAACATTACAGCGCAGTACAGGCCCTTCGGCCCTCAATGTTGCGCCGACCTGTGAAACCAATCTGAAACCCATCTAACCTACACTATTCCCTTATCATCCATATGTTTATCCAATGACTATTTAAATGCCCTTAAAGTTGACATTTTTGTTCAAAACGTTATTGCAATGTGCCAGTAAATGTGACAACATGGATCTACATTCTCATAATGATTAGTTCCGATCTGTTTACATATAAATAACAACATAACATCCCTTAGTTCCTAAGGAAGATCACTGAACTTGAAATGTTAACTTTGTTTCTCTCTCCGCAGATGCAGCTAGATCTCTTAAGTTTCTCCAGCACTTTCTGTTTTGATTTCAGATCTCAAGCTTCCACAGTTATTTTTTGGTTTTATCAGTATAGTGCCCTTATTGCTTGCTTTGAAAAAACAAACTCTATTGCAACATTATACTTAGTTTAAGAAGAATAGCTATCGACCTTTATAGTTGACTGAAACATTTAGAATCTTTTCAAGTTTGTACAGGGTCAATCTGTCTTTATCATTGCATGTTCAGCTAAGAGCTGAGACCAATAATAGTTTAGGTAATGGTAATGAATTTAGCAGGGATTCCATTTTGACAAGTGAAGTGAATTGCTGACTTTGATTAAATGACTATACTTGAGAGCTCATAATACATTGTTATTTTGTGTTTCTTCTAGCAACGTCTCAATGTTTATTTGGACAAGGTTAAGGGGTGTGAAGTGTTTGAAGACTTTGTTAATGATACTTTATTAGTCCATCTGATTGACACTCTTATACAGATTTTGGAACAATATTCTTGTTTCAAAGAATAAGCGGTAATTTTCCTTTTGAATTTGAATTTCAGGCCAAACAGCAATGATGGGGCTAAAATGATTCTCAGATGCTAAGCTCACAAAGTGCAAAAGGAGCAAAGAAACTTTATTGCAGACATGAGAGTCACATGGTTTGTTCCAGCAGCAACTTCACCAACATATTCACTCTGGTTTCTTTTCACAGATGCTGCCAGACCTGCTGAGCTTTTCCAGGAATTTCTGTTTTTCACACCAACACATTTCCTGAGGGACATCCTGCTGGACGATTCATGCCTAGTACCCACTTTGATCCTGCAAGTCTGTTCTGAAGAGATACTCATTGCTGAAGTTATTTCTACAACTGGAATGAATGTATTCTACCAACGTAAGGAATCCTTGGCTCCAAACTGATCTTTATGTGATCTCTTTCTGTGAGGGGGTGAATCAATGTCAGCTATGGATAATTTGTTGTAACAATGGCCTCGTCCATAAGTTAACCAGATGACATGATGCTGGTTAACTTGTGTCACTGTTGTGATATCTTAAGTTTTAGTCCTTCTTAATAGTAGCAGTCCTGATGTATGCAGCATCGTGATTGTAACATAACTAGAATAATATAGATGCTGCTTGAAACACTGTATTGTTTAAAACATCTCTTGGTTTACCATGGTGATTGTCTTCCCAGCAGTACAAAATAAAGGCTGCTTGACATTGCAATGAAAGACTGTTTGTGGCTTAAAGTAGTCCACAGCAAGGTTATAATGTTGCAGTGAGCATGTTCCATGGTGAGAGAGATGTTGCAGACTGACTCAGCAAATTTCACAGTGAGCAAGGCAGAAATTTAGATTTTCCAGGAGCAAAGGCTCTGCCACTGTACTTAAAGGTCACCCAGCCGCACACCACTTCTCAAAATGCTAACACAATGCTTCTCAGCCTATAGTGGTCACTCCTACAACAGAAGAGATACTGGCACAGAAGAACCAGATGGCAGTGAACATGGCCTGCTGACATTCTAGACTGGGTCACAGAATGACGGAACAAACTCTAGGTTAATAGATCAACAGAGACCATCACATCACATCCGTCCAGCCCGCATACAGCATCACAGGTTCATTAATGTCCTTTAGGGGAGAAAATTGCATCCTCACCTGGTCTGGCCTACACGTGACTCCAGACCCACAACAATGTGATTAACTCAATTGCCCTCTGGGCAATTAGAGATGGGCAACAAATTCCCAGCTAGTGATGCCTTTATCCCATGAATGAAAAAGGTCAATGCAGTTGAATCCCACAAAAGGAATGCTGAAAAGGAGAGCAGTACAGGAAAATTGTCAAAACGCTGATGTCCTTCAAATATATTTCTTACAGTGCTCCAGACTGGTAGAGTAATACATTAATGGTCAGCTTCTGAATGCAGTCCATCAGTATATGTGACACAAGGATATGTCAATTGGTTCCCATTCCTTCATAACACTTATTTTGAAGCATTCAGTTAAATAAAAATGAAGGCTACCTTTATCAGGATGGCTTAATTGCTCGCGATCAGAAAAGTTTGTTCCCAAGCAATTAAAAAAGAAAGTGATGATAATGCATGGTAGCAGACCTGAAACATGAGTTTTCTGTGTACCCCATGTTATTCTGGGACTTGCAGAATTTTCCTCAAAGTGGGTTGACTGAAAAATATATATGCTTTATATTAATTCTATGAATTTTGTCCATCCTTAATTGCTCTTGAGAAGATGGTAGACAAATACCTCGATAAACCATTGCAGTCCATGTTGTGTAGATACACCCACAGTGCAGTTAGGAAGGGAGTTTCAGGACTTTCATTCTGTGACACTTGAAGGAACAGCAATATATTTCCAAGTCAGGTTGGTGAGTGGTTTAGATGGGAATTTGCAGATGGTGTTGCTCACCAATATTCTCTCAAAGGTCTGTAGCCACACAGTTGAACAGCTATTGGGAGATTCCATGCATACTAATCAGTATGCGACTTGTAGGGTCATACAGCATGGAAACAGACCCATTGGTCCGACTGGTCCATGCTGACTATGTTTCCAAAACAAACTAATCTCACATGCCTGACTCATATTCCTCCAAATATTCCCTATTCATGTACTTATCCAAATGTCTTTTAAATTTTCTGACTGTTTCTGCATCCATCACTTCCTCTGACAATTCATTCCACATACGAACCACTCTCTGTGTAAAAATATTATCCCCCCATGTCCTTTCTAAATCTTTCCCCTCTCACCTTAAAAACATGCCCCCTAGTTTTGAACTCCACCACACTAAAGAAAAGACTCTTGCTATTTACCTTATCTACACCCCTCATGATCTTCTCAACTTCAATAAAATCATCTTTCAACCTCCTATGTTCCAGTGAAGAAAGCCCCAGACTACCTAAACTACCTTTATAACTCAAACCTTCCATTCCCAGCAACACTTGGTAAATCTTTTCTGAACCCTGTCCAATTTAGTAATATCCTGCCTATAGAAGGGCGACCAGAACTGTTGTACAGGACATTGATGAGGCCTGCTCTGGAGTAGCAATACTCCAGAGCAGGCCTCACCAATGTCCTGTACAACGTCAACATGGCATCCCAGTTCCTATACTCAAAGGTCTGAGCAATGAAGACAAATGTGCTAAACACCTTCTGAACCAACCTATCTACTTGTGATGCAAATTTCAAAGAACTATGTACCTGAATCGCTAGGTATCTCTGTTCTACAACACTACCCCAGGCCCTACCATTAACTTCATGAGTCCTGCCCCTGTTTGTTCTACCAAAATGCAATACCTGCATTTATCCAAATTAAACTCCATTTGCCACTCCTCAGTCCATTGACTCAATTGATCAAGATCTCTTTTTAATCTTAGATAACTTTCTTCACTGTCCACAATACCATCAATTTTGGTGTCATCCACAATCTTACTAACCATGTCTCCTAATTTCTCATCCAAATCATTTATATAAATGGCAAACAAAAGTGGACCCAATTCCGATACCTGTGGGACACCACTAGTCAGAGGCTTCCAGTCTGAAAAACAACCCTCTACCACTACCCTCTGCCTCCCACCATTGAACCAATTTTATATCCAATTTGTAAGCTTTCCCCGAATCCCAATGATCTAACTTTACTAATTAGTCTACTATGTGGAACCTTGTCAAAGGCTTTACTGAAGTCCATGTAAACAACATCTACTGCTTTGCCCTCATCAATCATTTTCGTTATTTCCTCAAAAATCTCAATCAAGTTTGTGAGACTATCCTTTATCAGTCCTTGCCTCTCCAAATGTATGTAAATCCAATCTTCCAGAAACACCTCCAACAACTTACCCACCACTGATGTCAGACTCACAGGTCTATAGTTTCCAGGTTTCTCCTTACAGCCTTTCTTAAATAAAGACACATTAGCCAGTCCTCCAGCATCTCACCCAGGTTATAAATGATACAAATATTTCAGCTAGGTGTCCTGCAATTTCTTCCCTAACTTCCTACATCATCCTGGGATTGGATTCATTGCACTCATTGTGGCCTACTCTACATTGGAGAAAGCAAACGCAGACTGGGTGACTGCTCTGTTCTGTGAGCAAGCATGATCCTGCCCTTCCCATAGCATGTCATTTTAACACAGTGTTCTGCTTGCATGCCCACTGTCTGTCCTCGGCATGCTGCAGTGCTCCAGTGAATCACAGCACAAACTGGAGAAAAAACATCTCACCTTCGGACTAGGCACTTTATAGCCTCCTGGACTTAATATTGTGATCAACACCTTCAAATTGTGAACCAACCCCCATCCTTGTTTTTTTATCAGCTTTACTTGTTACATTCTCTGTCACTATGTCCTCTCTCCCCTCCCTCCACCCCAGTGGGACTGTCTGCTCTTTCAAGCTTGGTAGTTAGACGCACCATTGTTCTGCCATTCTCACATTCTGATCACTTAATCTGAACTATCAACATCTTTTCTGCAGCAGCACTCTACACCCCAATGCCGCCACACCCGACACCCTACACTCCCGCATCCCCCCCACCCCATCCCCAATTATAGCATAAATGCTGCCCTTTCTGCACACTTCAGCTCTGATGACGAGTCATCTAGAATCAAAATGTTGGCTTGCTGTCTCTCCATGAATGCTGTCTGATTTGCTGTGACCTCCAGTAGTTGCTATTTTCAGTACAGATTCCAGCATCTGCAGTAATTTGCTCTCACACTTGATAAGATCCCAGAGATCTATCCAGTTTTATGTTTTTTTAAGATCTCCAGTGCTTCCTCTGAATGTGAACTGTTTTCAAAATGGTTCATTTCCTCAAGTTCTCTAGCCTCCATTTCTTTCTCCAGAATAAAAACTGACACAAAATATTTGTTTAGTATCTCTCCATTCCACTTCCAGAATGAACCTCAGATGTCAGTGCAGCAGAAAAATATCATTGCAGGAGATGTTAGTGTTCACATGCTTCTGCGGTGTTTCTCATCCTGCATGGTAAAGGCTGCAGGTTTAGAAGGTGCTGAGTGAGGAGCCTCGGTGAGCTGTGAGTGCATCATGTGGGTGGTACACACCGCTGCCATTGAACATGGTGGTGCAGGGAGTGAATGTTAAAGGTGTTAGATAGGATGTCAAAGAGGTGGGTTTTATTGTCCTACATGTTATCGAGTGCTATTGGAGTTGTACTTATCCAGGGAAGTGAAGGGTTTATGGACAGGGATTGAGGAATCAAGCAGTGAGCAAAATCATCTTTAAGATGTATGGCATGGTTCTCCGCCCAGTAATCAGCATGATTTGGCATGATCACAGCATTGACTTCCAGAATCACTGCCGTACACAGGCCCAGAGACCCATGCAACCAGTAAGAAAATTAAAGAGAACGCTGGCAGTGAGTTACTTACTGTCGAGTTGCTAGCCTCTGACCTGCTCTTGGAACCATAATGCTTAGTTCAGTTCCATTTTTGATCAATGATAACCAACATTCTGTTGACAGTGGACATTGACCAGATCTTGCTAAGTGTGGATGTGGGCTACTTCAGTATCAGTAGAGCCATGAATGGTGCTGAACATTGTGCAATCTGATGCAGCAGATGAACATCATATCTTTGATCTGAACATGCAGACAAGTTCATTAATGAACCATCTGTAGGTGGTTGGACCCAGGACAATATCCTGAGGAATTCCTGCAGAGATGTCCTAGATCTCCAGCAACCACAGTATCTTCCATTGTGCTTGTAACTAGTGGAATTTTCCCTACTTATACCGATTCAACTTTTCATAGAACTCCTTAACGCCATACATACATGATGCCAAGGATTGTCAGTCTCATCTTACCTCTTGGGTTCATCTCTTTTGTCCATGTTTGGACCAAAGTTGTAATGAGCTCACGAGCTGAGTGGCTCTGGAAAAATTTAACCTGAGCATGAGTGAACAGGTTATTAGGAAGGGGGATTTAGTCTATGCTGTTTGGTAGCATTTGTCAACAACACATTTTCATCATTTTGCTGATGACTGAGAATAGACTGATGGGCAGGGATAAACCTGATTGGATTTGTCCTGCTTATTGTGTACAGGACACACCTGGTCAATTTTCCACATTGTTAGCTAGATGCCAGTGATGCAGCTGCCGTGGAACAGCTTGGCTAGGGTTATGACTAATTCTGAAGTGCAAGTCCTCAGTAATGTTGCTGGAATGTCTTAGAACAAAGAACAAAGAAAATTACAGCACAGAAACAGGCCCTTCGTCCCTCCAAGCCTGCGCCGATCCAGATCCTCTATCTAAACCTGTCACCTATTTTCCAAAGATCTGTATCCCTCTGCTCCCTGCCCATTCATGTATCTGTCTAGATACATCTTAAATGATACTATCGTGCCCGTCTCTACCACCTCCGCTGGCAACTCGTTCCAGGCACCCACCACCCTCTGCGTAAAGAACTTTCCACACATATCTCCCTCAAACTTTTCCCCTCTTACCTTGAAATCGTGACCCCTAGTAATTGAGTCCCGCCCTCTGGTATAAAGCTTCTTGCTACCCACCCTGTCTATACCTCTCATGATTTTGTAGACCTCAATCAGGTCCCCCCTCAACCTCAGTCTTTCTAATGTAAATAATCCTAATCTACTCAACCTCTCTTCATAGCTAGTGCCCGCTATACCAGGCAACATCCTGGTGAACCTCCTCTGCACCCTCTCCAAAGCATCCACATCCTTTTGGTAATGTGACGGCCAGAACTGTACGCAGTATTCCAAATGTGGTCGAACACAAGTCCTATACAACTGTAACATGACCTGTCAACTCTTGTACTCAATACCCCGTCCGATGAATGAAAGCATGCCGTATGTCTTCTTGACCACTCTATTGACCTGCGTTGCCACCTTTAGGGTACAATGGACCTGAACACCCAGATCTCTCTGTGCATCAATTTTCCCCGGGTCTTTTCCATTTACTGTATTGTTCGCTCTTGAATTGGATCTTCCAAAATGCATCACCTCGCACTTGCCTGGATTGAACTCCATCTGCCATTTCTCTGCCCAACTCTCCAATCTATCTATATTCTGCTACATTCTCCGACCGTCCCCTTCACTATCTGCTACTCCACCAATCTTAGTGTCATCTACAAACTTGCTAATCAGACCATCTATACCTTCTTCCAGATCATTTATGTATGTCACAACAACAGTGGTCCCAACACAGGACCATTTTGAGAAACTCCCTTCCATAAGAACTCCCTGTCTCCTATTGCCCAGCCAGTTCTCTATGCATCTAGCTGGACCCCATGCGACTTCACTTTCTCCATCAGCCTACCATGGTGAACCTTATCAAACGCCTTACTGAAGTCCATGTATATTACATCTACACCCCTTCCCTCATCTATCAACTTTGTCACTTCCTGAAAGAATTCTATCAAGTTGGTAAGACATGACCTTCCCTGCACAAAACCATGCTGCCTATCATTAATAAGCCCATTTTCTTCCAAATGTAAATAGATCCTTTCCCTCAGTATCTTCTACAGCAGCCTCCCCACCACTGACGTCAGGCTCACTGGTCCATAATTACCTGGATTATCCTTGCTACCCTTCTTAAACAAGGGGACAACATTAGCAATTTTCCAGTCCTCCAGGACCTCACCCATGCTCAAGGATGCTGCAAAGATATCTGTTAAGGCCCCAGCTATTTCCTTTCTCACTTCCCTCAGTAACCTGGGATAGATCCCATCCTGACCTGGGGACTTGTTCACCCTAATGTCTTTTAGAATACCCAACACTTCCCCACTCCTTATGCCGACTTGACCTAGAGTAATTCAACATCTATCCCTAACCTCAACATCCGTCATGTCCCTCTCCTCAGTGAATACTGACGCAAAGTACTCATTAAGAATCTCACCCATTTTCTCTGACTCCTCGCATAACTTCCCTCCTTCGTCCTTGAGTGGGCCAACCCTTTCTCTAGTTACCCTCTTGCTCCTTATTTACAAGTAAAAGGCTTTGGGATTTTCCTTAACCCTGTTTGCTAAAGATATTTCATAACCCCTTTTAGCCCTCTTAATTCCTCGTTTCAGATTGGTCCTACTTTCCCGATATTCTTCCAAAGCTTTGTCTGTTTTCAGTCGCCTAGACCCTTTGTATGCTTTTTCTTCCCTCTTTGCTCGTCTCACAATTTCACCTGTCATTCATGGTTCCCTAACCTTGCCCTTTCTATCCCTCATTTTCACAGGGACATGTCTGTCCTGTACTCTAATCAACCTCTCTTTAAAAGCTTCCCACATTACAAATGTGGATTTACCCTCAAACAGCTGCTCCCAATCCACATTCCCCAGCTCCTGTCGAATCTTGCCATAGTTGGCCTTCCCCCAGTTTAGCACTCTTCCTTTAGGACCACTCTCATCTTTGTCCATGAGTGTTCTAAAACATAGGGAATTGTGATCACTATTCCCAAAGTCATCCCCGACTGAAACTTCAACCACCTGGCCGGGCTTCATAACTTTTAAAGGATCCAATGTTTCTAATTTTGTCTTGACAACAATTGGAGTGAATTAAGTTGGCCGTAGATAGGGATCTTTGCATCTGGGGACCTCAAGAGGAGGAGAGCTTCATCATCCATTTTACACTTCTGACTGAAGGTACTTGCAAATGCATTGACTGAGGATGGGGATTTTTGTGTAGCCTACTTCTCCAGGGAGTTATTTAATTGTCAACCACCACTCACCATTGAACGTGGAGGATTTCAGGCCTTAGATATGATTCGACGGTTGTGGGATTGTTTAGCTGTGTATTGCATGTTGTTGATACTGGTTGGCTCGCAAGTAGTCCTATGACGTAGTTTCACCAAGCTCACAAATCATTTCAGGTTTGCTGGTGCAGTTCTTGGTATGTCCTCCTGCACTCTTCTTCGAATCAGGCTTAATTCCCTGGCTTGGTTGTTAGATAATAAGTGGGATTCCTGTGAGGAAGGGACAATGAGTCAGTTGAGGATAATTGGAAATTGTCTGAAATGCTTGACAAGTCCTTTGCTTCATAAAAAAATGCGTAGGGAAGGACATATTTCTGGAATTAGCTAAAATGAAGAAGAGATATCTTATAATGAAGATAACAAAATTATTTTTGTGCTAAATAATCTAAAGGACAACAAAGTTTTGAGCTATGACAGGGTATATTTTGAATGAATTGAAGAAAGAAGTAATTTAATTTTTGTTCCTTTTGTTGGGTAGGAGAAAAATGATAATGTAGTAAACATTGGTGGAATGGGATAGTTCGGGCTTTGGCACAATGTCCAGGCTCAAGCAACCACTGACACAGTTGAGCTCATAAAACATAAGGTTCTAGATATATAACACTCAAATGCAATGGTGGGCTTCCATTCAGCTGTCGTAATATTATATCAGACTTATGCAGGGCACTGTCTATAGGGAAACCCAATGAACAGTCCTAAAGGAACCAGTGGAGACAAAGGGAAAAGCATAGAGTCATAGGGATA
The DNA here is from genome assembly GCA_024137785.1 of Ginglymostoma cirratum. NCBI lineage: Eukaryota > Metazoa > Chordata > Chondrichthyes > Orectolobiformes > Ginglymostomatidae > Ginglymostoma > Ginglymostoma cirratum. Next base: position 50,166,232 of record JAHRHZ010000249.1, read on the forward strand.
CACAGCATGGAAATAGACCCTTCAGTCCAACTCATCCATGTCGACCAGATATCCTAAATTAATCTCACCCCATTTGCTAGCATTTGACCCATATCCCTCTAAACCTTTCCTAATCACATACCCATCCAGGTCCCTTTTAAATGTTGTAATTGTACCAGCCTTGACTAGCTCATCTGGCAGCTCATTCCACACACATACCACTCTCTGCATGAAAAAGTTGCCCTGTAGGTCTCTTTTAAATCTTTCCCCCTCACCTTAAACCTCTAGTTTTGGACTTCCCTACTCTGGGGAAAAAACTTTGGCGATTCATCCTATCCATGCCCCTCATGATTTTATAAACTTCTAAAAAGTATCTCCTCAGCCTCCAAAGCTCCAGGGGAAATAGCCCCAGCCTATTCAGCCTCTCCCTACAGCTGAAGCCCTCCAAATCTGGCAACATCCTTGTAAATCTTTTCTGAACCCTTTCAAGTTTCACACCATCCTTCTGATAGCAGGTTTCTTCAAAAATCTTTTATAAGACCTTAATGAACTCAAAAGATTAGAACTTTTCTTTAAATGTAGGCATGGGTGTTGTCTGTAAGGTGAAATATGGAATAATTTCCATGATCCTTTTTTGTTCAATAACTGTTCTTCTTTGTGTGAATTGCCACCATGCTTGGGAGATAAGCATAGAAAATATAGATTAGTGTGGGTTTCATGGAAGGTATGATCTTAAAGCTATTTGTCACTTAGTTGGCAGTAATAAGAAATGATAGATCTGACAGCTAACCTTTATGAATGCCAGGAATTGTATCAAAGACACGTTATTGACAATGTAAGGATGACCGAACAGTAACTACCAATATGCTGTGTATGTGCTTAGTCCATGGATGTTTACATAAAGTAACGATCATTCAATGATTGATATCAAATTAGGTCCAAATGAGTATTAAATACTCTGTGGAATTATACCATGGCAGCTTCAACTCAATGCAATGAAGTGAAAGCTAATGCTCGATGTTATAGCTCTTGAGAACAGCTCTCCTCATCCCTGAGAGAAGCAGGTAGCTTGACAGGACATAAAGTGATACGAGAAGCAGTTTGCAAAGTGTCAAGTAGAGAGAGAATTTATGAAGGTAGATAGCATCCAATGAGTGTGACTTTATAAAATATCACATTAACAGATGTTCATGGCTAGAAACAGTAAACAGACAAGAGTCAGACTAATGGAGCCTTCAAATATTGGAAGGCACTTGGAGGCAAGTTATTGGATCATTGTTGACTTCAAGTCTCTTTGTAACAGTCACTGCAAAAAAAAAATTGCTTTTGCTCAAGTAGCCTTCAGGCAGTCATTTCTTTTGTCCCCATTGTTAGCAATGGTGTCTTTATTGCTGTATTTAGGATTTTGTACTTTGTTATTTCTTGCCTGTTTATGCCAAGGTTTTTACTTTACTTCAAATTGGTGTTCTCTATTAGTTGAATAAATTTAATCCCTGCAAAATTGTGACTACCTAATTGGTAAGTATCTTCTCTTTCATTAGAAAGCTCCATTGGTTAGTGGTGACAATTTGCATTTGTATTACCCTTTAACATAGGGAAATGTCTGTAGGACTCTTCAAGGGAGCTCTCATGTGTGGTGTCTCCACCACTTGGGACCTTAGTCCATTGAAAGGCTGCCATTGCCATTCAGAAGTTTCAGAAGCACCTAATATAGGTGAACTTCCCCAAAGGAGTTGATACTGGTCTTTTGCCAGCTTTCCAGGTTAGAACCACATTGCCTGCTTCAATATCACCTTGTCTGTCTTCACATTTCCTCCGCAATTAAACAAACATCCAACCTTCTGATTTCCCACTGCAATTTTCCCATGAGAACTCTGCAGTATCCACAAGGCCTCCAATCCCTGCATCTCGTCCATTGACATGCCTATTCCCCTCAAACTCCTCTAGCAGACTAGAGTCCATTTTCAAAATTGAAAACCACTTAAATTCAGAGATCTTATCTTTCCCTGGACTAGCACCAAGTACCCCACCCGATCTCAGTCTGACCCTTGTTTTCACATCATTCCACCACCAGGATTGACTCCCATCCAATCCCACCCGTACAAACCCCCCACCTCAACCTGGGCTGCGGACTTATATTGTCTTTCCATGTCCTTTGGCCTGCTTCCCACGTGACTAAATGTCAAGTCTGTCAATCAGAGTTTTTTCCAGACAGGAAACCTCTCAGTAAGGTCATGTGCTTGCCATGAAGTTGAAACTCCACAACAAGTTAGTGAACTATGAATTCCAGGATCCGTATGATCTACCTCCTCATGTTCCCATGGATGAAGTAATTTAATCCAAATCATTAGGTAAGTCGGTAAGTTCTGCTAAACATACATAAACCACAAATATAGTCCAAATTCGAGAACTGTGCCCATTTCACCATATTTTTGGAAAGGTGTGAAGGCTTTGAAGAATGGACGGAGGAAATTTACAAGAAAATTAGCAAGAAGCAGGGATTGCAATGACAAGGTTAAACTAGTGAACAAAAACAGAAGTTGCTGGAAAAGCTGAGCTCAGTTCTGAGGAAGTATCACTGAACCCAAAACATTAACTCTGATTTTTCTTCACAGTTGCTGCCAGCCCTGCTGAGCTTTTCCAGCAACTTCTGCTTTTGTTCCTGATTTACATCATACACAGTGCTTTTGGTTTTTAAACAAGTGAAGTTGGGATCATTCTCTTTAGAGCTCAAAAGTCTAAGAACAGCGGAGAATTGCAAAATTCAGTGCTTCGGTCCCAGCTGTGAGTTCACTTCCTAAAATGCCTGAGGTTACCATGAAGAATGTCCTTCTCAATCGCTCCCCTCACCTGAGGAGTGATGGCCCTCAGGTTAAACAATGACCAGTCACCTCTCTGTGGGGAGAGATTAGCTCTATTGTCCTCTGGAGCTATTTACTCATGATACATATATAAATGGTCTGGATGAGGGAACCAACTGCAAAATTTCCAAGTTTACTGATGATACAAGACAGGGTGGGATAATGAGTTTTGAGGAGGATTCAAGGCGGTTTCAATATAATATAAACAAGATGAGTGAGTGGTCAAATATATGGCATATGCTGTGTAAACACAAAGGCTAAACGTGAAGTTTTACACCTCAGTGTGAACAGCAGAAAGGAAGAATGTTATTTGAATGGTCATATCTTCATATTATCCCTACAGTGTGGAAACAGGCTCTTCGGCCCAACAAGTCCACAGTGACACTTAGAGCATCCCACCCAGACCCATCTCAATAACCCACTTAATCTTCACATCCCTGAACACGATGGGCAATTTAGCATGGCCAATCTATCTAACCTGCACATCTTTGGACTGTCAGAGAAAACTAGAGCACCCAGAGGAAACCCACACAGACACAGGGAAAATTTGCAAAATCCACACAGACAGTCACCTGAGGGTAGAATCGAACCCGGGTCTCTGGTGCTGTGAGGCATCATTGCTAACCACTGAGCCACTGTGCCCGCCCCGAAATTAAGAACAGCTGGCTTGGATTTGTCAGAGTCATAGACTCCCTACAGTGTGGAAACAGGCCATCCAGCCCAACATGTCCACTCTGACCCTCCGAAGAGCATTACACCCAGACCCACCGTATCTCTGCAACCCTGCATTTCCTGCGGCTAATCCACCTACCCGAGACACTATAGGCAACTTAGCATGGCCAATCCACCTAATCTGCACATCTTTGGACTGTGGAGGAAACCAGAGCTCCCGGAGTAAACACATGCAGACACGGGGAGAATGTGCAAACTTCACACAGTCGCCTGAGGCTGGAATTGAACCCAGGTTCCTGGCACTGTGAGGTAGCAGTGCTAACCACTGAGCCAGCATGCCGCCCCAATATATTGGGAAATATGGATGTACAAAGGACTCTGAGTGCCCTTACACACCATCAATGACAGTAGATGGGCAGGTGAGCAAGCAATTAAAAAAGCCAATGGTGTATTGGCCTCATTGCAAGAGGATTTGAGTTCAGAAGTAAGGATGTCTTTCTGCAGCTATACAGAGCCTTGGTGAGACCACACCTGGAGAATTGTGTGTAGTTTTGGTCTCCTTACCGAAGAAAGGGTATTTTTCCCATAGAGGGATGTTCACTAGGCTGGTACTAGGGACGGCAGGATTGTCCTATGAGGAGAGATTTATTTGACTGGCCCTACGTTGCTGACAATTTAGAAGGATGAGAGGGGATCTGAATGAAATGTACAAAATTCTAACAAGGCTGGACAGACAAGATGTAAGGAGAATGTTTTCCCTGAGTAAGAACTTTAGGACCAGGGGACACAATCTGAAGGTAAGGGGTAAGCCATTTAGGGCTACCAGAAATGAGGAAAAACCCTTTCACGTACAGTGAACATGTGGGATTCTCTAACACAGAAGGTTATGGAGGCTAAGTCACTGAACATGTTCAGGAAAGAGATTGATGTATTTTTAGATTTTAAAGCTATCAAGGGTATGGAGAAAAGGCAGGAATCAGACGTCGAGATAGAGGATCGGTCACACTCAAAATGAACAGCAGAGCAGGCCCAGAGTGGTGAATGGCATACTCCTGCCCTTCGTTTTCACGCTTCTATGTTTTTATTTATTTTTGTTATCTCTTAACTCATGAACCTGAAATTATCACAAGCGTCCTTTCTATGTGCTGAAGGTTTGATCATTTAGCACCATCATGGACAAGGCCTTCCATTGCTCCCTGGGGTGTGATGCAGCATTGTCCACTTCCTGCCTAGCCGACGTGGCATTGCAGAGAAGGGTATAGGCAAATGCATTCGCTGTGTACATCAGAAGTTTATGAATCAGATGCAACATAGCTGCATGCCTAGATTCCAAATTGCTCTTGTCTTCATTTGAGGCAAAATGCCTGAGAGGAAAAGTCCCCTCACCAGCTGCTTTTACTTCTTTCTGAAAAATAAAATTACTGTAGCATCAGGCTGAAACCTATTTATTCTTGTGGATGAGTGCCTAAAGAAAACTTTTTCACACTGTATTTCCGAAGGAAGCTGTGTCTGCCAAGACTTCACGGACAACAGCCCATGTTTGGTGACCTGTTTAAGAGTACCAAACCACAAGACTGGAAAACAAGATAAACATTCTACACCTGCACCTTTTATTTCTTCAATGACTAAAATTCATCAGCAAAAGTGTTTTAAAAATTATGTTTTTTTGCCTGTTTTGTGCTATTTAGAGGAACGATCATTTATGTTTCCATATCACAGATTGCGTGTGTTAGCCAGTACAGTTCATCGAATGAGTTTTGTTTTGTAATAAACCAATAACTTTGTGTTAATTAAAGAAACCCGATTGATTCATCATTTTATTTAAAATCTGAGATAAAGTATCGAACTGGCTAGCGGTAACTAGGGAACATAATTTTAACTGTAAAATGTTTGGACACAAGGATAATGCTACAGTGCACTGTTCCACATTCATTTGTAACACATCATAAGGTCAAAAATGGAGATGTTCTCTGATTATTGCATAAATGTTTAAGACTATTCACAACTTCTCAGATACTGAAACAGTCTATGTCCATATGCAGCAAGACCCGGAAAACATTCAGGCTTGGTTTGTTCAATGGCCAGTAACATTCATGCCAGTGTAATTAATGAGAGATCAATTGTCTCCTTTTAACATTTCAATGGTATTACCATTGCTGAATAATCACTATCAACATCCTGAGGATTACCATTGACAAGAAAATAAACTGACTAGCCTTAAAATTACAATAGCTAGACAATCATATCACAGCAGTAACTGTTCCTCAATGTCTGATCACCAGCTACAAGGCACAAGTCAGAATCATCATAGCATACTCTCCACTTGCCGGGATGAATACAGCTCCAACGACATCCAAGAAACTCAACATTATCTAGGACAAGAGATAAAAGGTACTGCAGATGCTGGAGAATCCGAGATAACAAGCATGGGGCTGGATGAACACAGCAGGTCAAGCAGCATCATAGGAGCAGGAAAACTTGACGTTTCGGGCCTAAACCCTTCATCAGAAATCTAGGACAAAGTAGTTCTGTTGATTGACACTCTATCCACCACATTTAACATTCAGTCCCACCACCACCAATGCCCAATGTCTACCATCATGTGTACCATCTGCAGTAACATACACAATAGAACCTTCCAAACCACATCTTCTACCAGTTAGAACAGTAAAAGCAACAGATAAATGTGCCACACATAATTTGATTTGCAACTCTATATTTTTGTTCGTGCTCTACCCTCCGTCTGACCTTATAAAGGAGAGAAGTATAGTTAAAAGTAGCAAGCATCAGGATAATTTAAGGACCAGTCCATTAAAGGATAGTTATGATTGGATTTCAAGTGTTTCATAAATCCATACAAAATTCCTCTTCCTGAATCACAGTAAAATGAGAACAGATTTTATTTCGACATAAATTATGTTTTGACAAGATAGTCTACCTTGCAAACTTAATACGTGTGGAGATTCTATTTGTCTGTATTATACATACTTATAGTGTAAGTTGCATTTTGGCTTTCTCATATTTTTATCTGTCAGATTTTGTCTTCATTTTGTTTAATATTGCTATATTTGTAATATAGCCACTCCAACAGCATGTTTTCCATTAACTGGTTTTAATTAACTGAATTAACTGAAGGAATTTTGTCCTTCAATGGATGACAGGGAAAATGCCAGAAAAGTCTCAATATGACAACTTCTCAGGATAAAAAATAATTAGTAGTAATTAAAGGAGGTATCAGAGGTCTGGAGTCTTGTATCTTTTAGCAAAAGCCAGTTGAATTGAATGCCACACATGCTCTTAAAACAGGACTGGCAGCCTTTTCTAGAGATCAAGGATCCCCAGGCCAGAAGTCCTACTCATCCAGTGTTGCCAGTCAATCAGAGGTTTGTAGCATGACTGAGAAGCAGCATGAGGAAATGTTGGCCAATATGGATATGACACCCATTGAAGGCCTGAGATTGTTCCTGGATGCAAGGGCACAGGTGAGAGGGGCAAGGGGGTTGGCAGCAAGAATAGGGGTTAGCTCTACATGGGTCTCCCTTCTTGAGAGCCGATCTGTCTGTCAGGAACTGAGTGATTTTGAATGAGGCACATTTAACCCTACCCCACAACCAACCCCGCCCTTCAGAACGCCCCTGCCCCACTTCCCCACCCCTGCCTCCGTCCCCAAACCCACATGGGTTTACTTGTCGGTCTTCCAGCATGATGAGCTTCCAGGCCTACCACTGGGCAAATACCAGCTTCAGCTGGATGAGGTCATTAGGGGGGCGTTAATTGCCCTCTTACAGGCCTCAGTTGGTGGCAGGCAGGAAAGTTGTCCATGGATCTTCCCACTACAGACTTTTTTAAATCCCTCATGGGACAGGAATTATCAAATCTTTTGTAGCATTTTCCCCACTACTGATGTTAGGTTAACTTGTCTGCAAGTCTTTGTTTTTTGTCCCCCTTCCTTTTTAAATAGTGAGGTTACGTTTACCACCTTCCAACGTGTAGGAAATGTTCCAGAGTCCATAGTATGTTGAAATATGATCACCTATGTATCTGATACTACATAGCCACTTCCTTTAGTACTCTGGATATAGATTATCAGGGTTTGGGTGATTGATCAGTATTTGATCCTTTTAATTCCCCAGCAATATTTTCTTACTAATACTGATCTCCTTCAATTCTGCCCTTCCACTAGATCTTCGGTTCATTTCTGAGATGTTATTTGTGCCCTCTTTTTGTGAAGACAGAACTAAATTGTCTGTCCAGTTCTTCTTTCATTTTCTCTTTCCCCATTATAAGTTCCCTGTTTTCTGGCTGTAAAGAACACTTGTATTTTCTAATTTTTTTCTCTCTCTTCATATATTTACAGAAACTTTTATGGTCAGGTTTTATGTTCCATGCAATTTTACTCCCATACTGTATTTGCCCCACCTTGGTCAAACATTTTGTCCTCTTTTGTTAAATTCTAAGATGCTTCCAATCTTCAGGCTTACTGCTTTTTTCTGACAATTTTATATGCCTTTGGATATAATACTATCCCTGATCTCTTTCATCAGCCATAGTTGAGTTTTATTTTGTGCCAGACGAGATTGAATGATTGTTGCAATTCATACACAAGTTCCTTTAACATGAACCATTGCCTATTCACCATCAACCTCTTTAGCAAGGTTTCCTTTGTCAATTCATGACTCATACCCACGCAGTTCCTTTTTGTTTAGATTCAGGACCCTAGTTTTGAGTTTGACTACTTCACTCTCCATCTTAATGAAGAATTTTATCATATTATGGTCACCTGTTCCCTATGAGACCCCACACAAGATTGATATTTTGTCCTTTCTTTTGGACAGTACCCAGCCTAGAAAGGCCTGTTCTCTGATTGCTTCCTTAGTGTATTGGTCTGAAAAAAAACATCATGTATACCCCCCCAGGAAATCCTCCTTCACAGTACCGTTCCTAGTTTCCTCCACAATACCTGCTCAGGTTTCCATCTCCCTGCCATCCTAATTTAAACTCTTCCCAACAGCACTAGCAAACTCAACAACAAAAACAGACATTGCTGGAAAATCTCAGCAGGTCTGGCAGCAATGTTAACTCTGATTTTTTTCTTCACAGATGCTGTCAGGCCTGCTGAGCTTTTCAAGCAACTTCTGTTTTTGTTCCTGATTTACAGCATCTGCGGTTGACTCAGACTCAGACTCAGTTCTTCCAGTTTTTATTTAGCACTAGCAAATACCTCCCCTATCCCTGTCAGGACTGTAAACTATAAAAACTACAGGGATCACGAATGAGAAAGAAGAGGGGCAAAATGCGTTGATGAGAAAAGATAGATGGGTAATGTAAGAGGAAATCTTTTATGAAGATATATGTAAGGAAATACAGTCAAAAGACAGGTAGGACTGGCTAGGAACATACAATCAGATATTTTTGTGGAGGTAGAAGACATGGCTCAGGTATTGTAATGAGTATCTTCTCTAAGGAAGAGTATTCCATGAAGAAAAGTTACCTGATCCGAATGCAATTACTGTCAGAAGGAAGAAATGGTGAAAATTATGATAGATTTGACTGCAAACTTTCAATCCTTTTAAAGATGAGGTTTTACCAGTGTAGTACCAGTCACAAGAGAGTTGTGAATGTTATGCCCCTATTCAAAGTGGTGATAGGGATAAATCTGACAACTGCACGTCAGCCAAATTAATAGATGATGAGACCATTTCAGACATGTTAACCTGTACAAAATTAATTCATACTCAGAATAATTGAAATCACTATATGAGAGGCAGCATGGATTTATTCAAGGAAATTTGTGTTTTCCAAGCTTAATTGAGTTTTTGAATGATGATAGGCAGAAGTTGGATAGAAGTAGGAAGGTTGATACTGTGAAATGGGCTTTCAAAAGGTGCCAGATAAAGTATTGCCTAAGCTATGTTTTAGCGAATTTTAGGCCCAATAGAGTTAGTCACGGCTTGGATATAGAATTGGCTGAGGGATAGAAAGTTATGAATCATGACAGTGAATTTTAATAATGGATGTTATTTTTTAAACTGGAAGGAAATTATGCCATGATATCTCCGTTGGTCCCACATTTCTAGGAACTGCACTTCACAAACAATATTAATGTATCAGAGAGAGTCAGAGGAGGTCTACCGATATATTGCATTCGTTACTTGGAAAAGTCTAGAAAAATTGGTGTTAATACAGTCAAGAATGCTAACAGGAGGTTTGATAGGGGTGTGGAAATTGTCAAAGGGTTTTGAAAGAGCAAATACAGAGAAAGCATTTCTAGTAAAAAAAATGATAAATTAGAAGAGGTACCGTAATAGAGTTAGAGAGTCATACATCACAAAACAGACCCTTCAGTCCGACTCATCCACGCCGACCACACTTGCCAATCTGACTTAGTCCCATTTGCCAGCATTTGGCCCATATTTCTCTAAACCCTTCCTAGTCATATACCCATCTAGATGCCTTTGTACCTGCCTCCACCACTTCCTCGAGCAGCTCCATTCCAAACACGCATCACCCTCTAATGAAAAAGTTACCCCTCAGGTCCTTTTTAAGTCTTTCCTCTCTGACCCTAAACCTATATCTTCTAGTTTTGGACTCCCCCAGCCTAAGAAAAAGATCTTGGCTATTAACCCTATTCATACCCCTTGTGATTTTATAAAACTCTATAGGCCACCCCTCAGCTCCAGGGAAAAAAAACCCCAGCCTTTTCAGCCTTTCTCGAAAGCTCAAACCCTCCAGTCCCAACAACCATTCTTGTAAATCTTTTCTGGGCCCTCTTACATTTAATAGGATCCTTCCATAGAAGAGTGACCAGAATTGTACACAGTTTTCCAAAAGTGTCCTCACCAATGTCCTGTAAGCCGCAACATGGCATCCTGACTCCTATACACAATGATCTGACCAATGAAGGCACGTTTGCCAAATGCCTTCTTCACCACCCTGTCTCCCTGAAACTTGACGTTCAAGGAACAATGCAGGTGCTGTCCTAGGTCTCTTTGTTCGGCATTACTCCCCAGGGGCACACATTAACTGCATAACTTCTGCCCTGATTTGCCTTTTTAAAGGCCAACACCTTATACTTATCTAAATTAAACTCCATCTGCCACTCCTCGACACATTAGCCTATCTGATTAAGGTCCCTTTGTACTCTGAAATAATCTTCTTCACTGTCCACCACACCACATATTTTGGTGTCCTTTGTAAACTTACTAACCATGCCTCCTATATTCATATCCAAATTATTTATATAAATGATGAAAGCACTGGACTCAGCACCGATCCTGGTTACACATCACTAGTGACAGGCCTCCTGTCCAAAAAACAACCCTCCACTATCACTCCTTGTCTCCTATGTTCAAGCCAATTTTGTATCCAATAGGCTAGCTCCCCTTGGATCCAACGTGATTTAACCTTACTAACCAGTCTACCTTGTGGAACCTTGTTGAACGCTTTGCAAAGTCCATATTGACAACATCTGCTGCTCTGCCTTCATCAATCTTCTTTGTTACCTCTTCAAAAAAGCTCAATCAAGTTAGTGAGACACAATTTCCCACACAAAAAACCATGTTGACTATCCCTAATCAGTCCTTGCCTTTCCAAATGCATGTAAATCCTGTCCCTCAGAATCCCCTCCAATATCTTACCCATCACTAATGTAAGGCTGAGATAACAAAGTGTGGGGCTGGATGAACACAGCAGGCCAAGCAGCATCATAGGAGCAGGAAAGCTTGACGTTT
>JAHRHZ010000249.1:50177873-50188429 GCA_024137785.1 Ginglymostoma cirratum
TAGGAGCAGGAAAGCTTGACGTTTCGGGCCTAGACCCTTCATCAGAAGGGCGTCTCCCAAAACGTCAAGCTTTCCTGCTCCTATGATGCTGCTTGGCCTGCTGTGTTCATCCAGCTCCACACCTTGTTATCTCAGATTCTCCAGCATCTGCAGTATCTTTTATCACTAATGTAAGGCTCACTGGTCTGTAGTTCCCTGAGTTTTCCTCACAGCCTTTCTTAAATAGTGGCACCACATCAGCCAACCTCCAGTCTTCTGGCACCTCACCCTTGGCTATCAATGATACAAATATCTCAGAAATCTCCACAAAGTTCTAGGAAACACTTGGTTAGGTCCAGGGGATTTGTCTACCTTTATGCATTTTATGACCTCTAGCACCTCCTCTTCTGTATTATGAACTCTTTGCAAGATATTGCTGTTTATTTCCCCAAGGTCCCTTCCTTCCATGTCCTTCTCCACAGTAAATGCTGACACAAAATATTTGTTTAATATCTCACCCATCCCCTGTGGCTCCAAACATAGACAGTCATGTTGATCTTTAAGAGGCCCTATTCTCTCCCTAATTACTCTTTCACCTTTAATGTACTTATAGAATCTCTTTGGATTCTCCTTAACTCTATTTGCCAAAGCTATCTCATGTCCTCTTTTTGCCCTCCTGATTTCCCTCTTACGTATACACCTACTGCCTTTATACTCTTCTAGGAATTCACTCAATCCTGACTCTCTAAACCTAACATATGCCTCCTTCTTTTTCTTGACCAGGGCCTCAATTTCTCTAGTTATCCAGCATTCCTTACACCTACCAGCCTTGCCCTTCACACTAACAGGAACTCTCATGATCTCATCCTTAAAGGCCTCCCATTTCCCAAAAATTGCTTTACCTGTGAAGAGCCTCCCCCAATAAACTTTTGAAAGTTACAGTCTAATACTATCCAAATTGGCCTTACTCCAATTAAGAATTTTAACTTTTCGATCCAATCTATCCTTTATCATAACTATTTCAAAACTAATAGAATTATGATCACTTGTCCCAAAGTGCTCCCCCACTGACACCTTAGTCGCTTACCCTGCCTGATTTCCCAACAGAAGGCCAAGTATTACACCTTCTCTAGTAGGTACATCACAATATTGAATAGAAAGTTTTTTGTACGCAGTTTACAAATGCTTCCCTATCCAAGCCCTTAACACTATGAAAGTGCCAGTCTATATTTGGAAAGTAAAAATCCCCTACCCATTACAATGTTGTTTTTCTTACAGATTTCTGAGATCTCCCTATGTATTTGCTTCTCAATTTCTTGCTGACTGTTGGGGTGGCCTGTAATACAATCCCAACAAGGTAATCATTCCTTCCTTATTTTTAAGTTCTGCCCATATAACTTATATAAAGATTTGCAATAATTGGCAAAAGAACCAGCAGCAGTACAATAACTTTTAATATCACATTAAGTCAGTTGCATCAGAAAATTTCAAGAATAGGTTGATCCACCATTTTAAGGGGACCTGCTAGACCCAATTTTCACTCTGGTGAGATGACAGTGACATTGAGTCAGACATATTGACCTAACAAATAGGAATATAGACAATTATGAGGATGGGCTGTTGATGATGTAGGCTCTTTGGAAGGCCCGACTCAATTCTCTGGGATGCTCACTTCCCGTTCAAGAAATATATTCAAATACTTTCTCTCTGTTCAAGTGGTTAATCAATTAAAAACAAAAAAAAATTCACCTCCACATATATAACAGTGAATCATTTAATTATATCTTTAAACTGTCAGTCAAACTGTAAACTGCTGAGATAATTGTGACATGTTTGAAACCCAACCAAGTATTCATGAAGACACAATGATATTCCTTAGATAAATAAGAGCTAAGATCTCCATTGAAACTATTTGGTCACCTGTTTTAATCTTGTCCAGTACATTCAACTCCCACATCCAAATATCATCTACCATTTTTCGAGCTACATAATGTCTACCTAACACTGTAGAAATCTGGTGCAGTAAGTTGGTATGATCTAGAATGTGTCCTTGGGACATTAACCTGAGATTCTGGTTTACTAAACCAGTGACATTGCCACTATGCCACTGCACTCCAAATATTTATAGAGTGGTAATGAATGAGCAGAGCAGTGTGTCTGAATTGGATATCACACCATTTCAAGGGGCCTCATTCTGTGTTTATTAACAACAATATCATTCTATCATACTCCTGATCTCCTCAGCATTATTTCCAAAAGGAGATTCATGTACTTCTCACTAATCTACGATGTTGTTGTCCAATATAGGCCTATGCCCAATGCGAACAGTTGTTCAAATTTGTTTTACATTGTAGTGATGTAATCGTCAGATAGAAAATACTACTAATTCATTAGCCTGGCTAGATTTGACCTGCTGCATCAGCCTCTTAGCTACTTGTAGACTGGATTTAACCAGATTTTCAATGGTGTAAGTCATGGACTTTAGTAAAGTCTTTGACAAGGTTCTGCATGATAAACTAATTAGTAAAGGTGATTTTAAAGGGGATTCAAGGAGAGCTTACCAATTGGATACAAAATTGGCTTGACAGTAGGAATCAGAGCTTAGTGGTGGAGGGTTGTTTTTGAACTGGAGGCCTGTAACCAGTGACGTTCTACAGGGATTGGTGCTGGGTCCACGATTGTTTGTCATTTATGTAAACAGTTTGGATGACAATATGGGAGGCATAGTTATTGAGCTTGTAGATGACACAAAAGTCAGTCATAGAGTGAAGAGTGAAGAAGGTTTTCTGAGATTACAGAGATCTTGATCAATTGGGTCAATGGGCTGAGGAGTGGCAGATGGAGTTTAATTTGGATAAGTGCGAAGTATGACATTTTGGTAAAATAAACAAGGGCAGGACTTATACAATTAATGATAGGGCCCCGTGTGGTGTTGTAGAACAGAGAGATCCAAGGGTTAAGGTACCCAGTTCAAGTTTCCTCCCACAGTCAAAAGATGTACAAGTTAGGTGGATTGGCCATAGGAAATGCAGGGTTATAGGGATAGAGTAAGTATGTGGGTCTGGTTGGGATGCTCCTCACATGGTCAGTGTGGACTTGATGGGCTGAATGACCTGCTACCACACTGTAGGGATTCTATGTGAGCATCATTGAATGAGCCGCATTTAAAGAAATTCTATAATTGTCCTTCATTCACTGAGCTGCTTTCTTAAGCCACTGTAGTCTGTGTGATATAGGGGCACTCACAATGCTGTGAAGAATTGAGTTCTAGGATCTTGGCTCAGTAACAATGAATAAATGGTGATATAGTTACAAATCATTTTAGTTTGTGACCATGAACAGAACTTGTAGGTGGTGATGTTCCCAACTGTTTGCTGCCTTTGCCCTTCTTAGTAGTTGGGATTATGGGTAGGAGTGTGCTATCAAAGGAAAACTGGCTGAAAGGGCACAGAACAGGAGAAGTAGACATTGAATTGACATGGGGATTATGAGCAATCAAGGGGAGTGGCTGGAGGTATGTGTTGACATTAAGTTTGCATAGAGAGTACGAGAGGTCATGATGGTGGCTTGAGAGGCAGTAAATATTGAGAACTAGAGGGCATAACTGTGTTTATAAAAACTGAGATGAAGTAACAAAAAAGACTGAGGCCTTCTAACCAGCTCTCCAGTGTTCCGTATTTGGCCAGGATTTGTTTTCAAGGTTGTCGAGCTCAATTCCACGATGTACTGTCTGTCTGGCATGAAAAGTGTGCATTTAGGGCTCTTGAAAATGAGGTGGACCTACTGAGCAAGGACAAGTCTCAACATGACCTATCTGCCCACTTCGTGAAACCCACTTCTCTGTACCAGTCTTACAGGTTAGTAATGGCCACCCTATGCCCCAATATTGTGAGCAGTATATGCGCACAGATTCTGTTGCAAATGCACCACCAAGGCCCTGCTTCCAAGCTACTTGTGAGGGGGAAATTTGCAAATTGAAAATGGGGTTTTCATACTTTCCAAAATAGGACAGATCTGAACACAGCAAATCCCAGCTGCTACCACAGGACTTTTGTTTTTAAAAAAACACTTTCTGAAATGTGGAATGCTGCACTTGGTTTCTAGGGGGTTCTGGAGACCTTCCCTTCAATCCACTTGGCCCAGCCCCTCACTGAATCTCTCTTGATTGCTTCCTCTGACTCCCACGCAATCACCTCCAGGACCCATCTGTCACTGGTGTAGAAAGTAGCCTAATTTTGTTCTGATGCGATATAATGATCAAGCTTGAATGTGAATTTAGGATGAACTTTACCTTTTGATGCGCTCTCCTGAAATTGCCAAAATAAATTTCCATCCATCATTTTCCAGTTGCTTAAAAATAAAAAGAACATTAAAACAAGTTGTAGAACCAGCAACAACTACTCTGATTGACCTTTGCAGAAATGAAACAGTTCATCTTAAATGCTAAAACAAATAGTCATAGGACTCTTTTGATTTCACTTTTCTGAAATTTCTAATCAAGGGAGAATACGGGAAATTCCTCAAACAACAAATGAGACTCTAGAGTTTTGACTCCAAACATAACTACTGGGCAATATTGTAATCTCAATTGTCCAAATTTGACTACCTACTTATGAAGAAAATGTTTAAATTATATGACCAGGGCAATAATGGTAAATGCTAGGCTGCAAGTCTCCTCAAATGCAAATCTTTGTGATAATAGACTAATTTTAATGCTCAGTCAAGATGGAAAGGATCTGACCTTGAACACAACATCAACAGAGGTTATTCATTCGTAAGGATGAGATTTATTATAAAACAGTAGCTGAATGCAAAACACACAAGTCCTTTGAAGTATCAACTTGATAACAGCAGTCATGACAACTTTGCAACAACAGAAAAATTAACGAATGCTGATTTTTTACTGATTTCTCTTTGTGGAGAAAATAAATTAGAGTGTAAAAGAATATTAGGTGTCAGGAGGAGGATGGGCAGCAGATACTGTCTTAAACCAACAGAAAAAGAGATACTGCCAGTGATGAAGAAATGAAAGGTCTTATATCCAAAATGATTTTGTAGAATACGATGTAGAAGATCCTATCTAGAACCTTGGTTAAATTTGAACAACATGGTTCACATTTTGTCTTGTCATGTAATGGAGGCTGTTGAGGTCTCAAAAAAATTCAGAGATCAACACCAGGATGAATCCTAAATATAAAGTACCTAACAACCTATCTACATGAGTTAAAGAAGAAGAGATTCTGGGGTAAATTGCCTATATTTAGATGGACAAATTATTTTAAATACATAGATTAGAGGAGAGCAATAGTTATATTACATTTCACAGACAGCAGAACTGGATGAGAAATTACACTGTTCTTCTTTTCCCAGGGAGGTGAAGACTTATTTTTATTGAAATTGAATTTTATTGCATGGTGATTGCTGATTCACCACAATATTTCAGGAGAACGTTGAATTTTTCTTTTCATTGGGGTAGATATTTTTATTTTCTTTTTTCATTCACGGGATGAGAGCATCACTGGCTAGGCAGCAGTTATTGCCCATCCCTAATTGCTTAGAGGGCAGTTAAGAATCAACCACATTGCTGTGGGTTTGGAGCCACATGTAGGCCAGACCAAGTAACGATGGCAGTTTCCTTCCCTAAAGGACATTAGTGAACCAGATGGGTTTTTCCCAACAATCAACAATGGATTCATAGTCAGCGTTATATTCTTAATTTCAGATATTTATTGACTTCCAATTCCACCATCTGCTGTGTCAGGATTCAAACCTAGATTCTGGGTCCCCACAACACTACCTGGGTCTCTGGATTAACAGTCCAGTGACAATATCACTGCACCATTGCCTCCCTTGCAATACAAGAGGCAGGCGTCATAATATGCAGTGTCAGTGTGGTCTCCTGGACTGGTTTCAATAGCTTAAATGAATAGGAGTATGCATTGCTAAATTTTGTTTTCCTAATTGGCCTGAATTCTAGTCTTTATTGATTCCCTCAGCAGAATTGCTCAGGGTCACTGCAGATTGTCTGTATGTTGCTGCATCATGACTATATTTTTATTTCATTGGGTCATGGATGTAAGCATACTGGCTTTGTCAGCATATGTTACCCAACTGTCATTGGTCTTGAGAAGGTGGTGGAGAGCTGCCTTCTTGAACCATTGCAATCCATTTGTCTAGTTTGACTCACAATGCAGTTAAGGAAGGAATTCCAGAATTTGATTCAGTTACACTGAAGGAATGGTGGTATATTTCCAAGTCAGGATGGTGAGTGGCTTGGAGGGGAATTTACAGGTGATGGTGTTTCCATGTATCTGCTGCCCTTGACTTTCCAGATGAAAGTGGTCATCGGCTTAGAAGATACTGTCTAAGGATCTTTGGTGAATTTCTATAGCGTATTTAGTGAATGGTACACACTGCTGTCACTGTGAATGAGTGTCGGAGGTATTGAATGCTTGTGGATGCCTGCAGGCTGTTTTGTTCTGGATGATGTCAAGTTTCTTGTGTGTTGTTGGAGCTGAGCTAATCCAGGTAAACGGGGAGTTTTCCATCACGCTCCTGACTTATGCCTGTTGGATGGTGGACAGACTTTGGGAAATCAGGAGGTTAGTTACACACTGCAGGATTCCTAGCCTCTGACGTATTCTTGTGGTTACAGTATTTATATTGCTTGCCTAGTTCGGATCTGGTTAATTGCAACTCCCAGCAGGTTGGTAATGAGTAATTCAGCAATGGTAACCTGATTGAATGTCAAGAGGGGATGACTAGGTTCTCTCTTGTTGGAGATGGATACTGCCTGTCACTTGTGTGGCGTGAATGTTATTTTCCATTTGTCAGCCTAAGCTGGATGTTATGCATTTGGACATGGACTGGTTCAGTAACTGGGGAGTCATGAATTTTGCCTCTCTATTATCCATTCATGGGCAAGCAACCCCACTCCTGACCTTATTTCGGAAGGAAGGCCATTGATGAAGCAGCTGAAGATGATTTGGCTAACATCCCCAAACCTGAGAAACTCCCGCAGAGATATTCTAGAACTGAGATGACTCACCCCCAACAACCATAACCATCTTCCTTTGTGCACGGAAATGAACACCAACTGGCGGAGAGCTTTCCCCTGGATTCCCATTGACCGCAGTTTTCTTAGGGCTCCTTGATGCCACATTGAGTTAAATGTGCCCTTGCTGTCAAAGCATGGGCTGGATTGATCTACTGGTCTTATATTATCCGACATTTTCATATGTCCCTATAATCTTCTTTATTGATGCTAGAACTAATTAATTAGGTACGACCAACTTTGATCAAAGCATTCAACTGTATAACTAAAGCTAAAGTGGTGAAAAATTTGCTATTCAGACCATTTGTTGCATGTTAAAGAGATGGAATCTGAAACCATCCACAGCATAACATAACTACTTGAAGATATCGTGAAGCTGTGCAATCGTGTGATTAATATTTTAACAGGTTTTCTCCAGAAAATAAAAGTCATTTAGGCTCATGATAAAATGGTTGCAGATGTTAGTATCAGTCTCAACTCATGTAGGAATGAGTTCAAAAGTATTCACTTTAATATTGCCCTCTTGAGAACAAAACCCTTAGAACTAAAATGTAATTTCTAATGATATTCAATATATTTCTAGCAGATAGGAACATGATAAATCACAATTTGAGGAATTGCATTAATGATCGTTTGTGTAACATCAACGTATTTTTATCTGGAATAAAGAGTACAGTGCAACATCAACTCAAACTTTATGTGCCACTGTTAGAGTGTGACTTAAGGCATAATATATATCGTTTGAATTGGAAATATCATTATCATTTAAGGGACTAAATTTTGAAAATGCATGTTATCAATTTTAAAGCAAGTACTTTATTTCCCCACAAATTTGAATTTAAGTGTCCGTCATGATGCTCAGTGTTTAGTGTGACACATAGGACATGAATCATCCTAGATTTTTGAAATATGCAGGCGAAAACATGTTTACACAAAATCCTGAATAATTGAATTGCTTAAGAAGTGCAGCTGGGATCCAAGACAACAGGTTACACGGTGTAATATACAAAGGAAGTAATATTTTTGGAAGAGCACTTTCATAAGGTAGTTACTTTCTGGGGTTGAGGCCATAAAGTTGGCAGCACAATGATTTTGCATGTATATGATTGCTGACTCGAGGTGGGAGCCAAATTCAACTTCAGAATTTGTTTGATTGTTGTTGATGAGTTACAGACACCAAACTGTCAGCTTGCTACAGCTTGCCAGTCAGGCAGGTTGGCAAACTGGCCAGCTCTAAAACAAGTCAGCTGGCAGGATCAGAATGGAGAGAAGAAAGGGATCTATTAGCAGTAAGTCTATGAAAGGGAATTCACTTTCCTTGGCTTCAATGGAATAAAACTAGTTTTCAAAAGAACAGAGATAGTAGGAACTGCAGATGCTAGAGAATCTGAGATAACAAAGTGTAGAGCTGGATGAACACAGCAGGCCAAGCAGCATCAGAGGAGCAGGAAGGCTGGCGTTTCGGGCCTAGGGTCTAGACCCAAAACGTCAGCCTTCCTGCTCCTCTGATGCTTTCAAAGGACATTTATTTTTAAGCAGCTTCTAGCAGGCCTTCTAAGGATTGTTGGTTCAGCCATTCTACTCGAGGAACAACTGAGCAAAGCAAATGTGGGGCAACTTTATCGATTTGTATCTGAATTTCAATGGGATTCCAACTTGCATTTTTAAGCAGCCATTTTCCTGTGGCAATACAGAGCTGTCCCTTTTCAGCCCCACCTGAATATTATACTCTGGATATCAAGAGGAGAGTTAAGAAGGAAGGTTTCAGTTCAAGAGGAGCATCAGCTGAACTAAGGGGGCGAATTTATCTTGGATAGTTGATAAGCCATTTGAGAAGAACTTAAGATAGACAAATATAAAGAGTGTGAATGTAGGAGTTGGTGGTGTAGTGGTAATACCATTGAAATAATAATCTACAGGCTCAGGCTAATGCTCTGAGGAAAACAGGAATGGCTGGAGAAACTCACCATGACTGTGGAGAGAAAGTGGAATTAACATTTTGAATCCAGTGACCCTACTTCAGAATGTTAACTCTGCTTTCTCTCCACAAGTGTTGTCACACTTGATGAGTTGCTCCAGCAATTTCTGTTTACATTTCAGATTTCCAGCATCAGCAGTTCTTTGTTTCATGTAGATGCTTTGAGAACATTGGCTCAAATCTCACCACAGCAGATAGATTTTGGAATTTTATGGTGCAGGAATAGTGTCCCTGCCTCAAAGCCAGGAGACGCAGGTTCAATTCCCACCCGTAGTGTATCAGAACACATCTGAATTAGTTGATTGACAATATCTAGGCAGTGAATGAATTCTGAACAAGCGATGAAGCAGATGCAGCACAAAAGAAATGGAATGGATTTCGATACTTTCACATGAATTCTAGGAGCAGAGCAAATAAAGTGGATGGCTTTGAAGAAACGATAAATCAAGATACTATAGCAGTTATACAAACATTGCTAAAGGAAAAAAGATGAATGAGCAACAAATCTGGACTACTATGTGCGCTTCAGAAAGGATACGGAATGTTGGAATACATTAATTCTGAAGAAAAGTTTAGATGTTGCTGAGGAAACGACTGGCAGAATACCCTGTGTTCAGTTAAAGTGTTTTGTTGTTTGAGATTCATAGTGCCAAGGCTCAGAGTGACTTCTCTCACACAGTCTTCAGCCCTTCATTTCTCCAATGATGCAACCGGGCTGAGGGGCACCTTTCTTGAAGAATTGTGAGGTTGGAGAAGTGGAAATGCTCGCAATGCAAGGAGCTTCTTGCTTTCATGTCTCCAGACCATCCTTAAAGCCCAGCTGTACTTCAGCACTGCAGGTCAGAAACTCACTCACATTGTGGTGCTCAACCTTCTTACTGAACACATAAATAGCCCACAGGAAAGGAAAGTTTACACTCTACTTTGTGAACAGGGACTTGGAGGTGTTGGTGCATGGAATAACAGAGTGGAGAGCAATGCTTTTTCCAGCCAATTGCCACAGGAAGCCACCACACCAAACTATCGGAAAGATGTAATTGCACTGGAGACGGTGCAGAGGAGATCCATCAGGATGTTGCCTGGGATGAAACATCTCAGTTATGAGGAGAGACTGAGTTTGTTTTTCTTGAAGCAGAGGAGACTCAGGGGGATCTGATTGAGGTATATAAAATTATGAGAGGCATAGACAGAGTAGATCATGAGAATCTTTTCCCCGTGGCAGACTTGCCTAAGACTAAGGGGTATAAGTTTAAGGTGAGGAGCAAGCAGTTTATATGAGATTTGAGAGAAAAAAAAATTCACAGAGCATGATAGAAGTATGGAACAGGCTGCCTCAGAGGCTTGTAGAGGTAGGCACACTCACAACATTTAAGAAGCGTATGGATGAGCAGTTGAAATGCCAGGGGATGGCAGGCTATGGAATAAAAGCAGGTAAATGGGATCAGTGATAACAAGGTGTGGAGCTGGATGAACACAGCAGGCCAAGTAGCATCATAGGAGCAGGAAAGCTTGGCGTTTCGGGCCTAGACCCTTCATCAGAAAATG
>JAHRHZ010000249.1:50188829-50247187 GCA_024137785.1 Ginglymostoma cirratum
CATTTTCTGATGAAGGGTCTAGGCCCGAAACGCCAAGCTTTCCTGCTCCTATGATGCTACTTGGCCTGCTGTGTTCATCCAGCTCCACACCTTGTTATCTCGAATTATCCAGCATCTGCAGTTCCTATTATCTCTGATTCAAATGGGATCAGTGTAGTTTTTGTTTGTTGACAGAGGTTTGATGGGCCAAAGGGCCTGATTCCATGCTGTATAACTCTATGATTCTATGACAAACAACTTGGACCCAGATTGCAGACCAGGTCAGTGCTGTGTCCCAGAAACGACAAATGCTCAGCAGTGCGGAAAGAAGTTCTTTAGTGCTCCGCAAGGGTGGGCGCCACCATTTTCTTTTTGCTATTTCTTACTTATAGGGCTACCACTGACTCTAACTCTGCCATTGCACACACTTCTCACCAAAGCTCCTGGACTGCAACTCTCATTATGCATCACATCCTTCCAGCTGCTGTCTCTCATCTCATCCTCACAAATGGTTAACTCTTCCTTCCCTGTGCCCTTTCTACCAACTCACTGGGAACCCCTCACCACTCAATGCCTCCCCTTGTCTCTTTGCTGAACAAATCAACCAAAACTGGGCCAAGAGGTCCGAAATTAGCATGACGGTGGCAGAGATCATGCCCCTGCTCCCTATGAAGGAGAAAAGAGATGATCTAGCCAGAGAAGAGTAGGACTGACAGCTCATGAGGAGACGTAAAGATCTCAATAACAAACAACCCAGTTATATTCTTGGTGCTGAGCTGCACTGCACTGCACTTCCATTACCACCAGAGCTAATTCATTAGTAACCTACATGAGGTTTTATGCTTCTTGGACAAATAATTCCCTCTTTCCTCTTCTGTAGGCAATAGCAAACCTTCGCAAGGAAAAGGCTAACACCTCAGAACCTCAGCTCAACCTCCTCCTCTGTAGCCTCCAAGGATACTGTGACAAGCTTTTCAGCTGCACCCTCCAATATCTCAGAGACTTTCACCTCAGTGGGTGCTGTTGCAAAGTTACAGTAGGGAGCACAAGCAGCTGAACAGATATCCGGGGGTCTGGCATGTCTCCACAATTGATCGAGAAAGAAATGCCCCAGATCACTGATACTCAGAGGGCTGTCAGAGACCAGATTCTTGTCAAAGCCAGACTGTTCTTGGCCAATACTGATTTTGTCAAGCTGCAGAGGCAGGTACAGGAACAGTGGGAAACTTTGCCAGAAACATTCGGTAAGCTGGATCGACGGAGCCCACCACGTGATCAATACAGTGCCGGCTAGGACATACATGTGCCTGCTGACACGTACAGATTGATGACTGCTGTGGGAAGCAGATTAAGCACCTGCTGGGCTATGTCATGGAGCTGCCCTCCATCACAACAGCATAAATGCTCAGCGTCAATGGTATGACACAAGAAGGATGAGGAACAATGACCTCGTGCCAGGACCTTTCCTCTCGGGGAGACAGAGTGGGCACTCAAAGCGAGAAGGAGTGACTAATGGGTCCCCTAGAAACCTCTTCTCAGGACACTTCAGATGTGCCCGGCTTTTCTGTCATTGATGCTTTTATCCCCAACAGTCAGTAGGGAATATCACATACACATACGGAGATGTCACATGGACAGTCACATATCAGTGAGACATAAAAGGTCAACGACTGCAAAGATAAAAAAAAAATGTCCTTTGCACTAAGCAGGGGCTGCTTGCTATATTGTCAAAATAGTTGTAAACAATTAAAGGAAATCCAAACCCAACTCGTTCATCCTAGAAGCAGGTTTCAATTAAATTCTTTTTCACCTCTGTCGTTCTTTCTTGGCTGTTACTCCTAGTCAATGTTCTGAATGTCATCCTCACTTTCACTCTCAGAAAGTTGACTATTTTGACTGCATCTATCTAGGACATCCCCCCACCTTTGTTGTTGCCAGTTGTGAAGGGTCCAGCTTGCCAATATAATGTGGCACACCCTTTCTGCTCTTTAATACAAAGTTTGCCGTAATGGCCTAGGAATTAAAAGGAGCATTATAGTCCATTCCACAATGGGCTTGGTTGAAGCATGGGCAGAATTACATCTTCATTCAGTGCCAGTCTGAGGATTTTGTAAATAAGTCATGAACCATTTTTGAAGGGAATACTCCATGTCTCCCAGCCATCCCTGCATGGCCTAAGGAATGTGGAATGAGGCTGGAGACTGTATGCAGCATGTAAGCATCATGGAAACTCCTAGGGTATCTAGCATTGATATCTAGAATGTGATATCAGTGGTCTCATAATTTTGACATTCGTGGAGTAGAAGCCTTTTCTATTTGGTGATAAGGTGCTCTCAAAGTAAACCGGGTGTAGTTGATAGCACCCTGAACATGGAAGAATCTAACAAAACTGGAAAATCTTTCAGCTTAGACTTCTTGACTTTTCGTGCCATGGTGGCAAGATATGAAGAGCTGTGTCTGGAGAAAATGATATTAATAACATCACAGATGAATTTAAAGATTGAGGAGTAGGAGATATCTCATTGGTCCAGGGGGTTGTTCCTTGAACTACGCCTTCGATGCCCAAGGAGGTGCCATCCAGTCCCTCTGAGCACAAGCCTGACCCCATCAGATGGAACAGTTTGGAGATGATAGCGCAGGCTTTCTTTAATTAATGACTGCACTGTCTTTTAGCCTGTTGAAGAAAATTACAGTGAGGCCTGTAGTTTCAGGATCTCATCATTCTCCTCCAACTCCTCAGAAAATCTTCACCTAATGGTTCTTACTCTGCAGAATGTGGGTGGTGATCACTGGAAGTTTCTGTTTCTGCTTACAAAGTCGCCTTCTTGGTTGTCTTCAATGTGACACCAAGATCACAATTACTCCAGCAATGGCACACACATGAGAGATCCATGACCAGATAACTTGTAGGAAATGCTGGAAATACTAACACAATTTTATTAAAGGAAGTTCTGAGCCCTCAATGAAGACTCTTGTTAGGCCCTCACACAGTGTGCATGGAAACTTCCCATAAAGGTTATGTCTCCGTGAGGACCAATGGCATACATGATCTTATCCTGTTGGATGTTGCACAACAAACACTTTCATACTAGATTGGAAGCACAATTCATTTAGCAAACCAGCATCATAGCATCCCTCCGTGTATGCTACCATGATGGCCGCCCTAAAGGAAAGCTCCATTCCAAATCACAGACCATGTGCTCACATGGTGCTCATATTTCAGTGTGTGAATCTGGCAGTTGCAAGCATTGCCCTTCAAACTTGCTGCAGAATGTGTTTGTAAAATTGGAACTTCAGGTTCAGCTTTTAAGTGCCTTGTTCTCATTACAGTTGTTTAGTTAACATAACAAATGTACCATTTCTAACCTGCATGCTTGGACAATGAGCGACCTGATGATCAAGTGCAAATTGCAACTTGATGGGTGTTACTACGGAACCAACGGAGGCGAGATTTCTGCAATTATTTCTAGGACAGCTTCCAATTCCAGGATTTTCATTACACTCCAAGGGACAAAGCAACAACTTATCGGTAATATTCCAGCTTTCCTTCAGTGTGAGTGACTTACAGGCTCTGTCTGTGAAGCATGATCATCCACCTCCTTCATTTTCCCTTTGGTTTTGCTGTCCATGTGGTTCCTATGATCTTTCAGCTTCCCCTGGCTTCTGTTGTAAAAGGTAAATTCACCATAGGCTTACTAGATCATAGGCCTGATCTCTCATCAGAGAGATAACTGGTGGTGGTTTGATCTGAGGGTCACCGTGTCTCAGGCAAAGTTGAGAAGGAGAGTCCTTTGTGGTAACCTGAGCTGATGCAGAAATTGAACCCACACTTTTGGTGTCCCTCTGTACCGCAAAACAACATTTGCATCAAGGGATAGCAAGAACTGCCGATGCTGGAGTCAGAGACAACAAAGTGTGGAGCTGGAGGAACACAGCAGACCAGGCAGCATCAGAAGAGCAGGAAAGCTGACGTTTCGGGTCGGAGCCCTTCTTCAGAAAATGAAAATATTTGCATCAAGTCAATTCGAGGTAGAAGAGCAAAGAAGTGGAAGTGGGATGTAGATTAGATGAGTTGGGGTTTTAGTGAGATGCACATGTATGGAAGTCACATAGACATTACTCAATGGTGAGATTCTGAAGATGCAGTTTACTGTTTGATGGGAAGATTGAAATCTTTTTTCCTGGCTTCAGGAATCAGATCCTTTTATTCTTGTCACCTTTCTTGCTCAAGCCTAAAGGGAAAATTTCTGCTCTGTGACTTGGTACGGAGGAGTCAATTTTCATTTTTACTGGCTGAGCATAAGTCATTGCTTAAGCAGACCACAGGGAGAAAGTAAGGGCGTACAGAATCCAAGTATGTCTCAAAATCTTACTGACTTTCCTCCAATTCGAGCTCAGAGAAGGAGAATTAGTTGGGTCGTTGTACAGGAGTACAAGCCTCTCTCTCTCCTTGGTCTTACTCTGCTCTGTTCAGGTGATTCTTCAACTCAAGCAGAAAGATGAATGCCTCAGTAATTTAGGGCTGAATTTTAAAACAAAAGTTGCTGGCAGGAATGTTCTGTACTATGATAGAATAAAATTGAGGTCGATATCCTCCTACGGGAAGTATTAAAATAATATATTATTAAGGCCTTTGACACTGTCATAGGGGTTTTTAATTTTCCTCTTGTAGAGTAGGATTTCAAGTCTACTTGTGTGAAGGCATTCATTGAATCACTTCAAAGAAACAATTGATGAGGAAACCCACAGGGGGCAAGGCAATATTGGGTCTGCTGCCAACCAAAGAAAGGATTTTCTGCTTGCTAATCATACCATTATTAAAATTTAAAGCAGAAATGGAGACAGAAACAGATAATAGATGCAGTGAAGAAATTGAGTTTCTGACCAGACCTTGAGATATTGCATGAAAAGATAAAATGGAAAGAACCATATAAACAATAGTAAAATAAAAGCAAAACATTGCAGATACTGGAAACCTGAAATAGAAACAGAAAGGGCCAAAAATACTCAACAGGTTTGGCAGCATCTGTGAAGAGAAAAGCAGAGTTGATGTTTAAAGTCAAATGCAATTCTACATCAGAACTGCGCGGAAGAGCAGTCATGTTTAACTTAAATATTAAGCCAGCGTCTGTTGAATATTTCAAACACTTTTTGTTTCTATTTAAAGACAGTGGCAGTTAAAGGAATGGCAAGTGCTGAAGTGCAAGTTGTATGTCGGTGATAACTCGAGCCATGGAATACATGAGAGATGTGCAGAGTTGGAACCGAATAAGGAGAGCTACAAATTCAAACATGCCAAAGCCGAATAGCTATTTAAAGATGCGGAAACCTCCAAATTTGATGCATTGAAAATATAAAGGCAACCTTATAGTGTGTTTTAATTCCATACAGCATGAAAAAGAAACAAATGACGATTGGCCAATATCCCTTTGGGAGTTGTCAGGTGATGTCTCACACAAAAAAAAAGTGGCTGAAATACTAAATCAGGATTTTCTGACTATTGCACCAATGAAAGAGACAGAATCAAATGCCTGAGTTGGGTAAAGAATGTGTGAGAGAGTAAGTAAATTTATGCGTTAGTGTCAGGGTGGAAGGTAAGGTAAAAACTTGGGAAGAATAAGGTAATCAAGCTTTTAGCCTCTGATAATTTCTATCTTGCTTCCAGAAATGGTTGACGTAACTGCAAAATGCCTCATCATCATCTTTCAAAGTTCATTAAGTCACAATAGCATTCCAAAATGTTGGAAAGAAGCAAATATGATCACCAGTATTAAAAAATGAGCATGGGACTAACCCTCAAATTACAGATGTGTAAGCCTCAGGTCTTTAATGAGGAAAGGCACAGTAAGATAACATTGATTCAAGTGATGGCTGAATAATTCACAGGACCTACTGACAAGAGTTATAGTCATGGAGCCATACAGCATGGAACAGTCCCTTCGGTCCAACTACTCCATGCCAACCATGTTCTCAAACCAAACTAGTCTTACTTGCCTGCATATGGCCTATTTCACTCCAAATCTTTCCTATTCATGTACTTATCCAAATGTCTTTTAAATGTTCCAACTCAACCTGGATCCACCACTTCCTGTGGCAGTTCATTCCACACACAGATCACTCTTTGTGTAAAAGTTGCCCCTCATGTCCTTTCTAAATCTTTCTCCTATCACCTTAAAAACATGCCCCCTCATTTTGAATTCTCCCACCCTCAGGAAAAGACTCTTGCTAGTCACCTTATCTATACCCCTCATGATTTTATAAACCCTTACAAGGTCACTCCTCAACCTTATACGTTCCAGTGAAAAATGTCCCAGTCTATCCAGGCTATCATTATAACTCAAGCCTTCCATTCCCAGCAACGTCCTGGTAAATCTTTTTTGAACCTTTTCCAAATTAATAATATCCTTACTATATCAGGGTGAACAGAACTATACACAGTATTCCAGAAGAGGCCTCACCAACATCCTGTACAGCCTCAACATGATATCCCAACTCCTATACTCAAAGGTCTAAGCAATGAAGGAAGACATTGGACATAGCAATCAATTAATACTTTTCAGGGTGACCATCGACACTTCACACACCCCTCCAGCTCCACCACACCCGGCACTTTTCCCTGCAACCGCAGGAAATGATACACCTGCCCCCACACCTCCACCCTCACCCCCCATCCCAGGCCCCAAGAAGACCGTTCACATCAAGCAGATGTTCACCTGCACATCTGCTAATGTGGTATACTGTATCTGCTGTTCCCATTGTGGCCTCCTTTACATTGGGGAAACCAAGCGGAGGCTTGGGGATCGCTTTACGGAACACCTACACTCGGTTCGCACTAAACAACTGCACCTCCCAGTCGCGAACATTTCAACTCACTCTCCCATCCTCAGACGACATGTCCATCCTGGGTCTCCTGCAGTGCCACAACGATGCCACCCGAAGGTTGCAGGAACAGCACCTCATATTTCACTTGGGAACCCTGCAGCCCAATGGTATCAATGTGGACTTCACAAGCTTCAAAATCTCCTCTTCCCCAACCCCATCCCAAAACCAGCCCAGCTTGTCTCCGCCTCCCCAACCTGTCCTTCCTCCCACCTATCCGCCTTCTCCCATCTCAAGCCCCAACCCCATCTCCTACCTACTAGCCACATCCCGCCCCCTTGACCTGTCCGTCCTCCCTGGGCTGACCTATCCCCTCCCTAACTCCCCACTTACATTCACCTTTACTGGCTCCATCCCCACCTCTTTGACCTGTCTGTCGCCTCTCCACCTATCTTCTCCTTTATCCATCTTCTATCCGCCTCCCCATCTCTCCCTATTTATTTCAGAACCCCCTTCCCCTCCCCCATTTCTGAAGAAGGGTCTAGCCCCGAAATGTCAGCTTTCCTGCTCCTCTGATGCTGCTTGGCCTGCTGTGTTCATCCAGCTCTACACCTTGTTATCTCAGATTCTCCAGCATCTGCAGTTCCTACTATCTCTTGATAAATGCTGCCTTTTTCTTTTTGATTAGGCTCACAATATCTCTCATTATCCAAGGTTCCCTAAACTTGCCATACTAATCCTTCATAAAAAAACAAAAGAACTGCGGATACTGTAAATCAGGAACAAAAACAAAGTTGCTGGAAAAGCTCAGCAGGTCTGGCAGCATTTTGTGAAGGAAAAAATAGCGTTAACGTTTCGGGTCTGGTGACCCTTCCTCAGAACTGAGTAACTGTTTTCGATACTTATCCTTTATCCTTACAGGAACGTGCTGGTCCTGAGTTCTAAGCAACTTACACTTGAAAGCCTCCAACATACCAGACATTGATTTGCCCTCAGACATCTGCCTCCAATCTACATTCTTCAGTTCCTGCTTAATATTGTTGTAATTAGCCTTCCCCCAAGTTAAGACCTTCACCTGACAACTACACCGATCTTTATCCATCAGTACCTTAAAGCTTACTGAATTGTGATCACTGTTCCCGAACTGGTCCCCTACAACGTCGACCACCTGGCCATGCTCATTCCACAATATTAGCTCCAGTACGGCCCCTTTCCTAGTTGGACTATCTACATACTGTTTCAAGAAGCCCTCCTGGATAGTCCTTACAAACTCTACCATTTGAATAGTTCGTGGTGGTTCTTCGACCTCAGTGCTGTTTTCTCAGGCTATCCTATGCTATATTCGTCAATGTCTTTAATATCTAGAAATCTACTGATCTGTCTTGAACTTACTTGACTGAGTTATCACAGTCCTTTGGAATAGAGAATCCTGCAGATTTGCTTGCCTCTGAGTGAAGAAATTCCTCCTCATTTCAATTCTAAAAGAACCACCCCTTATACTGAAACTATGCCCTCTGGTTCCAGCTCCTACCACACCCAACCCAGCTAGGGAAACATGTTTCCTGCACCCACCCTGTTAAACTCTATAAATTATTTTGTTGCCATATCAATAAACCACACTGGCCCCATGAAAATATTTTCTTTCTGGGCCTTTTATATATTCCAGTGAGGCGCAATGCTGGCTGGAGGAACAACACTTTTTTTTCCAAATAGTGACTTTATAGCCTCTACGATTTAACAGAGTTCAACAACTTCAGAGCATTATCTCTGTCCTCAATTTTATTTGAACCCACCATCGCCCCACACTGTCCCCACCCAGGTATGTTTTGTTTATGCCTTTTTGTCTTTTATCTCAGCCAAAAAGACCAATTTACTCCTTTTTACATCTATCATCTATACCCATTTTACATCTCTATTACTCCTTTACCACCATTAGCACTCCATTTGTCTTTTGCTCTGGTCACCCTCACCACTGTGAAGTCATCAGTAAACATTCCTACTTCTGGCCTTATGATGGTGTGAAGGTCATTGATAAGGCAGCTGAAGATGGTTGGGACAGGCCACTTCTCTGAAATACTCCAGCAAATTTGTCCTGGAGCTGATATGACTGACATGTCTCTCTCCATACTTTCGCAGCCCATGATCAACTGCAGCGAAGATGTGGATAACATCCAAGTTTGGGTGGAAAAGTGGCAAGGAACAGTCACGCCACACAAATACCAGGCAATGGCCACCTTCAATGAGAGACAAGCTAACCATCATCTCTTGACATTCAATGACATTAACAGCACTGAATGCCTTACTGTCAACATCATGGGGAGTTGCCATTCACAAGAAACTCAATTGAACTAGCCACATAAATACAATGGCTACAACATTAGGTCAGAGGCTAGGAATACTGCGGTGAGTAACTCACCTCCTGACTCCTTAAAACCTGTCCACCATCTATAAAGCGCAAGTCAGGAGTGTGATGGAATACTCCCATTTGCCTGTATGAGTGTAGCTTCCACAACACTCAAGAAGCTCGGCACCATCCAGGTCACAGCAGCCCACTTGATTGGCACTACATCCACAAACAATCATTCCCTCAATACCAACACTCAGTAGCAGTAGGATATATTACTTACAAGATGCTCTGCAGAAATTCACCAAACATCTTTAGACTATGCCTTCCAAATCCATGGCCACCACCATCTAGCAGATACATGGGAACACCACCCCCTTCAAGTCCTCTTCCAGACCATCCTGGGGAATATATTACCATTTCAGATTTTCCTTTTGTTTCATTTGGCATTTCATTCAAATTGGTCTCCTCTGGATCTCAACCCAGCGCCAAAGACAATAATATCTCGTCATATACTCTGTCCTTACCCTTCAAGATTTTGAAGACTTCTACCAAACCTTCTCTGCTCTGATGACAACAGCTCCAGCTTTCTGTTCCATTCACGTAACTGAAGTCCCTCATTCATCAAACTGTTTTTGTAAGTTTCTGCACTGACCTTCACAGAGTTTTTGACACGCAGTGCCCAGAACTATGCATGATACTCCTCTGGAGAGTCAGTCAGAGTTTGATAAAATTTCACCAGAATATCTTTGCTTTCATATTGTATGAATTCATATGTAAAGTCCAGGATCCTCTTTGCTTTGTTGCTGCTTTTTCATTCAGCCCTAACATTTTCAATAATTTATGCAAACATACTGCCAGGTTTCTATACTCCAATACAGCCTTTAAAACTTCCCTGTTCTTCCTGCCAAAATGTATCATTTCATTTTCCTTTGTAGTTAGTGTCATCTATCACTGCAAAGAAAGTGATGTTAAAGTTTTATCTAGTCTTGGTACGATCACATTAAAAGTGCTGTGTTCAGGGTTAGTTTCTGTTTTGCCAGAAAGCTGCAGAGTTGTGAGCAGAAATCTAGAGAAAAGTACAAGAATTAACACTGAATTTAAAATGCTGAATAGGACAGGGTGAGCTAACTGCAAAAGAGGCATAACTATCAGGCAAAGAACAAAGAACAAAGAAAACTTACAGCCCAGGAACAAGCCCTTCAGCCCTCCAAACCTGTGCCAATCCAAATCCACTGTCTAAACCTATCGCCCAATTCCTAAGGATCTGTATCCCTCTGCTCCCCACCTACTCATGCATCTGTCCAGACACACCTTAAATGAATCTACCGTGCCTGCCTCTACTACCTCTGCCGGCAACGTGTTCCAGGCACCTACCACCCTCTGTGTAAAGTACTTTCTGCGTGTATCCCCCTTAAACTTTTCTCCTCTCACCTTGAACGTGTGACCCCTCGTTATTGAATCCCTCACTCTGGGAAAAAGCTTATCTCTATCAACCCTGTCTATACCCTTCATGATTTTGAAGACCTCAATCAGGACCCCCTCAATCTCCTTTTTTCTAATGAAAACAATCCTAACCTACTCAACCTCTCTTTCGGATGTGACTGAAACATAGAATCAAGAATGGTGTATGTAACAAACACAAATCAAAGTGAGACAGACTGTGAGAGACCAGTGTGTTAGACTTAGAATTAAACACAACAGCAGTGGGAGACAGAGCAAGCATATTCAAATGTTGAAATCATGACCCAAAAAGCATTCAGGTTCGCACCTTGGTAACTTTATCACTACACCACCTACAGCTGAGGCTAAGTCTCATGTTCCGCTGTTTCGATTAAGATCAATTTATTTAGCCTAAATGACTGACCAAGACCAATCAGTAAGGGCCACAAAAACACTGGATAAATTTGCTTAGAGGGAGCTCTTTTGATATCTTTGTGATATTTCCATTGCCATTTCAATTAATTATATCTTCCAATATTTGATTAGTTCACCAAATTTCTTTGATATAATTATGACACAAAATAATCTCACAAAGATGTAACTATACACTAACAATTGAGATGGTGATTTGAGTTAGCTTCCTTTCAAAGCAGTAATCTGATTTATAGAGGAGTAAAAGTCCTGTTTTTAATCATTAGTATGTGTACAGCATAAATCTGAAATGGGTTTAAAAACCGTGAGTATTAGCGTCCGTAGCATTAAATCCACAACGCAATGTGTTTCCACATTGACTTATCTGGCCAACATTAATGCAGACCTCCTGTTTCTGCAGGAATGTGGGATACCATACCTCAGCAGTGACAGGAAATGGTTGAGCTTGTGAGCCCATGGGCCTTCGATTTGGTTGGGGGGCTCAACGATTACCCCTCTTCTGGCCTGGGTATTCTGCTGCGAGAAGGCAACTTCACCATCTCCAAGGTTAAGGAGGTGGTTGGTGGCACCTCCTCCTGGCAGACTTTATGTACAGGAACGCTCCCTTGCGAATATTTAATGTGTACGCCCCAGAGGTAAAGAGTAAGCAGTCGGCCTTCCTGCAGCAGCTTCCACTCCTGCTGGCCATATCCAAGCCGGTCATTTTGGCCGGAGACTTCAACTGTATCATCGATTCGGATGGGCGAGCAAGGAGAGGTGAAAGTTAACTGGATGCCACATCCAGGTTCCTGATGGAAACGGTTAAAGATGTCAAGCTGCACAATGTCTTCAGCACCCCTGCTGATGGAGTGCAGTATAGATACACTTGGTTGTGGCCAGATGGCTCAAGGATGAAACTTCCTGTTTGTGTCTCGAGTGTTCTCGGTCAGATCCACCACATCAAACCAGTGTTCTTCTCTGACCACTGCCTCCTGCTGGCCAACTGTCACCTACAGGATGACCAGTGGGCTGGCATGAGAACGTGGAAGCTAAATGTGAAACCATTGACCCCAGAAATAATTGAGGAGCTCAAAAGGGATTACACAGGTTAGAGAATCATGAAACTCCTCTTTTGAATCTCTGGGGGACTGGTGGGAAACAGTCAAAGGGCACCTCAAGAGGTTCTTCATCCTCAAAGGTGTTCAGAAGGTGTGAGAGAGAGGTGGGTAAACTGTCACGACTCCAAAAAAGGATGCAGAACCTGCTCCTACTGCAGACGATGGAGGTCAATGTCATGGATTATCTCCAGGAAGTGAAGAGTCAGCAAGTCTCGCTCTTTGCTTCAGAGGCCTCCAAGATAATCTTTCGGTCCAGGGTCCGCTCCGTAGAGCAGGATGAGACATGGTCACGTTTCTCCTTTCAGAAGGTGCACAAGGAGAGCTCTGTGCTCCGCAGCCTGAAGGAAGAAGATGGCTCAGTAACATCATCTCAGTCTGGCATCCTGAGGATCAGCAAATCCTTTTGTGCCAGACTGTATGACCCGAAGCCCACTGACAGCATGGTCTCCCACTCATTCCTGTCCTCCATCAGAGACCTCTGGGTTTTAGAAGACAGCACGGTGGAGAGGCTGGACCAGCCGATTTCTCTGGGTGAGCTGACCAAGGCCCTCGAGTCCTTTGAAAAGAATAAAACTCCCGGAAGTGATGGCTTACCAGCTGAGTTGTATTCTGCTCTGTGGGACTTGATTGGCCAGGGCCTGCTGGAGGTGTATGACAAGATACTTCGGGCAGGTACCATGTGCGAACCCATGAGGAAAGGCATCATCACCCTCATGTACAAGCAGAAGCAGGAGAGGGAAGGAATTAGAAACTGGTGACCAATTTCGCTGTTGAATGTGGATTACAAAATCTTGTCTAAGGTAATCACCAACTGGATCAGGTTTGCTCCGGGATTGGTAATTCATCCTGACCAAATCTGTGCCGTACCAGGCAGGAAGATCGGGGATAGTAGGGACTAGGAAGATCAGGGATATGATTGCCTACTTGCAGGACAGGGGGATGGATGACTGCCTCATCAGCATTGAAAAGGCCTTTGACACGATATCGCACGAGAGATGTTCTCTCCAAAATGGGCTTCAGGAAGGACATCTGCAATTGGATCCGACTGCTATACACCAACATTGTTCGCACAGTCTCAATCAATATTCAGAAAGCTTCCCAAATGAGATCTGGAGTCA
The DNA here is from genome assembly GCA_024137785.1 of Ginglymostoma cirratum. Taxonomy (NCBI): domain Eukaryota; kingdom Metazoa; phylum Chordata; class Chondrichthyes; order Orectolobiformes; family Ginglymostomatidae; genus Ginglymostoma; species Ginglymostoma cirratum. The sequence continues at coordinate 50,202,062 of JAHRHZ010000249.1, forward strand.
GGCAGGGCTTCCCACTCTCTCCTGCCTTGTTTGTGTTTAGTATAAAGCCCTTTGCCGAGTCCATCAGGAAGGATATGAGCCTGAGAGGGGTGAGTATTCCAGGCAGGAGAGACCTGCATGTCAAAGCCTCCCTGCACATGGATGATGCCTCAGTTTTTTGCTCGGATCCGCAGTCTGTGCACAGACTCATGAGCATCTGCAACCAGTTTGAACTGGCCTCAGGTGCCAGGGTCAACAGGGGTAAGAGCGAGGCCATGTTCTTTGGGAAATGGGCGCGCCAATCCTTTCACCGGCTGGTCAGATTACCTGAAGGTGCTGGATATTTGGATCAGAGGGGCTGGAGCATGTGGCAAAACTTTGGAGGTGCATGTCACCAAAGTCAGGCAGAAGCTAGGAAAATGGGAGTACCAGTCCCTCTCCATTGCGGGTAAAAACCTGGTCATCAGATGTGAAGTACTGTCAGTGTTGTTGAACGTGGCACAGGTCTGACCTATTTCCTGAACCCGCTCTACTGCAGTCACCTGGGCCATGTTTTGCTTCATTTGGTGGTTGAAGATGGACCAAGTCCAAAGGGACATTATGTATAAAGAACTGGAAAAAGGGAGAAAACATACCCAATGCTCCCTTCACTATGATGACCACCTTTGTGTGTGCCTGCATTAAGCTCCAAGTAGTTGGACCATCCCATATCATCTGTCCCTCATGGAGAAATTTGTGAATGAACACACCTTTGAGCACAAGTCCATCAGGAAGTGGTCAGCACATAGCATCCTTGAGAAAGGAGAAGGTAAAAGAAAAGGGTGAATCGTGTCGAGTGGTTCCTTGTGCAGACTGTTAAAGTTATTTGACAGAATGCTTCAACAGAAGATTCCAACAAGTGCCAGGACATTGCTTGGCTGGTGGTGAGAGGGCACTGCCTGTGAGATCCTTCATGCATGCCCGGACTCTCTGCACCACCGCACATTGCCCTCAAAGCAGTTGTGGGGAGGGAATGGAACTGTCACACACCTTCTTCTTGGATGTGCCTATGCAAAGAAAGTCTGAAGACAAACGCAGTGGTTTTTAATTGAGATTTGTCCTGAGCAGCTCTGTGATGCGGGACTCTGTGCCCTCAGGTCAGTTCCATGGGATGCAAAACGAGACAAACATCAACTATACCTGGAGGATCATCAACTCAGTGAAAGGCATGCCTTGGTCTGCCCAAAACTTGCTGGTCTTCCAGCTGAAAGAGTTGACTCTGACTGAGTGTTGCAGACTGGCACATATCGAGGTCGAGGACCATGTGCTGAGAAATGCACTAAAGCTTGGAGCAGCTCCTGCCAAAGCGCAGTAGGGAAAGGCCACCATGTAAAATCCTTCTGCCAAAGCATAACAAGGGTCAATCCAGTAACCAGACCCCTCCCTGATGCCTCAGCTAAATGCCAAGAGTTTAATTGTAAATATAGAGAAAGACAAGCACCAATGTTTGTTTTCTTCAGTGTAAGTAAAGAGACGATAGATCTGAACAGCTTCATTAACTGTGTATGTATGTAAAGTAAAGTATATTATTGAAGTAGAACAAAAGTGCACAACATACAGTGATTGGACCAATCCAATGAGAGGTCTGAACCTGTTTCACTCGCTGACCTCATTACTATTTATAACAACGGACTCTAGCCTGAGGATAGGAATGCTGAAGAGAATGGAAAGAGGTGTTTCAAGCACCAGGAGGCTGCCGACCAAGGCCCTGAGAATAGTCTTTAACACGAATGGGAATGATGAGAAAGAGGTCCTGGGTTAGTTGAGAAGGAAGAAAATACTACAGCCCACTTGCTCACAAAAAAACCTTATAGCACATTCCATTTCTGTCCAATCATTGAACAGAAACTGAACTGGAGAAACCATATAAACACTGTGGTGATAATAGCAGGTCAAAGGCTAGGAATTCCTTGGCAACAAACTTGATTTAGACAGTTTAGGAGAGTGGTCCAGGAAATGGCTGCTGAAATTCAACATGAGGAAATGTGAGGTCTTGCACCTTGGAAAAAAGAATACAGGCATGGACTATTTTCTGAACGGTGAGAAAATTCATAAAGCCGAAGTACAAAGGGATCTGGGAGTGGTAGTACAGGATTCTCTAAAGGTTAACTTGCAGGTTGAGTCTGTGATTAAGAAAGCGAATGGAATGTTGTCATTTATCTCAAGAGGGTTGGAATATAAAAGCAGCGATGTGCTTCTGAGACTTTATAAAGCTCTAGTTAGGCCCCATTTAGAATACTGTGTCCAAGTTTGGGCCCCACACCTCAGGAAGGACATACTGGCACTGGAGCGTGTCCAGCGGAGATTCACACGGATGATCCCTGGAATGGTAGGCCTAACATACGATGAACGGCTGAGGATCCTGGGATTGTATTCATTAGAGTTTAGAAGGTTGAGGGGAGATCTAATAGAAACTTACAAGATAATGCATGGCTTAGAAAGGGTGGACGCTGGGAAGTTGTTTCCGTTAGGTGGGGATACTAGGACGCGTGGGCACAGCCTTAGAATTAGAGGGGGTCTATTTAGAACGGAAATGAGGAGACATTTCTTCAGCCAGAGAGTGGTGGGCCTGTGGAATTCATTGCCATGGAGCGCAGTGGAGGCCGGGACGTTGAATGTCTTCAAGGCAAAGATTGATAAATTCTTGATCTCGCAAGGAATCAAGGGCTACGGGGAGAGTGCGGGTAAGTGGAGTTGAAATGCCCATCAGCCATGATTAAATGGTGGAGTGGACTCGATGGGCCGAATGGCCTTACTTCCACTCTTATGTCTTACGGTCTTATGGAACTCACCTCTTGACTCCCCAAACCTTGTCCACCACCCACAAGGTATAAGTCATGAAATATTCTCCACTTGTTTGGATGAGTGTAACTCCAACAACACTCAAGAAACCACCCAAGACAGCGCATCCTGCTTGATTAATCTTCCAATTAACACCTTCAACATTGCTTGATAGCAATAAGTACAATCATATTTAGTTAGGCATTATTACTAGGACAATAGGGATCTGGCACAGATACACCTGCTCCTTCTAAAAATTAGAATAGAACTCCTTGTTTACATCAGTAGAATAGGTGGAGTCAATGAAATGTGAAAGTTAACCTCTTTAGTAACATTACCCTATACTACCCTGCCCCTCCTCCATTTTTATCTGTAGTTAACTCATTATAGAATCATGTATGTAACTGATTTCACACATGCAAACAGCTTGCACATTTTCCAATTTTCACAAAATGCTCTCTTTTTAGATTTGGAAAAATTAGTCAGTCTCTTGCTGGAGGAAGTTGGACCTTGGTTCTGATCTGTGGATCATTTCATCTATTTTGTCTCTCAGGAATCATTCACAGATGATGTCATTATTCGTAGACATTGTCTTGGCTCAAAACCTTAACTGGACAACTTTTGACTCTTGAATTCCATTTCTGGAAGTCAGCTATTTTGTTGAAATAATAATATCTTCCTTTTACTGTCCTGGATTTCTGGATCAGGCAATGCTTTCTAATGGGAAGTTGTAAAAGGTAGTTTCTTTTTTGTGGGATCCTGGATGTTTAGATCAGGTAATTTTGTCCTATTGACTATGTCATGAATTGTGGACATTCGTCTGGCTCCCACATAATCAATTGCAGCTTATCTCCTTGGAATTGTCAGTCAGGCCGAATGTCGTTAGTCTCCCATGGTGATTGTTTACCTGGTGAAGTAAACTTTTTCAGACTAAGTCATGTTACCAAACAATTGTTGCTCACTGAAGACTACCTGTCACTGGCATTCACTGTTCTGTTTTGATATCTGGACACTTTCAGTTAAAGATTCATGTTGAGCTCATGTGGATTTTTTTTTGTTTTTTTCTTTACTCATGAACAAGATAAGGGTGTTGCTGACTAGGCAACATTTGTTGCCCATCCCTAATTGCCCAAAGGGCAGTTGAGAGTCAACCACATTGCTGTGGATCTGGAATCGCATGTAGGTCAGACCAGGTAAGGATGGCAGTTTTCTTCCCTAAAGGACATTAGTGAACCAGATGGGTTTTTCCAACAATCGACAATAGATTCATGGTCATCATGGTCATTGCGTAGCTCATTCCAGTTCTTGGTGTTTGTTTCATCTGATAAACATTGATGAGTTTTGCCTTCTAATCTGTCAGCAAGGAATGACTTTCAGACCTAACATTCTTGTGTAAACACAGATTTCATAATGAATTAAAGTTCTAAATTGGAACAAGGCCAATTTTGATTGTATTAGGAACATTCAAAAGTTGATTGGGATAGACTGTTCACAGATAAAGTGAGAAGAACATGGAAGCTAGGAAACTCAGAAATAATTAGTGATGTCTTGAAAACAGTCCATGTTACAGAAGAGATGCTGGAGGTCGTAAAACACAAAGGTAAATAAATCTCTGGGACCTTAGGGCTACGGGGAGAGTGCGGGTAAGTGGAGTTGAAATGCCCATCAGCCATGATTAAATGGCGGAGTGGACTCGATGGGCCGAATGGCCTTACTTCCACTCCTATGTCTTATGGTCTTATGGTCTTACCTGATCAAGTGTATCTTAGGATTACGTGGGAAGCTAAACAAAAAGACTCTGGGGCCGCTAGCAGATATATTTATATCATTGACAGCCATGGGTGAGGTGCCAGAAGACAAGAGGGTAGCTAATGTTGTGCCTTTATTTGTTAAAGGCTACAAAGCAAAGCCAGGGAGCCTGACATCACTGGTGGTTAATTCACTGGAATGGATTCAGAGGGAATTTACACGCATTTGGAGAGAAAAGGCCTAACTAGGGATAGTCAATATGGTTTTGTGCATGAGAAATCATGTGTCACAAACTTAATTGAGGTTTTTGAGGACATGACCAAAAATTTAGATGAGAGTAGACAGATAAATGTTGTCTACATGAACTTTATCAAGACCTTTGACAGGGTTCCACATGGTACACTGGTTAGTAAAGTTAGATCAAATGGGAATCAGGGAGAACTAGCCAATTAGATGCAAAATTAGCTTGACAGTAGGAGATAGAGGATAGTGGTAGAGGATGGTTTTTTGGACTGGAGGCCTGTGACCAGTGGTGCTCTGCACAGTTCAATAATGGGTCCACTGTTGTTTGTCATTTATATAAACAATTTGAATGAGAATATAGGAAGTTGCAGATGACACTAACATTGGTGGTCTAGTGGAAGTGACGAAGGCTATCTAAGAGTGCAATGGGACATTGATCATTAGGCTGAAGGAGTGGCAGATAGAGTTTAGTTTTGATAAATATGAGATGTTGCATTTTGATAACACAAATAAGGTAAGGACTTACACAGTTAATGGCAGGGCCCTGGGGAGTGTTTTTGAACAGAGAGACCTGGGGATTCAGGTACATTGTTCGTTGAAAGTGGCATCACAGGTAAGCCAGTGAAGAAGGCGTCTGGCAAACTTGCCATTATTGGTCAGAGCATTAAGTATACAAGTTGGGATGTCCTGTTGTGGCTGTACAGGACACTGGTGAGCCTACTTTTGGAGTACTGTGTACAGTTCTGGTCACCCTGCTGTAGAAAAGATATTATTAAATTGGAAAGAGTACTGAAAAGATTTACAAGGACGTTACCAGGACTGGAGGGTTTGAGTTAGCAGGAGAGGGTGGGTAGGCTGGGACTTGTTTCCCTGAGCTGTAGGAAGTTAAGGGTGACTTTATCGAGGTGTGTAAAATCAATAGATCATCATAAAATCCTTAGGGTAGCTGAGTTAAAAACTAGAGGGCATAGATTTAAAGTGAGACAGGAAAGACTTAAAAAGGAACTGAGGGGCATCTTTTTTACAGAGGTTGGTGCGTGTATGGAATGAACTGCCAGAGGAAGTGGTAGATGCAGATACAGTAACAACATTTAAAAGATATTTGGACAAGTACATGAACAGGAAAGGTTTAGCAGTATATACAAAGCAAGCAAATGGAACTAGTTTAGTTTTAGTCTAGTTGGCATGGACAAGTTGGACTGAAGGGTCAGTTTCCGTGCTGTATGACTCAATGACTCTGTCGTAACTCATTGCGCAACTTATAGCATTCCTATGTTCTTGACAGTTATTTCTCCCATGTCATGTAATCTCACCTGATAGCATAGTGACCTCAACACTGATATCAAGCTTAATTTCAATAGGGTGCCCATTGACCTAACCATGTTCTGTGAAATCAGGAATCACTAGGATCACCCATTTCCCTATTAATGCCTCAGTTATCTTTTTCAAAAGAGGTTTCTCCACCATATTGAACTTTTTTTGTATGTAACCTCCACCTTTTCTGAATTTGTATCTATGTCCTACTTTTGTGCTTATTGATTTACTTTTCCATACCTTAAGAACTGTCACCTCCTTGAAATCCAATTTTGAGATCTGTTTGATCTTTCTCTGACCTTGAACCTTTTCCACTTCTTTTCAATTTGCTCTTAATCTTATTATTGTTAAAGCTCTTTTAAATCAGTATCATAGCAATATTGCTTGAAGCTCCCTGCCCCTTAAGCTTGTATTCTTGCTTGCATGATTGCTCTTTTAAATGGAATTACTGCAGGGTTTGTTAGACATTTTACCGCAACAATGCTATAGTGTCTCTTTAATTTGCCAATCTGTTTCATTTTTTTTTTGCAATACTGAACTGAATTCTTTAATAACCATTACTTTAAAGAACAGGGAAAAAAGGATGTTGGTTTTAGTATCTGTCTTTGGCAGTTTCATGTTGCTATCAAGGTCAGTGAAAAATATTTATTTGACGGTGTTAGATAAGGTAATTGTTCAGAAAGGTTAATGCTGGAGATTGCATTCAGCTTCAACTAGTTTGATGATGTCAACAGAGTCCTGGGTGAAGAACTGAGAAGTCAGCTGTAAATTCCATGGAATCTGACATGTCATCTCTACCTCCTGATAGCCTTCGTCATTATGCTTAACTGGTCAATGCAACTTGAATGTATTGCTACCATGTAATAAAGTGCATCTTGCTGGTAAGACAATTTTCTCTTCTTGTTAGGGCTCATGAATGTGAATGTGAAAGGAAACCTCATTGTGATTACCACAAGGTAATGGTTAATGAATCATGGAACAGTTGTCCTCCATGGTGAACAGCCGCTCAGCCATTCGGAGGAAGAACCAACAGCGGTAAGGGTGCAGAATGTGTTCTGGTGGTGCTGGTGGTGGAAGGAGGGTGTGTGGGGGTGGGACCCCTCAATGTTTATCACCAACAGTGGCTCGGCAGCACCACTACTGATTGAGCTGGTCGAGTCCTAAAGGACTGCCAGACCGGACATAAAACAAGTGTTGAGAGAAAAGTAGGAAAAACATTCTTGACATCATTGTCACCAGTCTGCCTAACACAGGTGCATTTGTCTATAAAAGCATCAGTAACTGTGGCCACCACACAGTCCTTCACATTCACTTCACATTGGGAATACCTTACATCATCTTGTGTGGCACTATCACCGTCCTAAAGAGGACAGACTTCGAGCAAATCTAGCAACTCAAGACTGGGCATTCATGAGATGCTTTGGGCCAGCAGCAACAGAATTGTATTTAACACAATCTGCAAACTCATGGCTCATCATATGGTCCACACTCCCTTGCCCACAAGCCAGGGGATCATCTCTGGTTCAATGAAAAGTGCAGGTGGGCACTTCAGGAGCATCACCAGGCATATTTAACAATGAGATGTTAACCTGGTGAAGGAACGTCTCAAGATTTTGCATGTCAAGCAGCATAAGCAGTAAGTGAGAGAGAGATCTAAGTTATTTTGTAACCACAGGATCAGGTCTAAGTTCTTCAGTCCCATCACGCCTAGTCGTGAATGGTGGCAAACAATTAAGCAACTCATTAGAGGAGGAGGAGTCTCCACAAATACCCTCACCACCACTGTTGGAAAGAGCCCAGTATATCAATGCAAAAGGCTGAAGGCTGAAGCATTTGCCAGGAGTGCCAAGTGCATGGTCCATCTCAGCATCTTCCTGAGGTCACCAGCAGGTACCAATCTTCTGGCAAGTTTATGATCTCCAGGTGATGTCAGGAAGTTACTGAAGACACTGAATACTGCAAAGACTAAGGACCCTGACAATATTCCTCAATAGTACTGAAGACATGTGCTCCAGAACCTGCTGTTCCCCTGGTTAAGCTGCACAAATACAGCTACAACATTGGCATCTACCCAACACTGTGAAAAATTATCCAGGTATGTCATGTCCTCAGAAAGCAGGATATATTCAATCTGACCAAATATCGCCTTATTATGACCACTAATGCTCAGTGGCAGCAATGCGTACCATCTACACAATGCACTGTAGAAATTCACCAACACTCCTTCAACAACACCTTCCAAATCCATGACTTCCACATCTAGGACAAGAGCAACAGATGCATGAAAACCCCTCCACAAACAAGTGTCCCTCCAAGTGACTTATCACCCTAACTTGGAAAAACATGACTGTTCCTTTACTGTTACTTGATCAATATCTTCCTGGATAGCATTGTAGGTCTACCTACAGCAAATGGGTTGCAGCAATTCAAGAAGGCAGCTCACCACCGCCTTCTGAAGGGCAATAAATGCTGGTTCAGCCAGCAACATCCACATTCCACGAGTGAATAAAGAAAAATGAGCTGCATGTAAATTTATTGAAGCTAGACTAATGTCCAAAGATTCAAAAAGTATTTAAAAAGAAGACATTGTCTGAACTGAATATCCAGCATTCTACAATTATGGAAGTAATTGTTTTTTTAGAGCAGGCATCTTCATGATGGGCATTCACAGATAAAAGTTCCTACATACTGCATTGAATTGCAACTACCTTATTTATCAGGGGAGATTTCCTCTGCAAAAGGGATTAAGGAGATTAGACCATAAGACTATAATAAATCGGAACAGAAGGCTACCCTGCCCTTCGAGCCAGCTCCATCATTCAATAAAATTGTGGCTGATCAGAAATTCTTCACGCCCACTTTCTCGCCCTTTCCCATAATCCTTGATTTCCCTCCTGATCAAGAACCTAACCATCTCAGCCTTTAACATACACCAAGACTCTGCCACCACAGCTCTTTATGACAATGATTAGGGTCCTCCAAATAATGTAATGGACCAGTTACTAAGTTTAGCAGGAAAGCCATGTTCTGCAAAGGATAAAGAAGAAATGAAAGTTTCTCCGGGGAGAAATAACTTACGCAAAATAGAATTAAGATCAACTGTCCTCAGTCAATAACTTACCAATTTACCAATTCTGTATTCAGGAGGAATTGAGAAACTTCCAGATCACCTGCATTTGTGAATTCAGAGACATACATCTGAAAATGAAAATATTAGTGATAAGGAGAAAACCTGTGATTGGGATCGGATAATGTTGTAACAAATGATGGTTCTGAAAAGGTTTCTGTTAATTGTTGTACTAGGCTTCATCCAGTTGAGTGATGCCACACCGTCTCAGGTAGAGAATTAGTGAATCTCCTCTAGATCCCATCAGAATCGCATGTGTAATCACTGGCTCCTGTTAGTCCTTGTAATTATTCTGTTACTAGCTAATGTAACTTGCAGTGAACTACATCTTGTTAATAAATTAAGTACTTCTTGGTAAGACTTGCTAGCAGCTCATGCCCTAACCACAGTTCAGTGAACATGCCCTTAGATCCATGACAGAAGAGTGGATTGATGACAGCATTCAGCCCTGACTATAGGTGCTGTTTGGTTCCACAGATAAATGACAGACCCCCATGTCCTTTTAGAAACACCTTGTAAAGAGGCCTCGACCATAAATAGAAGGATTTCACGAGCCAAAATCGGCATCATGTTCATTAACAAATCTGACATTTATTCCTTTAACAAATTAGATACGTGAAAAAGGAATTGGTTGTAAAAAAGAATAAATAGTGAAGATTAACTTCCTTCATGAAAGATAAAAAGCTAATTTGGAGAATCCCAACCATCAGGGTGATGAAGGTCTATTTTAGAAGAATTGAGTGTGAGGAACTTAATCAAGGTTGCAATGTAGCAAGTAATATTAATTTAACTTACCAGTGAGAATCGTTGCCCAATTTTACTTAGCATTGAAATGAGTGGAAGGTACAATGGGAAGGGATGCAGAATGAGTGACGATTTGATCCATGGATGAATCAGGTTAAAATTACCATTGATCTTGGTTGTTAATTTTAGTAGGATATAGTTAATCCACAATGCAAATGACGTGTATTCCTTATAGGCTATCACCAGGATTTTCATATTGGTTGCTGTTAAAAAAAAGTGCTGCAATGCAGCTATGCTGTCTTTTTGAGTGATTCCTTGATTAGGTATTGTGAATCTAGGTTGATTTATTTCAGATTGAACCAAGCCGCCAAACCTTTGTTTGTTTACCCATCTGCGCTGACTTTGGACTGCACATTTATTGATTTACAGAAATGGTCTACACAGGGAAAATTGATTTTCTTGCAACAGCTCTTAGTACCTTTGACTCAGCAGTTATATCATTAGACTTTAATATAAACTGGCAGAGGCCCAATCATTGTTGTGGTTCTGAAAGCAAAATGGCATTGACATTGAGATTGCTAAGTGATGAATCATTGGAAATGAACTGACTGGTAACAATCACAATATATTGAATGCAATATTGACTATTCAAACCTTCTAAATATACTTTTCAAGAATGTTTTTACATTATTCAAATTTTGGTTGAGGCTGAGTTGGTAGCTTTCTTTTCTGAGTCAGAAAATTGAATACTTAAATCTCATTGCAGACTTGAGCACCAAAAATCTCATATGCATGTCAATGGATGCTGCATAGTTGGAAGAGCTGTCTTTCTGCTGAAATGTTTAACTGAGATCCCATCTGCCAAAGCCAGTGGACATAGAACATCTTGTGGTACTATTCTGTAGACTAGCAGGGAAATTATCCTTGGTATCTTGGCCAATAACTATATCTCTGTCAAAATCACAACATTTTTTCAGATCATTATCATGTTACCATTTGTGGGTGCTGGCTGTAAGCAAGTTGGCTTCTGTGTTTTGTACTTTACAAATTGAGTATGCTTCAAAAGTACCTCATTGGCTAAAAAGTGCTTTGAGACATCCTGTGGACATGAATGCTACTTTTATATAGATATGTCAGCATCCTTCCTTTTTTCTGTCCTTTTATTGAAGTTAACCAAAAGTTGTAGTCTGGTTCATGTAATATTAGACAAGTGATTAGACAAAGAAGATTTCCCACCTCTAAAGGCACATAAGTTGGACAAAACATGTCTACATCTGTTTCTACTAGATGTTTTCCTGGAAGAGTTGCAAGCCTAATTCAGGAACCTATAGCTAATCTTTCCCACTCTTCCCTAAATATATTGAGACGGTTTTCAGATTTACAGTTAACCTGTTTCACAGGATCATCAGACTATTCAAGTGCATAAGGAGGCCACTCAGCCCATCATATCACAACCAGCTCTCCAGTGGAACAATTTACCCAGTGTCACTCCTCCACTTGCTCCCTGTAACCCTACAAATTTTTCCTTCACTGATAGAATGAACATATCAATTGAACCTGCCCCTCCATATTCTCCCATCGTGAATTCCAGATCCTAACCTTGCAAACATTTTCCTCTGCTTCTTTTCCTAATTGCCAGTTGCGTAAATTGTGTTCCATCTTGTTCCTGATCATTTCAGCAGTGCTGTCATTTTTCCACATCTGATTTATCCAGACCACTCATGATTTAGAATACCTTTATCAAATCTCCTCTCAATGTTCCCTTCTCTAGGGAAACAGTTGTAGATTCTCTAACTGATCTATATGGCTGAAGTTTCTTTTCTCTTGAATCATTCTCATGAATCTTTGCTGCAATCTGTCAAAAAACCTCCACATCTTTTCTGAAGTGCAGTACACAGAACCTGAAATCAGATGCCAATTCAGGCTAAACCAATGTTTTCTATAATAACAATAGTGTCCTAGGATTCTATATATTTTATTAACTGCTCTCTTAATCTGTCCTGTCACTTTCAATGATTCAACGTATCCACCCAAGTCCCTCAGCTCCTGAATTCACTTTAGAACTGTGTTCTTTGTCTTACATTGTCTCTCCATTTCTTCCTACAAAAATGAATTATTACCCGCTTCTCTCCACTAAATTACATATGCCACTTGCTGACTCATTCCACTAACCTATGTCGTTTTGAATTTTTACATTTTCTTTATTGTTCACAATGGATCCAAGTTTCTTATTATTAAAATATCCTGAAGTCTATTACAAACCTTCCTCCGGTCCAAAAAGTGACCATTAACTATGATTCTCTGTTTTCTATCTCAAGGATAATTCTCTATTTTTAAGTCAAACTACCCTGCATTTTCTACATTTTACTATCCTCCATGTGCCTATCCAAGAGTCGCTTAAATGTCCTTAATGTATCTGACTCCACTACCACCTCCGGCAGCACATTCCACCGACCCACTACACTCTGTGTAAAGAACTTACCTATCTCCCCAATACCATCCTCCAATCACCTTAAAAATATGCGCCCTCGTAATAGTCATTTCTGCCCTGGGAAAATGTCTCTGGAAATCCACTCTATCTATGCCTCTCATCATCTTGTACACCTCTATCAAATCACCTCTCATCCTTCTTCGCTCCAATGAGAACAGTTCTAGCTCTCTCACCCTTTCCTCATAAGACCTGCCCTCCAGTCCAGGCAGCATCCTGGTAAATCTCCTCTGCACCCTCTCTAAAGCTTCCATATCCTTCCTATAATGAAGTGACCAGAACTTAACACAATATCCCAAGTATGGTCTAACCAGGGTTTTACAGAGCTGCAGCATAACCTCACAGCTCTTAATCTCAATTCCCCTGCCAATGAAAACCAACATACTATACGCCTTCTTAACAACCCTATCTACTTGGGTGGCAACTTTGAGGGATCTATGGGCATAGACCCCAAGATCCATCTGTTCCTCCACATTGCCAACAATCCTGCCATTAACCCTATATTCTGCATTCAAATTCGACCTTCCAAAATGAATCACTTCACACTTTTCTGGGTTGAATTCAATCTGCCACTTCTTTGCCCAGCTATGCATCCTATTTGATAAAGATCACAAACAGCAGAGGTCCCAGAACAGATCCCTGCAGAACACCACTGGTCACCGAGCTCCAGGCTGAATAATTTCCGTCTACTTCCACTCTGTCTTTTATTGGACAGCCAATCGTGTATCCAAACAGACAAAGTCCCCTGAATCCCATGCCTCCTTACTTTCTGAATGAGCCTACTATGTGGAACCTTATCAAACACCTTGCTAAAATCCATATACCCCACATCCACTGCTCTACCTTCATCGATGTGTTTTGTCACATCCTCAAAGAATTCAATAAGGCTTGTGAGGTATGGCCTGCCCTTCACAAAGCCATGCTGACTATTTCTAATCAAACTGTGCTTTTCCAAATAATCATAAATACTATGTCTCAGAATCGTCTCCAATAATTTGCCCACCACAGAAGTAAGACTGACTGGTCTGTAATTCCCAGGGTTATCCCTATTCCCTTTCTTGAACAAGGGAATAACATTTGCCATCTCCAACCATCTGGTACAACTCCAGTGGACAGTGAGGATGCAAAGATCATCACCAAAGGGGTAGCAGTCGCTTCCCTCACGTCCCATAATGACCTTGGATATATGCCGTCTGGCCCAGGGGATTTATCTATCCTCATGTTTTTCAAAATTTCTAGCAGGTCCTCCTTCCTAACATCAACCTGTTCAAGCATATCTGTCCTCACAAACATCAAGGTCCCTTTCACTGATGAATACTAAAGCAAAGTATTCATTAAGGACATCCCCTTCCTCCTCTGATTCCACGCACAAGTTCCCTCCACTATCCCTGATCGGCCCTACCCTCACTCTGGTCATCCTTTTGTTCCTCACTTAAGTATAGAACGCCTTGAGGTTTTCCTTCATCCTGCCCACCAAGGCTTTTTCATACCTGCTTCTGGCTCTCCTAAGTCCAATCTTCAGTTCCTTCCTGGCTACCTTGTAACCCTCTAAAGTCCTGTCTGATCCTTGCTTCCTCAACTTTAAGTAAGCTTCCTTCTTCCTCTTGACTAGATGTTCCACATGTCTTATCATACCTTCACCTTACCATCATATCCTTGTCTCAGTAGGACAAACCTATCCAGTACCTGTTGCAACTGCTCCCTAAACAACCTCCACATTTCTATCGTGCATTTCCCTGAGAACATCCGTTCCCAATTTATGCTCTGCAGTTCTGGCCTAATAGCATTGTAATTCCCCCTCCCCGAGTTAAATGCTGTCTGCTCTTATCCCTCTCCATGACTACTGTAAAGGTCAGGGAGTTGTGATCCCTATTACTTTCAAGGAACTTATCCAATACCTTTTCCTTAGCAATTAAAAAAAACCTTCAATTGTCTGCGTTACTTCCGTTTTGGTATGACCCGAGCAGCAATTTGTTCCTTGGTATTGATAGACGAAAAGTGTTCATTTAATACCTCATAATGCTCTCTACTTCCATGTGTAAACCCCCTTTTTGGTCTTTGAACTATTCCACTTCTCCCTTTACCACTCTTCTGCTGTTTACATGCTAATAGAAGACTTTGAATTCACTTTTATCCTAACTGCTAGTCTCTTTTCATCCTCCCGCTTTGCTTATTGTATATGTTTTTTTCAAATACCCCTTTGAATCTTCTATATTTAGCCTGATTCTTGGTTTATTGTTCACCTGGCATATGCTTTAATCATTTTCTTCATCTTAATCTCAACCATTTTAATCATGAGGAAATCTTTGTGTTTGCCTGCTCTATTTTTAGAATTCATGTGCATACAGCTTGACTGTGTCTAAACAATCTCTTCTCTAATTGCAGCCCATTGTTTGGATATTATTTCGCCAGCTATTGATCCCAATTGATCCAGGTCAGCTCTATCCTCACCCCATTGAAGTTGGCTTTGCTCCAGATAATTATTTTCACCCTGGATTATTTCTTAACCAGCCGAAAACTAATGATTCAATGTTTGCTGGTCACTAAACGTGCCCCTATTGAGGCTTGATCTGCTCACTGCCTCACTACTAAGGTCTTGCAATCCCTTCTTTCCAATTGGTTTGGAAACATCGTTGTTGAAAAATGTCCTCAACACTCTCTAGGAAATTTTGATCTTCTCGGTACTTCATGTGTGTACTATCCCAGTCTATATTTACATAAATATAGCCTCCCATCTTAACTACTCTATTATTCCAGCACCGTTCTAATTTCCTTTCAAATTTGTTCCTTTACGTCTTTCCCAGTAAGTGGCCTATAGACTACACTGAGCAATGCAGTTACAGTTCTTTTGTTCCATTGCTCGAACCAAATCGATTCTGTCCTTGACCACTCTGGGAAATCTTTTCTTTAGCACTGAAAGTTATCCTTAATCAATAGTGCCACTACTCCCTCCTTCTATTGATTCACGTGATAAATGCACTCTGAATGGCCATCAGGTGCTGAAATTGAACTCACAATCCAAGGGTTGGACTTAAATTATGGAAGCTACTTATTGTACCACAAGATCTCCCAACAAGAGATTGAAATTTCATAATTTTCCTACAAACCTGATGACATTTTTTGAGATTTAATATGTCTGAATTAATATTTTCTGAGTTTACTTTATAGACAGACCTCGCAGTCTCATTAATACATGCTGAAAATGCAAATATACTCTGCATGATTGTCAGACCAGGAGTTGATTACAATACTAAAATGCTCTTGAACGTAAAATGAGAAACTAAATGTACTATAAATGCTGACAAATGAAAAATATTTTATAAGACAAGTGACAGGTCACATCATCAAACGAATCCTTTTTTAACCAAGTCTCTGGCACTTTCAAATTAAAATTCTACTCCACTGAATTTATTGCTGCCTGTAACACAAGGGTTTTCATTATCAGTTACAATTTGAGGCACCCAAAACTACCTATTCCTCATCACAATGGACGTTTGAACACTCTACACCAGAATCCCCCACGATGATGGCATTGCCGCAACAGCCTCAGTACTCAATACCACCAACTGCCAATTTCCAGAGGCCATCCTACAACTCGTCCACGTTATCCTCTACTACAATGTCTTCACCTTTGACTGCCTGTTCTTCATCCAGACACATGGAACAGCCATGGGGACTAGATTTGCTCCCCAATATGCCAACATTTTCATGCACAGGTTAGAACAAGACTTCTTTGCTGCACAGGACCTCCGACCAAGACAATGCACCAGATATATTGGCAGCAATTTCTACTTTTGGACTCATGGCGAAGAATCACTGAAACAACTACATAGCGATATCAGCAAGTTTCATCCCACCATCAGACTTTCTGTGGACTACTCTTTAAAATTAGTCTCATTCTTGGACACACGCATCTCCATCAGGGACAGAAACCTCAGTACCTCACTCTACCGCAAGCCCACGGATTACCTCACGATGCTGCCCTTCTCTAGCTTCCACCCTAAAGATATTAAAACAGCCATCCCCTAAAGCCAAGCCCTAAGCAGACATCCGCTTCTTCCTGTCCCGCAGAACTGACCAATCCCCCTCCACCGACACCTTCATCCGGTTAGCCGAACTCGTCCTCACCCTCAACAACTTCTCTTTCAATTCCTCCCACTTCCTACAGACAAAGGGGGTGGCCATGGGTACCTGCATGGGCCTAAGCTATGCCTGCCTCTTTGCAGGTTACGTGGAACAATCCCTCTTCCGTACCTACACTGGCCCTAAACCCCACCTCTTCCTCTGTTACATTGATGACTGCATCGGCGCCGCCTCGTGCTCCCACGAGGAGCTCGAACAGTTCATCCACTTCACCAACACTTTCCACCCCAACCTGAAGTTCACCTGGACCATCTCCAACGCTTCTCTCTCCTTCCTGGACCTCTCTGTCTCCATCTCGGGTAACCACCGAGAAACCGATGTCCATTTCAAGCCCACTGACTCCCACAGCTACCTGGAATACACCTCCTCCCACCCACCTTCCTGCAAAAATGCCATCCCCTATTCCCAATTCCTTCGCCTCCGCCGCATCTGCTCCCAGGACGAGACATTCCATTCCTGTACATCTCAGATGTCCTCATTCTTCAAGGACCGCAACTTCCCCCCTACAATGGTCGAGAACGCCCTCGACCGTGTCTCCCGCATTTCCCGGAACACATCCCTCACGCCCCGTCCCCGCAATAATAACCAAAAAAGAATCCCCCTCGTCCTCACGTACCACCCCACCAACCTCCGGATCCAACGCATCATCCTCCGACACTTCCGCCATCTGCAAACCGACCCCACCACCAAAGACATTTTTCCCTCCCCACCCTTATCTGCCTTCCAGAGGGACCACTCCCTCCGCGACTCCCTTGTCCGCTCCATACTCCCCTCCAGCCCCACCACACCCGGCACTTTTCCCTGCAACCGCAGGAAGTGCTACACCTGCCCCCACACCTCCTCCCTCACCCCAATCCCAGGCCCCAAGAAGACTTTCCACATCAGGCAGATGTTCACCTGCACATCTGCCAATGCGGTATACTGCATCCACTGTACCCGTTGTGGCCTCTACATCGGGGAAACCAAGCGGAGGCTTGGGGACCGCTTTGCAGAACACCTGCGCTCAGTTCGCAACAAACAACTGCACCTCCCAGTCGCGAACCATTTCAACTCCCCCTCCCATTCCTCAGATGACATGCCCATCCTGGGCCTCCTGCAATGCCACAGTGATGCCACCCGAAGGCTGCATGAACAGCAAATCATATTCAGCCTGGGAACCCTGCAGCCCAATGGTATCAATGTGGATTTCACAAGCTTCAAAATCTCCCCTCCCCCAACCGCATCCCAAAACCAGCCCAGCTCATCTCCACCTCCCTAACCTGTTTTTCCTCTCACCTATCCCCTCCTCCCACCTCAAGCCCCACCCCCATCTCCTATCTACTAACATCATCCCGCCCACTTGACCTGTCCGTCCTCCCTGGACTGACCTATCTCCTCCCTACCCCCCTACCTACACTCACCTTTACTGGCTCCATCCCCGCTTCTTCGACTTGTCTGCCTCCTCTCCACCTATCCTCTCCTCTATCCATCCTCTATCCGCCTCCCCCTCTCTCCCTATTTATTTCAGAACCCTCTTCTCCTCCCCCATTTCTGATGAAGGGTCTTGGCCCGAAACGTCAAGTTTTCCTGATCCTATGATGCTGCTTGGCCTGCTGTGTTCATCCAGCCCCACACCTTGTTATCTCGGATGCTCCAGCATCTGCAGTACCTATTATCTCTGATTGGATCTGTTCCGATGAGGAGTGATGAGACAGACACCTGAAGGTGTTGAATGATGCCCTCATAGGAACAGGATACAATGGTGAACTCATCGATTACCGGTTCCAACATGCCGCAGCAAGAAACTGTAATGACCTCCTCAAAAGACAGACACAGGGTATGTCCAATAGGGTACCCTTTGTCATCGAATACTTCCCGAGAGTGAAGAAACTATGTCATGTCCTTTGCAGCCTTCAACACATTATCGTTGACAATGAGCATCTTGCTAAGATCTTCCCTACGCCTCCACTTCTCACCTTCAAACAACCGCCAAACCTTAAACATACCATTGTTCACAGCAAACCACCCAGCCTTCAGGATAACATCGACCACAACACCATTCAACCCTGTCATGGCAATCTCTGCAAGACATGTCAGATCATCGTCATGAATACAAGCATCATACGTGGGAACACCACCCACTACGTGCATGGCAGATACTCATGTGACTCGGTCGTTGTTGTCTGTGTCATACGCTACAGGCAAGGTGCCCCGAGGCATGGTATATTGGCGAGACCATGCAGACGCTACGACAACAGATGAATGGACACCACACAACAATCGCCAGACAGGGATGTTCCCTCCCAGTGGGGGAATACTTCAGCAGTCAAGGACATTCGGTCTCCGATCTTCGGGTAAATGTCCTTCAAAGCGGACTTCGGGATATCCCAACAACGCAGAGTCACTGAGAAGAGACTGATCGCCGAGTTCAGTAACCAAGAGGACAGCCTTAACCGAGGTCTTGGGTTCATGTTGAACTATAGGTGACCCCACCACACCGTACACTCTCTCTCTCACACACACACCCACCCACACACACACCCACACAAACACATACACACACACACACACACACACACATGAATCTATGGGGTGAATTTGTATTTGCAGATACACTCTATTTTGTTCAAAAAGCACATAATTTATAGACAGTCAGTCAATGTGGCGTTTTCTAAATTCCTACTTTAGAAATATAACCATTCTGACTCCAAACTGAAACACAAACAGATTCTAAACAAAGCCTAACATGCATTGTCTGACCTAAAATGTCACCTCTTCTTTACAATGATAAAACCTTCAGTTTTCTCAGGACAGTGACTTTAAAGGAATTCAGGGATTTACACATACAGGTTAATCAATTAAAACCTTCTCACTGATTAAAGATTTAACAGCATCTTAGGTTTGGTTAACATATCCTGATCAGAAGTGTGACCCTTTGATCTTTCACTTATAAATTCTGTGTCTGATACTACCTCTCTCACTAACACCTGAAGGAGGAGAGAACCTCCGAAAGCTTGTGTTTTCAAATAAACCTGTTGGACTATAACCTGGTGTTGTGTGATTTCTGACATTGTCCACGTCAGTCCAAACACCAGCACCTCCACACCACGATACCCATTCTCTGGTGTTAATCTCTTCCACAAGTCAGTTCCATTGAAGTCAGGCAGATTGATAACATCCATTTCACTCTCTTGCCCAGAGCCAAACATTCCCCTAATGTGTACTGTTCACATGAATGCTTACACTACTGCTATGAGAACCAAGGATAACAATTCATTAAGAGTGAGACTGCAGTCACTGAAGACAGGTGTAAAGCAAGACAGGACGCATATGTTGTTAGGTTGCCAACATTTGCGAATACTAAATCCTGCCTCGAGGAAATCACCTCTGACCTTGTTGCCATATGATTAACAATATTCCAAATAGCTCCTGAGGCTGATGTTTGTACTCACTGTAAGAGATACAAAAGCATCTTTCAGAAATGTAGAGTGGATTATTTTAATGCTTTTAACATCTGCAAAATTTCTATAGCAATTTAGTGTAAGATGCCATAGATTTGAGATGAAGCACAGGGTCTACAAGGATACACCCTCAAATAATTTCCATAAACCCACTGCATGTTTGCAGACAGTTAATAATATATATGTTGATATAGGCTAATTGTTTTTGCCTCCCTTTGAGGTGTAGGTCTAGTTTAATTCATTGAGTGTGCACAAGTCTGAGACATCCCATATGCAGGAATATTTTTTAGTCGGAGCTTGAGTTACGAGTCGGAAATCAAGCTACACCATTTTCTCATGATGCCAGGATAGCAGGTAGCTCAGATGAACAGAGGGATCTTGGGGTAATTATTCACAGATCCCTGAAGTTGGGAGAGTATGTGAATAGATCATAAGATTAGAACGTAAGGAATAGGAACAAGAGTCGACCATCTGGCCCATCAAGCCTGCTCTGCCATTCAATAAGATTATGGCTAATCTTTTCATGGACTCAGCTCCACTCACCCACCCACTCACCGTAATCCTTAATTCCTTCACTGTTCAAAAATCTGTCTACCTTTCTCTTAAAAGTTTTCAACAAGGTAGCCTCAACTGCATCACTGGGCAGGGAATTCCACAGATTCACAACCCTTTGGGTGAAGAATTTCCTCCTCAACTCAGTCCAAAACTGCTCCCCCTTTTGCGTTATGCCCCTTCATTCTAGTTTCATCCATCAGTGGAAACAACCTCTTTGCTTCTATCTTGTCTATTCCCTTCATAATTTTAAATGTTTCTGTAAGACACCATTCTTATTCTGTTAAATTCCAATGAGTATAGTCCCAGTTTACTCAATCTCTTCTCATAGGCAACCTTCTTAACTCCAGAATCAACCTAGTGTATCTCCTCTGCACCCCCTCCAGTGCTAGTACATCTTTTCGCAAGTAAGGAACCAAGACTGTACAAAATACTCCAGCTGTGACCGCATCAGCACCCTGTACAGCTGCAGTATAACCCTCCTGTTTTTCAACTCCATCCCTCTAGCAAAGAAGGACAATATTCCATTTGCCTTCTTAATTACCTGCTGCACCTGCAAACCAACATTTTGTGATTGATGCATAAGGACACCCAGGTCCCTCTGCACAGCAGCAGGCTATAATTTTTCACCATTTAAATAATAGTTCATTTTGTTGTTATTCCTACCAAAATGGATGACCTCACATTTACCAACATTGTATGCTATTTGCCAGAGCCTTGCCTACTCACTTAACCTGTCTATATCCCTCTGCAGACTTTCAGTATCCTCTGCACACTTTGATCTACCACTCATCTTAGTGTCATTTATGAACTTTGACACACTGACTGCAACTCTAAATCATCGATGTTAGCGGCAAGCAATTATGGTCCCAATACTGATTCCTGAGGGACACCATTAGTCACTGATCGACAACCAGAAAAGCACCCATTTACCCCCGCTCTTTGCTTTCTGTGAGTTAACCAATCCTCTATCCATGCTAATGCATTACCCGTAACACCATGCACTTTTTTCTTATGCAGCAACCTTTCATGTGGCACTTTGTCAAATGCCTTTGGAAATCCAGATACACCACATCCACCAGTTCCCCATTATCCACCACACTCACAATGTCCTCAATAGGATAGGTAAGAAGGCATATGAAACACTCACTTTCATTGGTCATGGCATAGAGTATAAGAGCAAGGAGATAATGTTGGAGTTGTACAGAACATTGGTTAGACCACATCTGGTGTACTGTGTGCAGTTCTGGTCATTTCACTACAGGAAGGATGTGATAGCACTAGAGGGAGTACAAAGAAGGTTCAGCAGGATGTTGCCGGGGATGGAGAAAATGAGCTACAGGGAGAGACTAGATAGGCTTGGATTGTCTTCTCTAGAGTAGAGAGACTGAGGGAGGGACATAATTGGCCAAGCAGCATCACAGGAGCAGGAAAACTTTGACGTTTCGGGCCTAGACCCTTCATCAGAAACATCAAAGTTTTCCTGCTCCTATGATGCTGCTTGGCCTGCTGTGTTCATCCAGCCCCACGCCTTGTTATCTCGGATTCTCCAGCATCTGCAGTACCTTTTATCTCGAGGGACATAATTGAGGTGTTTAAGATCATAAAGGGTATGGAAAGGGCAAACAGAGAGCAGCTGCTCCCCTTGGTTGACGGGTCAATCACAAGGGGGCATAGTTTTAGAGTAAGGGGCAGGAGATTCAGAGGGGATTTGGGAAAAATTGTTTTCATTCAGAGGGTAATGGAAATTTGGAATGCACTGGCTGGGAAGATAGTGGAGGCCAGAGACCTTGCAATCTTTAAAAAAAATTTGGATGAGCACTTGAAATATCATACCATTCAAGGATATGGGACAAGTGCAGGAAATTGGGATTAACGCATGTTTAGTGGCAGTTATTTCAGGACAGACTCAATGGGCCTTTCCTGCACTGTAAGACTCTATGATTTAAGAACAGACACATATAAGTACCTCTACCCCTTCACCCTGTCAAGCAGTTTATTTCAGATTTTCCTGTATGCTGAAATGAATAATTTTGCATGCCCCTGCATTGACATTCATCTGTCACATATCTACCTGCTCTTCAGTATCTATCCTGTGAATCACCTTCATAATTTTATAAGCTTCAATGAGATTACCTCTCTTCTTCTACATTCCAGAAAGTATATGTCCAATTTATTCAGCCTTTCATCATAGGACAACATTTTCATCCCAGGAACCAATCTAAAAAAGCCTGAGTTATTCAATCTTCAGGCCAAGTCTATCTTTCCTTACATACATACCTACAAACTGCACGCAGTATTTCAAGTCTATAGCTTAACAGATTTACAGCAATACTTCCCTGTTCCTCTTCTCCAATCTTCTTACAATAAAGGCCAACATGACATTTACCTTCCCAATGTTTTCTGCACCTGCAAAGTAAGTTTCTATAACAAAAACAGAAATTGCAGAAAAAGCTCAGCAGGTCTGACAGCAGCAATGTAGAGAAATCAGAGGTTAAAGTTTCGGATCCAGTGACTCTTCCCCAGTTCACATACCTGATTTCTCTCCACAATGCTGCCAGATCTGCTGAACTTTTCCAACAATTTCTGTTTTTGTTTCTGATTTCCAGCATCGGCATTTCTTTCGGTTTTTATTAAGTAAATTTCTATGTTCCTTTGATTAATACTTCCAAGTCCCTCTGAACGTTTAAAAGTTGCATGCTTTTTCAATAGTATTCTGCTTTACTATTCTTACTACTAAATTAATAAACTCATACTTCCCTTCATTATAGTCCATCCCTGCATTATCGTCCATCTATCACCTTGTTATCCATTCACTTGAACTTCAGTCTCTTTATCTCCTCCTGACAAATTGTATTCCCCACTAGCTTTTTAGCTTGCGACACATTACTCTCAGTCTCTTTGACACTTCACTACTTACAATCTGCCAACTTGAAATGGTTCTTGTTCCTTCCTCTCTGTTTCCTTTGAATTAACCAAACTTCCAGCCATGCCAATATATTACTCACAAATCCAAGAGCCCTTACTTAGTATATTATTCTTTTCTGTGACACCTTATTGAATGTGTACAACCAGGTAATGAAGATTCAAACTATCCACCATCTTTGCCCCTTCGTGTTTGACTACAACATGGTTTTGTCATTGAAAAATGTTTTTGCCAATTTAGTCACTACATAACTGTTTATACACAGTGCTTATTAAAGAGCCATTTGGAGAGGTTTCTTAGTTTAACAAAGAAAGATGTCAGCTTTATTGTACATAAACTTATCTAAGTAAAATAATTAAAAAATGACAGCGACTCACATAAGCACATGACCACACCTGCATGCAAACTTTAGAAGATAAAATGAATGAGTGTACAGTTTGTAGATTGCTGAGTCAGCTGATTCAAGGCCTTGACGCTTCCAATTTAAAGATGTGGATGGCCAAATTGATTGTTTCTCCAGGAGCAGAGCCATCGAGTTAATTTCTTTAAAATATAAAAGAACTGCGGATGCTGTAAATCAGGAAACTAAACAGAAATTGCCGGAAAAGCTCAGCAGGTCTGGAAGCATCCGTGAAGGAAAAAACAGAGTTAAGGTTTTGGGTCCTCAGAACTGAGGAAGGGTCACTGGACCCAAAACGTTAACTCTGTTTTTTACCTTCCCAGATGCTACCAGACCTGCTGAGCTTTTCCAGTATTTTTTGTGAGCTGATTTCTTTCTTTAAACTCCATCAGCAGCACAGGTAGAAAGAGTCAACAACAGCAGGCCCCAACTTGCAAGATGCGTGAAAAGAAAGAAGGCAGAGGTAGCTCAGACAACCTCCCAGTTCCTGTTACAGTTCTGCATAGAAAGCATGTGCGTCAAACATGCAGACTTGCTGGCTTATTGTAACTGCTCTTGCCAATTGCCAGCAATTCAAACATACCTGCATATTCCAGATGTAACTTGATTGTCTTATTGATTAGCTCCTGTCCACTGAGCTATCTTAAATATCTGTATCATTGTTTAAATACGTAAACCTTAATTGTCGACTCCAGAAGTTATACGCCTCTGGTGATTGTCATAGGTGCTTTGAGAAAGTAGCAGAAGCTGCTGGGGTCTTATGGTACAGTGTTATTGTAAGTACCTCTTAGTCAGGAGGCCCAGTTTCAACTCCTACCTGCTCCAGAGTTGTGTAATAACATCTCTGAACAGGTTAACGTAGAACTTAGAACAGTAAAGCTCAGTACAGGCCCTTCAGCCCACGATATTGCGCCGACCTATTATCCTACTAAGATCAATCTACCCTGCATACCCTACATTTTACTATCCTCCATGTGCCTATCCAAGAGTTGCTTAGAAGTCTCTAAAGTTTCTGACTCCACTACCACTGCCGGCAGGGCATTCCACCACTCTCTGCATAAAGAACCTACCTCTGACATCAACCCTACACCTTCCTCCAACCACCTTAAAATTATGCCCCCTCGTAATAGTCATTTCCGCCCTGGGAAAAAGTCTCTGACTATCCACTCTATCTATGCCTCTCATCATCTTGTACATCTCTATCAAGTCACCTCTCATCCTTCTTCAATGAAAAAATCCCTAGCTCCTTCAACATTTCCTCTTAAGACTTGCCCTCCATTCCAGGCCGCATCCTTGTAAATCTCCTCTGCACCCTCTCTAAAGCTTCCACATTTTTCCTATAATGAGGTGGCCAGAACTGAACACAATATTCCAAGTGTGGTCTAACCAGGGTTTTATAAAGCTGCAGCATAACCTCACGGCTCTTAAACTCAATTCCCCTGCCAACGAAAACCAACACTCTGTACGCCTCCTAACAACCCTATCAACTTGGGTGGCAACTTTGAGGGATCTATGGACATGGACCACAAGCTCCCTCTGTTCCTCCACACTGCTGAGAATCCTGCCATTAACCCTGTATTCTGCACTCAACGTCGGCCTTCCAAAATGAATCACTTCACTCTTTTCTGAGTTGAATTCCATCTGCCACTTCTTTGCCTAGATCTGCATCCTGTTAATGCCCCGTTGCAACCTACAACAGCCATCCATGTTGTCCACAACTCCATCAACCTTTGCGTCATCGACAAACATACTAACCCACCCTTCTACTTCCTCTACCAATTCATTTATGAAGATCACAAAGAGCAGAGGTCCCAGAACAGATCCCTGCGGAACACCACTGGTCACCGAGGTCCAGGCTGAATACTTTCCATCCACTACCACCCTCTGTCTTCTATTGGACAGTCAATTCTGTATCCAGACAGCCAAATTCCCCTGAATCCTATGCCTCCTTACTTACTGAATGAGCCTACTATGTCGAACCTTATTGAATGCCTTGCTAAAATCCATGTATAGCACATCCACTGCTCTACCTTCATCGATGTGTTTTGTCACATCCTCAAGGAATTCAATAAGGCATGTGAGGCAAGGCCTGCCCTTCACAAAGCCATGCTGACTATTTCTAATCAAACTGTGCTTTTCCAAATAATCATAAATACTATCTCTCAGAATCGTCTCCAATAATTTGCCCACCACAGAAGTAAGACTGACCAGTCTATAATTTCCAAGATTATCACTTTCTTGAACAAAGGAATGACATTTGCCACCCTCCAATCTTCTGGTACTGCTCCAGTGGACAGTGAGGACGCAAAGATCATTGCCAAAGGGGCAGCAATCTCTTCCTTCGCTTCCCGTTTAAAACCTTGGGTATATCCAGTCTGGCCCAGGGGACTTATCTATCCTCATGTTTTTCAAAATTTCTAGCACATCCTCCTTCCTTGTTTATAAAATATATGAAGCAAGAGCTGAGGGTGCTTGGGGGTGTGGTGGAGATGTGGCTGCAGTGGTAATGCCCCTGCCACTGGAATAGGAAGCCCAGGTTGACATCCTAACTATTCCAGATGTGTTAAGCCATTCCTGAATAGATTGATTAAAAGTATCTGCTGCTGGAGAGGTGTGTTCATGACACTGCTTGGGGCTGTTTTACTTGGTTAATTTTGCATACTTGCTGTCTTTATTCCAATAGATTTGGAGTTTGGAAAGTTTTGCCACACAAATTAGGGATAGCCATCTTGACCTGTGAGATTGATCACTTTCAGTCAGCCTTTCTTTTTAAATCTGTTTTTTACAAGTTCAATTTCATGTTGCTAATTTCATTCCTTGTCACAAGGCACATTATTGTAACAATATAAGTTACGACAATTGACTTCAACATTATAAGTTATGGAAAGAAAAACATTTTGTTCAAGGGTTTCTTGAGGGTAGAAGTTGCACATCTTGTACAACAATTTCACTGTCGTTACTGTTTCAGCTGGAACCCCTTTTCGCCAGGCCTTGTTAACGGCACACCAAACATTTTGAGGAGTAAAATAGAATGAGTACAATATGATAGCAGGAACAACAGAAGTGGAATTTGGGAATAGACACAGAGAAATGATCAGAAAAGTGAATTCCAAAGGATTGAACAGGAAATTCAATGTGAAAAGATGGGAGTTGCTGCAATTGGACAGAGTGTGATGTTGTTGCAATGACCATTGAAGGGAACACGAAAGGAGCTGTAGAGGAAGACTGTAGAATGATTCAAGATGGATTCAAGCCTAGAAGTGTTGCAAGAGCAAAAGTCAAAAAAGGGGAAGGGTTGAGGGAAAAAGAGTGATGGAGAATGGAGAGGTGAAATGGAATATAAAGAGGGGATAAAGCATGATCGGAGATAGAGGAAAAAAAAATTATACGAATGACCTGCAAAAGACAAAGCAAGGCAAGTAAGACGCTACAGTTGGTCTAGTATGAAGAAAATGTCAGCGTTGACGTTTCAGGTCCAGTGACCCTTCATCAGCACTGATGGTGCCTGAGAAAACATCAGTTTATATGCAGAAAATAGGAAGGTGGGTGGGGTAGGAAGTAAACAATAGGATAGAGTCTAAAGAGAGAGAAGAACAGTTGGACAGACAAAGGAGTTGCTAACCACCTGGGTGGGAGGGTGAATAGATGTTAATGGGGACTCTTAGTGACTAATAACAGGTGGTGTGCAATGGCAGGCTCTGTGGTAACAAAGCCTGGTGTGTGGGGTGGGAGGCTGGGACATGGGAGAGTTTAGGCCCTAAAATTATTGAACTCGATATTGAGTCCGGAGGGCTGCAGGATCCCCAGGTGGAAAATGAGGTGTTGTTCTTCCAGATTGCATTGAGCTTCGCTGGAACACTGCAGCAAGCCTGAGACAGATCTCTGTCTCTGGCTTGCTGCAGTGTTCCAGCAAAGCCCAATGCAAGCTGGAAGAACAACACCTCATTTTCCACTTGGGGACCCTACAGCCCTCCGGACTCAATATCGAGTTCAATACTTTTAGGGCCTAAACTCTCCCGTGTCCCAGCCTCCCACCCCACACACCAGGCCTTGTTACCACAGAGCCTGCCATTGCACACCACCTGTTATTAGTCACTAAGAGTCCCCATTAATAACTATTCACCCTCCCAACCTGGTCGTTATCAACTCCTTTGTCTGTCCAACTGTTCTTCTCTCTCTTTAGACTCTATCTTATCGTTTATTCCCTACCCCACCCACCTCCCTATTTTCTGCACATAAACTGACGTTATCCCAGACACCACCAGTTCTGAGGAAGGGTCACCAGACCCGAAACATTAACTCTGATTTTTTCTTCACAGGTCCTGCTGAGCTTTTCCAGCAACTTGTTTCTCTTCTTGATTTATAGCATCCGTAGTTCTTTCATTTTTTTAAGACACTACAGTGTTCAATTGAAAAAAATATCAAAAAGTTGGTCTGAGTACAATGTTCTTTTAATCTTCTACACTGTCCTCCTCACATTTTACAATTTTACAAAGTTTTGTGTCATCTACAAACTTTAAAATTGTCCCCTGCACACCAATATCTAGATAATTTATATCAATCAAGAAAACCAAGGTTCCCAATGTCGATCCTTGGGGAACCCCACAACAAACCTTCATCCAGCATTAGAAAAACTTATTAACAATTATCTTCCATTTCTTGTACTTTTACTCTGTTGAAACAGCTCTTCTTTGAAGGTAGCCCATTATTCAGCTACAGTTTTTCCCAACAAACTTGGTTTGAGTCAATGTGGCCTCGGTGCACGTTTGCACCGTTGAATTTAGTTTGTATCCAATTAATTATCGTTACTCTGGATTGTTCATTTGCCTTTGCCATTACCATACTGAACCCATGACACAAAGACCACTGTCCCGTAAGAGTTCCCCCATTGGTACTTGATCCACTTGTTCATGACATTCTTAAGAATCAGATCCAGCAATGAGTTCTTTCTCATTGACTGGAAGCACATTGCTCTCGGAAATTCTCCTGAATGCAGTCTAAGATTGCATGTTCTCCTCTGTCTTTCATACTTCCAGTATCCCAGTCAACTTTCAGATAATTAAAGTCCCTGCATTATAATTATTCTCTAATATTTGCACTTCACTGTAATTTCCCTGCAGATCTGTTCCCCTACATTCTTCCCAGTAAATGCACTTTTGCTTAGTACTTTGTGAATCTGATAAAACTTGTTAATGTTCTCCCTTGGTTTCCACACCCCTGCCGATTTAATTTAAACTTTCCCAAAAGCACTTGTAAAAGGCCCCACAAGGAACTCAGTTCCAGTGCTGTTCAGATGCAACCCACCCAACTTGTACAGGTGAATAGAACAACATGTTCTTTGAAGCAAGTTGGCTTAATATGTTTATTCACTTCATTGGCTATTGAGAATAAGTACAATACAGACATTGGAATGTTGAATACGTTGTGATGGGTGAACAATGAGAGCAGTAATAAAGTTGACCCTGAAGGTGAAGAAAAAGGATGAGTGTCTGTTGAAATGTGAGGAAATTGATGGTCAATATTTTGAAGATAAAAAGATTGAGTGAGGATTTTAAAGCTTTCAACTCTTACATTACTGTTTCAAAAATGGTTTTAGATTTAGATTTTATTGTCAAGTGTACTCAAGTGCAAAAGTACAAGATTACAGTTAAAAGCGTATAATGTCGCTACACAAGGTGCCATCTTAGGTAGAAGTGCCTAGGTGCAGAATCATAAGAAGAAAGTAGAAAGGAAGAACGAGTTTAGAAGACAAACTTTACAAAAATTCTTAGTGTTAAGTAGATAAATAAAGAAATAAAGCTAAAAATCAAACATTACAGTCTTTTGAAAGTGTTTAGCCATGCAGGAACCACACTTCCTATAGGAGCTCGATCTCCTCCTTGTTACCATGCGTTCCCCGCACAGTTCAATCCAGGATTCCCCATACCGGGACTTCCACGCTGCCACAAAAGGAACCGCCACTCCTGGCGCTCCACCTGGAGTATCGATTTGGGTCTAACTGCATTGTCGTAGCTGGCCAACACCGACTGCAGGTGCTGCCTTCTCTGCCAACTGCAGAGGCCACCCTGACATTGAAAGCCGATGCCACCGCCTCAAGCCCTGTGCTGGGCCCACCAATGTCAAAGACACCCCACTCCAGTGCCATCACTCGCAACTGGACCCACAATCACTACTGTCGCGAGCTCCCTAAATGCTTGCTCCCTCTGTGCTGGGCTCACTCTCCCCAAGGATCCGACCCCTGCTGCCGTTGCCGCACATGCTCAGGAGGCCAGGCCCCTCTCTCACTCTGCCAAGAATGCTGAAGTGCCTCGTCTTCAGCCGCCATCGAATCAGCCACAAGGAATACCCAGATCCGCTCCGCTGCTACAGGCTCCCAGAACCTCCTTCCTCACCCAAAGCCTGAACTAGGTGTTGAGCAGGCACTAGGACCACCTCAACAGAGGCTGCTGAGAACCTGAACTCAGCTCTGCGGTCACTGCCATGAGTCCCACGCTACTGGGCACACTCGTCACTGCCAATGACTTTGCCGGGACCCAGCTCATCAGTAAGAGGTAAGTAAAATAACATATAATTGGAGTAAATTCTGCTGGGCTATACATAGACTAGCAACAGCTAATCTTCCTTTGTAGGAGCAGAGGGAATAGGAGGACACCATTCATCCCCTGCAACCTGTTCTTCCATTCAATGAAATCAATGACATTCAATGAAATAAAACCTAAAACTGTATTATTCTCACAGTAAGTAGAACATTTTATAGATAACAGATCTAACTTCAAATTACAGCATCCTTTTCATCAAGCTGAAGCTTTAAAAGTTGGGGTCCGAAATATTTAAATTTTAAATTTATACTGCACAGTCCAATAAACCACATTAAATCTTAGTTGTTGTAATGATATGTACACAAACTTTGAGTTGTTGACAAGTATTGCAGCATCTTAAATTGAGTTAAAAAGGAAATATCATTAACAGTACCGTTTGATAACTTCCCTGTTTTACGCTAAAGTCTACTAAAATAAATGGAATGCAAATTATGCATAACCAATCAATTGAAAACTATATACTATGTTCAAATCATAAAAAATTATTTCATTTTTATATTTTCTGATTTGTCATACTGTATTGACTAATTAAGGTCTTTCTCCTTAAATTAGAAACACATTTTCTAAATTACTTTCTGACATAACTTTCAGCCGTTTTGATGGCATTTCCATTTCACCATTTTCACTCACTCCATTTCTGTACTGTCAAACTGATTTCCCAAAGACCAGTGAGCAGTATGCTGATACATGGTATTTGGCAAATCTAGTGAACAATGATCCTTTGTATCTTTAAGTGCCATATTTCCAGAAAGAATTAATATTGCAGCATGAAGGCATTACTTGGAATTACATTTCTGAATTATTTAAAGACATTAATTCTTTCTAACAACTGAAGATTTCCTAAAGAGAAACCTGCTGCCAGAATGTTCCAGCTAATAATTATTTCTGGTGAGAGTTTTATATGCTGACAATTGCTCCAAAATAACAGTATAGTGGAACCAAAATGTTTAAGAGATTGTAGGAACTGCAGATGCTGGAGAATCTGAGATAACAAAGTGTAGAACTGGATGAACACAGCGGGCCAAGCAGCATTAGAGGAGCAGGAAGGCTGACGTTTCAGACCTAGACCCTCCTTCAGAAATGGGGTGAGGGGAAGGGGGTTCTGAAATAAATAGGGAGAGACGGGGAGGCGGATAGAAGATGGATAGAGGAGAAGATAGGTGGAGAGGAGACAGACAGGTCAAAGAGGCAGGGATGGAGCCAGTAAAGGTAAGACTAAATGGGGAGTTAGGGAGGAGATAGGTCAGTCCAGGGAGGACGGAGAGGTCAAGGGGGCGGGAAGAGGTTAGTAGGTAGGAGATGGGAGTGGGGCTTGAGGTAGGGGGAGGGGATAGGTGGGAGGAAGGACAGGTTAGGGAGGCGGGGACGAGCTGGGCTGAGTTTGGGATGCAGTAGTGGGAGGGGAGATTTTGAAGCTTGTGTAGTCCACATTGATACCATTGGGCTGCAGGGTTCCCAAGCGGAATAAGAGTTGCTGTTCCTGCAACCTTCGGATGGCATCGTTGTGGCACTGCAGGAGGCCCAGGATGGACATGTCGTCTGAGGAATGGGAGAGGGAGTCGAAATGATTCACTTATCTTCTCCTCTATCCATCTTCTATCCGCCTCCCCCTCTCTCCCTATTTATTTCAAAACTTCCTTCCCCTCCCTCATTTCTGAAGAAGGGTCTAGGCCCGAAACGTCAGCCTTCCTGCTCCTCTGATGCTGCTTGGCCTGCTGTGTTCATCCAGCTCTATACCTTGTTATCCCAAAATGTTTAATTTCTGTTTAGTTCTGAAGAGGGGTCACTGGACCCGAAACGTTAATTCTGATTTCTCTCCACAGATGCTGCTGGACCTGCTGAGATTTTCCAGCAATTTCTAGTTTCTGATCTTCAGCATCCATAGTTCTTTCAGTTTGTTGTTTAATTTCAATGCAGCCTATTGAAAGAATGTAGTTTATTATCTGTTCATTCATTCATGTATACTCTTCCTGCCGGTGTTTGGTTCATTGCTGCTGCACAATCCTGACCCAGTTCCTTGATTTTTAAAAATTATTGTGGTCATTTTCAATTCGTTCCATTCTTAAGGCAGAGTTGTAGGTGCAGACTCTGTGTCCACCTGATTCGGAATGGGAATCAATCACAGAAAAACTCACACTTTATCAACAACATGGAGGTTTGGTAGGAAAACAGTTTCATTGACTTTCATGTATTTATTTGCATAAACTACTAGCCAAAAAAGGACACTTTAACATTTAATGAAAAAGTTACGATATGTTTGAGCTCCACACAGTCTTAATTTCTTGGTTTTCCTTTGGTCACAGATCAAATTCAACCTCCCTAGGAGGATACTCAGTTGCCTATTCCAAACTTTCAAAACTTGAGGAAGGACCATGACCCATCTTGGACTGAATCTGAGGAGTTTTCTCAAACTAGAGTTGATTTTGACCTTGACCTAAACTTCAATTTTCCATTTATTAGAGGTGAGCGTTTAACTACATGGAGGTGATGGCCTAAGTGCTGTTATCATTCGACTATTAAACCAGAGACCTCAGGCTCTGGGGACCCTGGTTTGAATCCCACACTGGCAGATGGGGGAATTTGAATGCAATAAAAATCTGGAATTAAGGGTTTAAGGATAACCATGATATCAAGAAAATATCATAAGATTTAACCATGATATCAGGAAAAACACATCTGACCCACTAATGTCCTTTAGGGAAGGAAACCTGTCATCTTTAACTGGTCGGGCTTACATTTCACTCCAGACCCTGTGGAAACTGTGCTTTGGTAATTAAGGATGAGCAATAAATGCTGCGTTAGCTGGCAACACCCACATCCAGTGAGTAGGAAAGAAAAACCTACGTCTTTGATTTAAACTGGTTTCTGCCATTACCTGAATTGGAGTAACTATTGCTACCAGATGCTCCCTCTTAAACTGTGTGGCTGCAAAGTTGCTCTGAGGTTCTGTGCACAGCAAACTGCTCACCGGCTTTCATCGGGGATTGGTCAGTGGGATGGATGGGGCGGATAGGCGGGAGAGAAGATGGACAGGTTGTGTCGGGTCAAGGAGGCGGGGATGAGTGAGCAGGTTGGACATGGGATGAGGCCGGGGTTAGGGAGATTTTAAAACTGGTGAATTCCATGTTTAGGCTGTTGGGCTATAAGCTCCTGAGGCGGAATATGAGGTGTTGCTCCTTCAGTTTGCGAGTGGTGTCATTGTGGCACTGGAGGAGACCCAGGATGGGCATGTCATCAGGGAGTGGGAGAGGGAGTTAAAATGTTTGACGACCGGAAGGTGGTGTTGTTTGTCGCGTATAGAGTGCATACCTCTGGGAATCTTCATCTAACCTCAGTTGCACGTAATCATGGCTCATGCCCAGCTTTGTGAAGGACAGCCCCTCTGCCAGCTTCAAGTATAAATCCTCTATGTGAGGGATTGGGTATTTATCCAGCTGCGAAAAGCAGTTTAGAGTTTGTTTAAAATCCCCATAAAGGTGAACTGACCCATTGGGCTTCAGAAGCGGTATGACCAGTGTTGGCCATTCTGCAGACTGGACTGGTTGTTGTTGAATGCATTCCAGCATTCTGATTTCTGACTCGAGTGTTTCTCATAAGGCAAATGACAGTGGGCAGGCCTTGCAGAGAATCATGGAATTGCTTCCAGGCCAACATGCAAGGTGGCCTTGGCTGCATTGACAATTCCCACATCTTCCTGAAAACTTCCAGGTATTTAATTTAAAGTTCACTCAGACAATCATTTTCTAATTGAAGAACGTGGAGTCTTTCTCAACTAATTTCATCCAATCAAGCTTGGGCCCTGCCTTTTATTACAATCAGTGATAATTGAATCAACTGCTTCTCTCACAACACTGAAACAAAGTTATACCATAATCTGTAAAGGTTCCCCAGTACAGGTTCTCAGCCTGGCCAAGATCTTGTGCAAATTTAAGGGTTGGAGTCCAGAATGAATTTTGTTAAAGACTGGCTTAGCGATCACTGAAATGGCCAGGTGACCATTTAACCAGATGTTTACTTTGATTAGTTCTGATTTGGATATTGCTGGGCACTTCAACTGTCCCAAACCAGATGTGTGTGGACTTTCCAGAGTGTGCACTCTCCTGGATAGCGGTGTCGAAGCTCTCTGACTCAATTTAGATCTAGTGGGACTCTTCTACTGTCTCAAGTGCGTATACCAGCAGCAATTACAATGGTTTACCAGCCCAGATCCTGAAGAAAACTTTAACCAAGGCAAGGCTTGACTTTGTTTTGGGGTTTTGCTGTGAACTGACCTAGAGTCCCAAGTTTCAGGATATGTCCTGAGTCAGATTATGTAACTGCCTTCACTCAAGTGGTGTTCCCCAAGCTCAGTCAGACTACTGAGGGTGTCCACTTCCTTTGGAACACCCTGCAATTCATATGAACCACTTACCACATTTTCTAATGATAAAGCCAGTTGTAGTGCCTGTTTGAAGTCCAGTGGGGCTTCAGTCATGAGGCGCTTGTTCATGGTTATATTATCATTCCCACATACCAAACAGTCTGTCAGCCTCTCATTAAGGGTTAAACCAAAGTCACTCACCTCTGCCAGTCATCTTGAGCTAGTCAAAAATCCCAACACAGATTCCCCAGTTCTTGAAGTGCTGCGTAAAAATGATAGCAACTCAGAGTTAGCGGAGGCCTGGGGTCATAATATTCTTTAACTAAATCCATCAGCTCTTGAAAGATTTTAGTACCTGGAATTTCTCCAGGAGTGTGCTTTGCTTTCATTGCCACTGAAATAACTTCACAGAGGCCAGTATCCTATCACCAAGCCAGCCTTTATTTACCTATGGAAAGCCCTTGACACTGATCCAGCTCCCTCAGAACCAGCTCTCGGAGTGTCAGGATGTCTGAGACACCTGTTTTCATCTGTCAGCTAAAGCTCTCTCATTGAACATAAGAATATAAGAACATAAGAACTAGGAGCAGGAATAGGCCATCCGGCCCCTCAAGCCTGATCCGCCATTTAATAAGATCATGGCTGATCTTTTTGAGACTCAGCTCCACTTACCAGCTCGCGCACCATAACTCTTAGTTCCTTTATTGTTCAAAAATTTATCTAGCCTAGTCTTAAAAACATTCAGTGAGGTAGCTTCAACCGCTTCACTGGGCAGGGAATTCCACAGATTCACAACCCTTTGGGTGAAGAAGTTCCTCCTGACCTCAGTCCTACATCTGCTTCCCTTTATTTTGAGTCTATGCCCCCTAGGCCTAGTTTCACCTGCTAGTGGAAATAACCTCCCTGCCTCCACCTTATTTAATCCCTTCATAATCTTATATATTTCTATAAAATCTCCTATCATTCTTCTGAATTCCAATGAGTATAATCCAAGCCTACTCAGTCTCTCCTCATAATCCAACCCTCTCAACTCTGGAATCAACCAAGTGAATCTCCTCTGCACCCCCTCCAGTGTATCAAGTATATCTTTTCTCAAGAAAGGAGACCTAAAATGCACACAGTACTCCAGGTGTGGCCTCACCAGGACCCCATACAGCTGCAGCGTAGCCTCCTTGTTTTTAAACTTCATCCCTCGAGCAATAGCAGAAAAAATTCTATTTGCCTTTTTAATTACCTGCTGCACCTGCAATCCTACTTTTAGCAATTCATGCACAAGGACACCCAAGTCCATGCTGCAATTTTTTACCGTTTAAAACATAGTCCATTTTGCTGTTATTCCTACCGAAATGGATGACCTCACACTTATCAATATTGTAGTCCATCTGCCAGACCTGTGCCCACTCACTTGGACTATCTATATCCCTCTGCAGACTTTCAGTGTCTTCTGCACACTTTGCTCTACCACTGATCTTAGTGTCGTCTGCAAATTTTGACACACCACACTTAGTCCCCAACTCCAAATCATCTATGTAAATTGTAAACAATTGCGGTCCCAGCACTGATCCCTGAGGCACACCACTAGCCACTGACCGCCAACCAGAAAAACACCCATTTACCCATACTCTTTGCTTTCTACTAGTCAACTAATCCTCCTTCCATGCCAATACATTACCTGTAATACTGTGCAACTTTATCTTATGTAGCAGCCTTTGGTGTGGCATCTTGTCAAATGCCTTCTGGAAATCCAGATACACTATATCCACAGGTTCCCCATTGTCCACCATGCAAGTAATGTCCCCAAAGAATTCCACCAGATTAGTTAAACATGACCTACCGTTCATGAACCCATGTTGGATGTTCCCAATAGAAAAATTTATATCCAGATTAACATCCCCAATCGGTTAACTCATATTCTATGATCTCTACTTGGATGACCTCATTACAATCACAATTGGCTCCTCAATATTACAGGATACAAGATCTTCAGGAAAGACAGGGAAGGTGTTAAAAGAGGAGGAACTGTTACAATATTGATTAAGGAATCAGTAATAGCTTGTTGCGAAGTTGGGTAGAGTACTTGTGGATTGGAAGGCAGGATGTTAAAAATAGGTGTTTTTTAAAATATTGATGTTTGTAAAATGATGGGGGGATGCTAGTGTGTGGTCCCCTTAAAAGATGATGTGCTTTTTTCTTGGCTTGGAGAGAAATAAAAGGTCTGTGAGCAGCTTGTAGATTTGCAGGTGCACTGAGCACCTGAATTATAACATTTGTACGAAAATGCCAAACTGTTAGCAGGCAATGCAACATGTTTATCAAGACAACAAATTTGAATTTAGCCAACTCATTCTTTGATACCAAAATAAATTAAACTTTTATCTGCTGGTTTTGACAACATAGGACCAATCCTATTGTAAGGAATTTGCTATGTCATCAACTGTATAAAAGATGAGGGCATTTGGAAAATCGGGAGAGAACCAACTGCCATCTGATAAGAGATCAGCTTTAACGGCTCTTAGAGAAAGCATAATCTAATTAATAAAGGTACTGTGGCACTCTTAACTAATATTCTAGACAGAAGAATTCACAGAGAGAACATTCCTGACAGAAGAATTTGTCGGAGAAGACACGTATCATTCCAGAAGACGTAACCTGACTGTAATTTTGACAGACTAAATTCTAATTTTTAAAATTTTATTTCACATAAGTTGGACTTGCATTTATTGCAATATCATACCATTAGGATCTTGATTTATTCAGGAATAGTTAGTAGCTAAAAGGATTTTATTCGGTTTATTAATAGTTTAGTTAATTTGTTCACTGTTAGAGTTAAATAAATAAAATGTTAGTTGTTGATTACAGAGTGAGTGTCAGGAGTTTATTTCATTTAACCACTTCTTTATAACAGATTGGGAGTTATACCACTTTTCACATTTCCTTTAATAGATTATAGGGCAAGGCGAGCCTCTCTGGGTGTTTTGGTTTTAGTTATCAGAGGGTATTAAAAAGGCAAGAAAGTGATGTTGAGGATTCTCAGATCAGTCACAATCTCATTGACAGTGCAGACTTAATGGGGTGAATGGTCAATTCTGCTCCTATGTCTTATTATCTAATTTCTAAACATGACCAGAAGTGTTAATCCAACACACATGCACACATATTAAATATAACAGATGAGTCAAAATAATAAAGTTTTTAAAAAATATAAACAGATCAGTGTCTGAATAGTTTGTGAATAGCTGATAGTTGTACCTTCCTGCTGTTGTAGTTCAGGTTACCAGTAGTGTTGATGTTGGCAGTTGAACCGTCAGTTTCAGGATTCTTAGTTTTGCAAATTAGTTGACATTCTGTAATTCTGATTCCTTTCAACTATCATTGAATTCCAGCTTTAGATGGGATAGAAGCTATTTTACTATCCTCTTCCTTTTTAACTGGTAGACAGCACTCGAAGAGTGAGTGGTCTTTACCTACAACACAGGGTTAACGGGGGAATAGTTCTTTGACTGTGACCATCAACCTGCACTGATGCTCCAACACAGGCTGATACACGAGAACATTCAGTCTCACTAGTAGCCTCCAGTAGAGTTGAAGTATAAGTTTTAATTTCCAGCCTTGTTAATTATTAAGAAAGTAAAAACACAAAACTTGTGTGAGACTCGGGACATATTTTCAGGGGAGTTTTGTTTTGTTGATTTGATTTTCATTTCTCAAATCTTGCTCTGTTTTCAGGTGTAAACCTTGCTGGGGTGGCCGGTTTCTTGGGCAGCAGCAGCACAGCCTAGAATTTGGACAGGACCATATTCTGGGCAAAGGTGACTCCCTCCCAGCAGCTTGTTGAATTCCTCATCATTGCAGAGTGTGGCAAGGGAATAATCGAGTTCTTCTTACTGTCCTGAGCCAGTTGCCCGTGAGCTTGAGGATCTCAGCATTCAGTTAACTGAGGACAGTTGCCAAGTAAGTGGGCACTAGGCGACGAATGCAGCAAACAGGGAACTGGAGCTAGCTTGGGATGAATGTGTCTTGGACTTGGCTCAGCCTTTCCCTCCAGTTTTCCTGCGACCGGACATTTCCTGTTTTCTTTGGGATTTTTGAAATCTGCAGGGAGTAGCTTGCTGTTGAGCAGGAATCATTAGCCTTTAATTACCTCTGTGGTCACATAATCCAATATATAAAACAAATATATGGAGATCTGAAATAAAAACAGAAATTGCTGACAAAACTCAGCAGATCTGGCAGCATCTGTGGGAAGAAAGCTGAGTTAATGTTTTTCAGTCCAGTGACTCTTCATCAGAACTGTTAGTAGCTAGGAAAACGTGGTATGTATGCCGACACGCAAGTGCAGGAGAGGGAAAATGAGCCGATAGGGGGAGATAGACCTGGAGAGAGAGCGAGAGAGAAAGGGAGAGGGGGAGAGAGAGATAGAGATATGAGAAGAGTTGGTAAACAAGAAGATTATTGATAGCGGGCCAGGACGGAAAAAATGGGCTGAGAAAGGAGCTAAGACCGATAAAATGGTTTAGTTAAGATGTTGTTCTTAATTTGCTCCCATTTTCCGCCGGGGGACCCTGCAGCCTCTGGGATTCAACATCTGAGTTCAATAACTTTAGAGCCTGATTCCATCCTTCCATGTTTTTTACTCATCTCAAACTTGATCCTGTAAGAAGTGGATTGCGTGTAGCACAGTCGCCCATTACTGCATATGTCTTGGTCCTTTATCACATTATATGAACTCGTGAACTGAAATGGAAAAAATTAGTCTTCTGCCAGGGGCATCAATTCCACCTTTTAAACTGAACTCTGCATTCTTCAGTACAATTGGTTTGAGTCTTCTATTCTGAAGTCAAAGCTAAATGAAGACTTCGCAATGCTAATCAAAACCACCCACTCCTTTAAAATAAGTCCATGTTCCAACAATGATAGTGCATTATACACATTTAATCATGTTTATTTTAAATATACTCATGGGATGTAGGCATCACTGGCTGTGCCAGAATTTATTGCCCATCCCCAGTTGCCATTGAGAAGGTGGCAATTACCTTCCTTTTTAAACTGTTGCAGTCCATGTGCTTTAGGGAGTCCCACAATGTCATTAGAGAAGTTCTTCCAGTATTTTGACCCAGCAACAGTGAAGAAATGATGACATATTTCCAAATCAGGATGCTGAGTGCTGTGTAGGGGAATATGCAAGTGATGGTCCTCCCATGTACTTGATACTCTTGTCCTTCTAGGTTCCTCAGAACAGTTCTGAGGAAGGGTCACTGGACCCGAAACGTTAACTCTGATTTTTTTCTTCACAGAGCTGCCAGACCTGCTGAGCTTTTCCAGCAATTTCTGTTTTTGTTATGGATTTGGAAGGTGTTGTCTAAGGATCTTTCATGAATTTCTGCAGTGCGCCTTGTAGATGGTACTCAGTGCTGCTACTGAGCATGAGTGATAGAGGGAATAGATTCTTGTAGATGTAGTGGCAATCAAGTAGGTTACTTTGTCCTGGATGGTTCTTGAGCATTGTTGGAGCTGCACTCATGCAGATAAGTGGGGAGTATTCCATCACACTCCTGATTTGTACTTTGGAGATGATAGACAGGCTTTGAAGAGCCAGGATGTGAGTCACTCGCCACAGTCATCAGCAGAATCTCTTTGGATTAAGTTAGAAGATAACAGAGGTGCCATTATAGACTTTGTATATTCTACAGACCAGAAGCAAGAAGTAACGATACAATTCAGGATTTGGTGCCCATGGAAGGTGCATACACACATAACCAAACTGGTTGATTTTTAATTTGTAAAATCCTGACGGGAGGTGGTAGGAATGGGAGAGTTTCCTGGTCAGCCATCCTACATAAGGCTGCAGTAGTTTGCTCATCATAATCATGGCCTAATTCAGTAGAAGTTTGTGGTCACCATTGCCCTCTTACAGCATAGTACCTGAAGGGAGAGAAAGAGTGTAGAGATAGAAGAACTTGTTTCTAGCCAATGAGGAAAGAGGCATTGTTGAAACTGGTTCTGGGGAATGAGGTGGATACAGGGTCAGAAAGGGGCACTTGGGGAACCAGGTTTAGGTTAGCTATGGGAAACAAGCAACCCAGGGTTAAATAAAACTTCACTGGAGAAGTGGCAATTCTAACCAATGAATCTAGCCCAGAAAATCTGGAATCAATAATTGGCAGGCAAAACTGAAATGGAACAATGGGGTACTTCCAAAGATGTGATTGTTCAGTTATTGACATGGTACATTCCCATGAAAGGAAAGGCTAGGGCAACCAAGCCCAGAGAATCCCATACATTGAAAATGATAGGATCACACAGCAGCAGAGCACATTGGAGAGAAGAGGTTAAACAGAGAGCTGAATCTTATGTTTTTTCAGCAACATCTAAGTTGAGTGTTTTGGAAGATTTTTCACGATGATGCCTTGTGAGTTTTCCCTTCCTAACTGACCAAAGTCACCTCATTAATTCCATACCTAGGCATCTTTCATGTTTG
This sequence comes from Ginglymostoma cirratum, assembly GCA_024137785.1. Taxonomy (NCBI): domain Eukaryota; kingdom Metazoa; phylum Chordata; class Chondrichthyes; order Orectolobiformes; family Ginglymostomatidae; genus Ginglymostoma; species Ginglymostoma cirratum. The sequence continues at coordinate 50,243,424 of JAHRHZ010000249.1, forward strand.
ATTTCCATCCGATCTTGCCATGCATCATTTCCTAAATAACTTGTCATTCAGCAGATAGTGGGAAAAACACCAGCAGCCCTTGTGAGTGATCTTTCTTTAAAAGCCTGTTGTGCATCCAGATAGGCACTGACTTTTTGAAGCTACCCTACTCAATGACAAACTAAATCTGAACATCTTGGAGAAGGGAAAAATGACACCATGACTCGCTGACCAGGGTCTGGAGGTTTGGGTGGACTATGTGGCCCGGAGGAGAAGATCCTATTCACAGAGGAAGACATGCCACCAGACCCTGCCAGTCTGATCTGAGGTCACCACCTGGGTCAGTGTCATCTGCAGCCTGTGGAGGAATGGCCAGAAATACGGAAAGAATGTCAATGCCCTTCTCTACTCTGCCAGAGTAAGTACCATGCCTTACTCTCTGCTAATGTACCCATCTCCCACCAAGGCTTATGCTCTGCCACTCTGAATATTGCTTGAAATACCTTGAAATACCTGGATGGGTGCCCAACAAGTATATTCTTGCCCCTTATGAGGAAAGGATTCTGGCCCATGCAGGAGATGAGCAGACCATATCTTCAGGGGTGCTGAAACATCCATGTCTCGCCAAATGAGTACATACCTCTCTTCATTTCACAGCAACAAACACACTAACATTGGTGGCAGTCTCAATCATTGCACAGCATTCCTAAACATTGACCACAATATCATCGCACTGTTTCTCTTTCGTCATGCAACTTTAGCCTCCCCATAACGTCTGTGGAGAAACACCTATCTCTCCCAAAGAGAACTGAAGCCTCAAAGGAAGAATCAGCAAAGCTCCTTCTGACACCGTGAACCAGCACAGAGTCTGATATTGGTGGGGAAGCTTAGGTGCAAAGAGTGTGGGTACACGCTCTGGGCGTACCTCACAGTGACAGCTGGCCAGGGAAGAAACAGTCAAGGCAGTTGGCAGTTGGAGGATGACCAGGGACCAGGCAGGAGACCCAGATCTGTTCAGACAGAAGATGACCCTGTGTTGTCAGCAGTCAGGGACTTCATCCACATGCAGAAGGAGGAGCAGGAGCACCAGTCAAATTGCCCAGACGCTGCATCAACACAGCAAATCCTGTGACCATCCACCTGCCAAGATGCTTCCACTTTCAAGACAATCAAGGAATCTGGTTTACATATCCCATACAGTGGTTCATATGGATGATAGTATAAGGTAGGGGTGGAGGTTACATAGACCTTAGGATTAGGGTAAAAGTTCGGCACAACATCTTGGGCCGAAGGGCCTGTACTGTGCTGCACTGTTCTATGGACAGGCTTCAGAAAGTAGTGAAAAGAGTGATTCAAATGACATAATAAATTAGGGCTATGACCACTATTTAACTTCTGATTGCACTGAAAAGGGAAGACAACTGTGAACACATTATCTCACCTCTTGGCCGTGTACTGTGTATGTTGGATATTGAAACATTAGGGTAATGCAATGTAAGCTATCCGGAATAGAGGAGCATCCTGAAAATTCTCGTGAAGAAGATACAGCCAACTTAATTTTTTTTTTCTGATATGAAACATTAGAAATCAAGTTTAAATTAGCAGAGCATTAACATGAAGGTAACTAGAAAGTAAGCCTGTTACAAAGCCTTGGAGTATTTCTATAATTTACCCCTTGTCACATAAGAGATTCAAATGAAATTGTTTTAAGCAGTAATTAGAATTCATGAGGTTAAGTTGTCTCCACTCTGCAAGCAGTGCAGTTAATATGTAGTTCGAATATGAGTGAAACTACATCAGAGATTGATTGGGATTCTTCTAAGGTCAATCTCAAATGAAACTGGAGATCATATTTAATTATCACGTTTGATCGATGTATGTCTGCTAGAACTAATTCTGTCTCAATAAAGGCTGCATTTCTCTATTGATTGCTGCTCATCATGCGGACATATTATCTAATTGTTCTGAAGATCAATCGGGGTAAGTCAGAGGCAATAACCTTTTCAAAAATTCTCCCACAGTTTTGCAATATGCCTTTTAAGCAGCTGAAGCAAGGTTTAAAATACCTGGCAATTGTTGTCAGGGAGGCCAATTTACTAAGCCAAAAATGAGAAGATTCTTATCGGACTTGAAATATTAACTGTTTCTCTCTCCACAGATTCTGCCAGAGCTATTGAGTTTCTCTTGCATTTTTGATTTTCTTCAGGTTCCAGCAACCACAGTCATAGATTCGTAGAGGTGTACAGCACAGAAACAGACCCTTTGATCTAAATCATCTATTTACCAGTATTTGGTACCATTTGGTACCACAATACCATTTAACAGTATTTGGCCCATATCCCTCTAAACCCTTCCTATTCATACACCCATCCTAATGCCTTTTAAATGTTGTAATTGCACCAGGCCCCACACCTTCTGGCAGTTCATTCCATACACACACCACCCTCCATGTGAAAAAGTTGCCCCTTAGGTCCCTTTTAAATCTTTCCCCTCTCACCTTAACCTGTGTCCTCTAGTTTTGGACACCCCTACCCTGGAGAAAACATCTTGACTATTTACCCTACCCATGCCTCTCATTATTTTACAAACATCTAGAAGGCCACCCTTCAGCCTCTGGCACTCCAAAAATAGCCCCAGCCTATTAAGCCTCTCCTTATGGCTCAAACCCACCAGCTCTAGCAATTTCCTTTGTATATCTTTTGTGAACCCTTTCAAGTTTAACAACATCCTTCCTAGAGCAGGGAGACCACAAATGAACGTAGTATTTCAAAAGTGGCTTAACCAATGTCCTGTACAGCCGCCCTCCTAACTCCTGTACTCAATACACTGACCAATATAGGCACGTGTACCAAACTCCTTCTTCAATACCCTGTTTGTGACGTAACTTTCAAGAAAATATGAACCTGGAAATCAAGGTCTCTTTGGCAACACTCCCTAAGACCTAGCCATTAAGTGTATAGTTCCTGCCCTAATTTGCCTTTCCAAAATGTAGCCCCTCACATTTATCTAGATTAAACTCCATCAGTCACTCCTCAGCCTGTCAGCTCATCTCCATAGAATCCATAGAATCCCTGCAATGTGGAACCAGGCCATTTGGCCCAGCAAGTCCATACCAACCCTCCACAAAGCATCCCATCCAGACCCATCCGCCTACCTTATCCCTGTAACCCTGCATTTCCCATGGCTAAGACACCTAGCCTACACGTCCCTGGACACTACGGGGAAATTTAGCATGGTCAACCTACCAAACTTGCACACTTTTGGACTGATCAAGGTCCCATTGTACTCTGAGATAACCTTCTTCACTATCCACTACATCACCAATTTTGGTGTAATCTGCAAACTTACTGACAGTAACTCTTATATTCACATCCAAATCATTTATGTAAATGACAAAAAGCAGCGGACCCAGCACCCATCCCTGCAGTATACAGCTGGTCGCTGGCCTTCAGCCCAAAAAGCCCTCTTTGTTATTTCTTCAAAAAACTCAATTAAGATAGTGAGACCCAATTTTCCATGCACAAAGCCATTTTAACTTTCCCTAATCATTACTTACCTTTCCAACTACATGTAAATCCTGTTCCTCAGGATCCCTTCCAACAACTTGCCCAACACTGAAGTCAGGTATAGGAGATAAAAGGTACTGCAGATGCTGGAGAATCCGAGATAACAAGGTATGGGGCTGGATGAACACAGCAGGCCAAGCAGCATCATAGGAGCAGGAAAGCTTGACGTTTCGGGCCTAGACCCTTCATCCCCGAAACGTCAAGCTTTCCTGCTCCTAT
>JAHRHZ010000249.1:50247587-50317026 GCA_024137785.1 Ginglymostoma cirratum
GCTGTGTTCATCCAGCCCCACACCTTGTTATCTCTGAAGTCAGGTTCACTGGTCTATAGTTCCCTAACTTTTCCTTACCACCTTTCTTAAATACAGGCACCAAGTTATTAAATGTCTAGTCTTCTGGCACATCACCTGTGGCTATCGATGATGCAATATCCCAGCAAGGGACCCAGCAATCACTTCCCTAACTTCCCACACAGTTCGAGAGTACACCTGATTCAGTCCTGGGGATTTATTCACCTTTATGTGTTTTAAGACATCCAGCACCACCTCCTCTGCAATGTGGACATTTTTCAAGATATCGCCATTTATTTCCCCAAGTTCTCTAGCTTCCATAGCCTTTTCCACAGATAACACTGATGCAACATACTCAGTTAGTATCTCTTTTACATTTATTTGACATTCAATAGGTCCAGATGTCTTTGCACAACTGAGATTACTGACAAGGTCTTGTGGAATCAAACAGACCTGCATCAGTGTCATTTGATGTGATCAGTGGAAGTGGTTGAGATGGAGGTAATCCCATCACAGCCGATTAGTCAATGAGAACAGTTTGCAATATCTTCCCTCTGTTCCTAGCTGCAGCTGAAGTGCAACAGGGATCACTGCTCGCGTCTCAACAATTTACAAGCTATATTGATGAAGGGACAAATGTACAGCAGCTAAATTTACTGATAATACTACGATAGGCAGCACAGTGAGATGTCAAGAGGAGACAGCAAGTCCTCAGAGGGATATAGATCTTGTGAATGAGCAAAACATTTGCTAAAGGTGTTCAATGTGGTGCAGGAAGAATAGGAAAGCAGAATGCTATTTAAATAGAGACAAAATACAGAATTCTGTGGTACACAGATATAAGACTGTAAGATGTATGTGAAGAATTAGGCCATTCAGCCCATCGAATCTGCTCCACTACTCGATGAAAGTTGATATGTTTCTCAACCCTAACTTTTTTTCCTTTATTCATTCATTCACAGGATGAGGGTGTCGCTAGCCAGGCAGCATTTATTGCCCATCCCTAATTGCCCAGAGTGCCGTTCAGAGTCAACCACATTGCTGTGGGTCTGGAGTCACACGTAGGCCAGACCAGGATGGCAGTTTCCTTCCCCAATAGGGCATTAGTGAATGGATTTTTCCCAACAATCAGCAATGGATTTGTGGTCATCATTAGACTCTTAATTACAGATATTTATTGAATTCAAATTCCACCATCTGCTGTGGTGGGATTCGAACCTGGGTCCCCAGAAGGTTATCTGGGTCTCTGGATTAACAGTCCAGTGATAATACCACTAGGTCATCGCCTCCCCTGCGTGAACCCTATTCTCCTGCCTTTTCCTGATAATCCTTGATTCCCTCACTAATGAAGAACCTATTTATGTCTTCAATATACTCAATGACTTAGCCTCCACAGCCCTCTGCTGAAGAAATTCTGTAGGGATTCAATGATGATGAAAAACTTGCATTTTTGAAACACTTTTCACGACTATTCGACAGTTCAAATCACGTTATAGCGAACGGGGTACTTATAAAGTGTAATCACACTTGCAGGAAAAGTGGTGGCCAAAGTGAATACAATGAACTCCCACAAATAACAAAGGGGCAGGGCTTGAATCTAGAACCTTCCAACTCATTGGTGAGCGTAGTGTCCATTGAGCTGCATTAATATTGCGTCCACTTAATAAACTAAGCACTTGGGATAATTTTTGGCCGGTTTCAGATCTGGCGCTTCCTCGTACCATTCCTGACAACAGTAATCGGTTTTGTTTTTAATTGGAATGCACTTTAATTGTCTGTATTACTAATTTCAGGTGCATTTCTACGAAAGCACATATCCAATTTTTCATCTTGAAACAAGCTATGGACTGGCCGCAGGAATTTCCATTTTATTTTCACATATGATAGCAAATACCACCTTTTGTCTTCCAACATAAAGGACGGAGGAGGGTGAAATCTCTTTCCAGTCAACAGGCATTTCTTGGGGAGTATGCAGATGTCCATTTTTGTCATCACTGTAATATCACATTAAATTGCCCCACACTCTGTCTCCCCGTTTTCTGGAGGATACTGAGAGGGGTTGGTATTGAGTATTTCTGGATAACTGCCTCCCTCTGGGGTCCACAAATAAAACTGCCCTAGCAGATCCATCCTTTCAGACTGTCCTACCCCACTTACTTTATTCTTCCTATCTTGATCATTTTTTCTCCCCTTGTCCACTCTATTCCAACTTGTACTCATGTCCACTCCAACTAATCAGCAAAGATTTTTAGTTCTGAATTGGATCAACATACGTATTATACAAAATAACATGCAATGTAATCCATACATGTGGAGTGGCAAAATAAATCACTGAATCAATTCCTGATTCTTACCTTGTTTCATTGTAAAATTGATTGGATTCAAAATTTAAATTCAGGTTATAACCCTGTGCATTTCCCAACGGTTAACATTTGTTTATATGCTCTGTGGGCATATTTCTTCATTAAAAAACAATTTTATTGAAAAATTATCCATGGAACTCAGGACGAAAATTATTCTCTCACACATGATTGTCAATGTTGGGATGATGTATGCAACAAAGAAATGCATCTGTAAAACGTTTATTGACAATTTTTTTGACTAATAGTGAATTTGTTATAGTAGAATTGATTTTACTGTCTTTATTTCCCCTATAGGAGAAGTACTGCAGGCCACCAAGGAGTGCTGTCAAACATGTGTACACATAATAAATAAGCTGGCTCCCAAGTGATTAAAGCTAACTGTGATTGGTTTGGAGTGACATCATTTATTTTATAATTGAAGTCAGGCTGAAGGGAAATTGTACTAATAACTGCAGTGGACTTAAGGCTTATTTCCTGTAGATGGAAGGTGGGGGGGGGGGATATAAACATGAATTATCCATTGCAACCCAATCTTTGTTCGATGTTGTATAAGGCCATTTGACTCATCATGTTTATACTAGCTTTCCAAATCAAGATCCTCACATTATTATTCATCTGCCCTTTCCCTATAACACTGTACATTACTTCTACTTAAATAGTCATCTGATTCACTTTTAGATTCCTTTTTTGAACCTGCTTCCACTACACATCCATGCAGTAAATTCCAGACCCTTACCACTCACTGTGAGAAAAAAAAGGGACAAGTAGAGCCGACTTTAGGGGAAAAGCATTTTGGAAACAGCAATGAAAATATCACTAGTTTGAGAGTTGCTGGAACAAAGAAAACTGGAGTGAGTGGAAAGGAATTACGTCAAAGTCTAACAGAATCAAAGATTGACTGGTGAAACAGTAAATGAGCAATGCCTGATCTTCAAAAAGCAGATAGTTCAGTTACAGAAAAGGCACCTTCCCATAAGAAGAAAGGGAAGGGTATCCAAAGTTAGAGCTCCTCGCGTCACTGAAGGTATGGAGATTTCAAATTAAATTAAGTTATTTTCCTCTGGTCAAGTATTACCTAGATGCAGAGATTTTCCATCATTTCCTCATTGTTTTCTAATTTCAGATTCTCAACATCAACAGTATTTTGCTTTTCTATCTCCCAATGCTCCATAAGTATGAGGATTATGTCTGATATATTTGCAAATATATTGCAAATATTGCACCCACATTTCACAAGCGGTGAGGGATAAAATGTTTAGACGCAATAATACAAAAAGGCCTACGTTGATTAACCCTGGGAAAATTATGGGTGAATCAATGAAAACCAATGTGAATTTGTTACCTATAACACAAGGCCTCTTTCAATGTTGTATCACTCTGTTTCTTTGCACTGACATTTGTGATAGTTTGCATCTTGTTTCATAACATATTCATTGGTAAAGGTAGAATAGACACATTAGCTACAGCTCTCATCTGTTATTAGCAGCTTTCAGATGCCTAGCACAAGAAGATTTTCTGAAATGAATGCTGGTTACAAAGGAAGAGCAATTGGATCCATCTGGAAATTCACTACAAATCTCTTTTTGTGCTGTTGGCTGTAAGTGAAAAATTTTGTAATGCATTCACATGGGATGTGTGCATCATTGGCTAGGTCAGCACTTATTGCCCAGACAGCAGTTAAGAGCCATCCACATTGCTATGGATTTGGAATCATAAGATGTTACCACTATGCCACCACCTCCCCAAGACCAGACTCCCAGAAGAACTAGAGATAAAAGGTGCTGCAAATGCTGGAGAATCCGAGATAACAAGGTGTGGGGCTGGATGAACACAGCAGGCCAAGCAGCATCATAAGACCCTTCGGGTCTAGGCCTGAAATGTCAAGCTCTTCTGCTCCTATGATGCTGCTTGGCCTGCTGTGTTCATCCAGCCCCACACCTTGTTATCCCAGAAGAACTACTCTGCTCTTTCCCTGTTGCTACCATCGGATCCTTAACCTCCAAAGAAGAAAGACCGATCCTGGATTGATTTAATATCTGACCAAAAATACAGAACTTTCAACAGTGCAGTCTGGCTTATGTCCCTCAGTTTCTGGCTGAACACATGGGTTTCTGATTTAGAAAACAGTGTGTTTGTTTGTAATTCAATCACCAGAGTGGGCATTGCTGGCTTGGCCAGCATTTGTTGCCCATCCTATTTGCCCTTAAGAAGGTGGTGGTGAGCTGTGATCTTGAATTTCTGCAGTCCATGCGTTTTAGGCAGACGCACAATGTTGACAGGAATTTTCCAGATTTTGACCCAGCAACAGGTCATTGATGAAGCAGCAAAAAATGGTTGGGCCTATAATGAGGAACTCTTGCCGACATGTCCAACAGTACTGAGAGTGTATCAAAATTTTGCTGTCTTGGTGCCCTCAGAGTTAACTTGGTGTTTCTTCCTTTTCTATTGAGCTAGCATGTAAAATGTTGTGCATTCCAGAGCAAGTTTATCAATCCATTATTATTTATTCAGTATGGCTAATTAGATCCATTTGTTCTCTCAAGGGATGTGGACATCATTGGCTAGGTCATGAATTGTTATTCCTTTGAGAACAGTTAAGAGTCAATCAAGTTTTCTGGGCCTGCGTTTCATTTGCAAAAGTAAACTAGGTAGGTTTTACAACAAATTATGCTAGCTTCATGGTCATTCTTATTGAGGCTACTTTTTAATTGCAGATTTTTAGTCACGATTGATAACTAAATTTAAATACCAGCAGCTACCATGGTGGGATTTGAACATTAATAATTAGGCCAGACCACAAGACTACCAGCCCAGTGACATTGCCACTACACTACCTTCCGCACTACTTATTTAGCATCTGCTTGTGAAATATTAAAAAAACTTATTAAAGTGCCTAATTAGCTATTTTCCACAGTCATCATTAACAAAATCCTAATAATGAAATTGTGCACTGCAAAGTTGTCTTTATAAGCATATTTTAATTGTGGGAGTATATGAAATGAATAAAGGATCAAGCTTTTTCCTCTAAGGGATTAATGTAACTTTTTCATTTTAAATCCTATTTATATAATATGAATATAAAGTATTGTAGTAATGTATCTGTAGGTGCAATTCACTTGAAAAATTCATCATTCATTTTTGCATGTTGTGCTCATAAAGAATAAATCTTTCATATTTATGGAATAGCTCACTAATACACTGCCTATAATATCCTGTATTTCATAACTGCCAACCACTAAAATATTTCTTCTACACATTACTCTGTACGGGTTTTAATCAGAATGTCATGTTCTTTCATTCATTAAAAAAATAGCTTAAAAATGACACAAAAACAGAAATTGCTGGAAATGCTCAGCAGGTCTGGCCGCATCTGTGAAGGGAAATTGGGGTTAATGTTTCGAGTCAAGTGACCCTTCCTCAGAACTCATGGCTCATAAAAATGACAATTTGTAAACTGCTTTAAGATTAAGATAATTATTGGAGAACATCCATAAATAATTTAAATGATCGTATTAATGCAAAATCACAATAAAAGGAATCAATTCACTCTGAAATCAGAAGACAGGCTGATTGAGTTGTTGAGAAGGGAGGGCACTGCATAAAGCTAAGTATTTAATTTCCATGCGTGATCCATATGGGTTACCCTCCTGAGCCAATTGTTCTGAAGAGTTAGCTATAAATAGAAAGAGAAGCAAATAACTTACATTTAAGTAATATGGAAAACATTTAGTAAGACCATTTGGCTCTGGTTCATAGCATAAACTAGGTGATATTGATTGAGCTTCCTGTTATTGTATTAAGGGAAGTTGAAATCAGCAGCAATTTACATTTGATGTGATTTGATTTGATGTGATTTGATTTATTATTGTCATGCATGCCTCGGTACAGTGAAAATTTTTGTTTTGCGTGCAGTACAGGCAGATCATAATAGAACTAAGCAAAGAATACAATGTTATGTCTGCAGAGAAGGTGCACAAAGAACAAGACAAACATTAAATTTAAAATTTGACAGATCCATTCAGAAGTCTAATAACAGCGGGAAAGAAGCTGTTCTTGAATCTGTTGGTATGTGTGTTTAAGATTTTGTATCTTCTGCCTGATGGAAGAGATTAGAAGAGAGTAAACTGGCTTGGTAGGGGTCTTTGATTACGTTGGCTGCCTTCCCGAGGCAGCAAGAAGTGCAGATGGAATTAAGGGATGGATGCTTACACATTTTTTCCACGTAACGTATGTACAAGAAACAGTTACTTTCAAGTAACAAAACATTTAATAAAGATGAAGATATTCAGCTCGTTTTTAAGATGCTTACTTCAAAGCTTTTGTCCCTGCATGTCGGAAGAGAAAAGAAAGACTCGTATAAATTGCTCTTCACAATGACAAACTGTCCAATAGTACTATATTGTAGCAAACAACCAATTTATGCACAGTAATATCCCAAAGATAGCAATGTGATAACAAACATCAAATCTGTTTTTTTTAAAGTGATATTTGATTAAAGACAAGACACCAACATAATTTTCCCACTATTCTCCAAATTAGTGTCATAGAATTTTTTTAATCTGACCTGAGAGAACAAAGGGAGGCTCGATATAATGTCACATACTAAATACAGGGAAGAAGGCAGAATTGTTGTGCAATATTCTCCATTCTTTTTGGCTGTGTGCATCTACAACAACAGTCAAGAAGTTCAAGAACCTCCGTGTCAAAGCAATGTGATGAACAGCTTCGCCATGAGCCTGAGTATCTAACACATCCCATTAATGTCAAATCATGAATGTGGAGTGTACTATACCCAATATTTCTTACATAAAGTGCCCAAGATTTTTCCTGTAGTATCTCCCAAACCCACTATCTCAAACACCAGAAAGGACATGAGTAGTAAGTACCTGGGAACACTATCAACACTACTTCCATTCCAGGTCAAATATCATTTTAATTGCAGAATGTTTCGGTGTACATCCATTATTGATGGGCAGAAGTCTTAGAACTCACTACTAAAAATATTTATGGGAGGACTTTTAACACAGGTTGCAGTTATTCCATAAAATATGCCTACCATGAACCCTTCCCGTCCAGTGATCAAAAATGCCCTTGACCACATTTTTTGCATTTCCTGCAATTCTGCCCTCAAACCCCATTCCACCAACAAAAATAAAGACAGAAATCCCTGGTCCTCACATGTCACCCCACCAACCTCCGCAAGCAGTGTATCATTCTCCGTCACTTTCACCACCTACAATCTGACCCTACAACCAAAGAGATATTCCCCCCCCCACCCCATCTGCCTTTCCTAGGGACCACTCTTTCCATGACACCCTTGTCCGCTCCACACTCCCTACTAACCCCACCGCACCGGGCACCTTTCCCTGCAACCACAGGAAGTGCTACACCTGCCCCTAACCCTCCCCCACTCACTTCCCTTCAAGGCCCAAAGCAAACCTTTCGTATCTGGCAGGGGTTTACCTGTACATCTGCCAACTTGGTCTACTGTATCCGTTGCTCCTGATGTGGCCTCCTGTACATCGGTGAGACCAAGTGTAGACTTGGAGACCATTTTGTGGAGTAGCCATGCTCTGTAAGCAGCAAATGACGACACCTTCCAGTCACTAACCATTTTAACTCCCCTTCCCACTCCCTTGGTGACATGTCCACCCTGGGCCTCCTTCAGTGTCACAATGACACAAACTGGAGTAGCAAGTCTTCATTTTCCACCTCAGGAGCCTACAGCCCAATGGCCTAAACATAGAATTCACCAGTTTTAAAATTTCCCCTCCCCCAGCCTCATTCCATGTCCAACCCTCCCTCTCATCCCCGCCTCCTTGACCTGACACAACCTGTCCATCTTCTCTCCCACCTATCCGCCTCACCCATCCCACTGACCAATCTCCACCACTTGCTACCTGCATTCACCTATCGCCATCTCACCTACGTTCCCCAGCCCCACTCCTCCTCTATTTATTTCTGAGCTCTCTTCCCCCTCCCCATTTCTGAAGCAGGGTCCCAACCCGAAATGTCAACTTTCCTGCTCCTCTGATACTGCCTGGCCTGCTGTGTTCCTCCAGCTCTATACTGTATCCAGCATCTGCAGTTCTTGCTATCTCTACCATGAACTTGTAAAAGTTTGGTTTTGCTGGTAATAACTACTTTTAAAATAATGAAAGGAGTTGATAAGGTGAATTGGGAACATTACTTCCAATGATTGCTAAGTCCTTAACTGGCAGATATACATCACCAGAAAAGAACCAAGTCCGTGTTTGGGGATTTCTTTTCATCAATGACCATCACAGAATGCACCAATCTCAACATCCTGGGGTTACAATGATCATAAACTGAACTGGGGCAGCCATATAAATTCTATGGCTATGACCACAGAGTAGCAGTTTGGGATTCTGTAGTGAGTAATTCACCTCCTGACTCCCAAGTCCCCGTTCATTGTCTATAGGACAATTCAGAGTGTGATGGAATACTGCTCACTTGCCTGGATGGGTGCAGTTCCAACAACAGTCAAGAAGCTCAATGCCTTCAATACAAAGCAGCCTACTTGATTGACATTGCATCAATAAACATTCACTCTGTTTACTGACACACTGTAGAAGCAATGTGTATCATCTACAATTTGCCCTTCATCAAGCCTCCTTCGACAGCAACTTCTAAACTCTCAATGTCTATCACCTCAAAGGTCAAGGGCAGCAAATACATGGGAACTACCACTACCTGCAAGTTCCCCTCCAAGCTACTCACCATTCTGATTTAGAAACATATTGGTGTTCCTTCACTGTTGCTGGGTCAAAATCCTGCAAATTTCTTCCTAACTGATGTAATTGTAGGTGTACCTGCATCCCAATGATAGTAATGGTTCAAGAAAACAGTTCACCAAGACCTTCTTCAAAGCATTAGGATTGACAAAAAATGCTGGCCTTGCCAAGGATACCCACATCCCCTGAACAATTTTTAAAAATCTTGCTATCAAAGACATGAGGGTTTACTTTTGAGACACATTCATGCTCCATCCTCCACCACAGACCACTGAACAGCCCTAAGACTAGTCTGGGATGAAAACTTGATGGCAACACTTAACCCAACCACAGATGATGAAGGGTCTAGGCCCGAAATGTCAAGCTTTCCTGCTCCTAAGATGCTGCTTGGCCTGCTGTGTTCATCCAGCTCTGCACCTTGTTGTCACAGATGACCAGTGGTTTTTACTCTGGCATTTTATCACTTTTATAAAAGACTCCAAATTCCTTTGCTTATAGTTTAGAGGCACAGTGAATCTGTCACTGACTGTGACCTCAGGAGCTTCAGTTGAAGCATTAATGAAATCTTCCTTGCTGCTGTCACTGCGACAGCGTGGTACTTAATGACAGTCTGCAGTTCAAACATTGCTTGCTGCATGACATCAACCAATTATGTGTGCCATTTTTTTAAGCTGTTTATGAATTCATGTAGCTTGCCCAGTGATGTCAAATTCATGAAGCAAATAAGCAGAGCCTATGTTAATTTTCTTTCTGCCCTGGAGGTGACATCGTTAGCTAACATTTTGGTCTTTGTCCTGCACCCAATATTTTCAATTTTAAATGTCTAAAGCTCTCTAGTGTGTGACTCTAAATGGTTTCAAATGATGAAGGTGTTGAGTACTGCAATAATGTTTGTTGCTGGAGGGTCCAGCTTCATATCTTTGGCTCCTGGTACATGATTCCACTGTCCACAGTGAGATGGGTTGTCACCTAACAGACATTACAAGATACGTTTCACAGTAAAACAAATCAAGACTTTGCGCCTGTCAAATATATTTTCGCAAAAATGCAAATACCATTATATAAACATGGAGTGTTTTCTTTCACCTTGCAAGTCTGTAATGCTTCTGATAGTTCATGTGCTTCTTTTATGGGGTTGAGAGGTTTGGCCTGTTGATTTAGTCCACTAGGATATAATTGTGAAGTACTGAGTTTTTGCTCCTATTGTTGAAGGGGGTTTTTTCTTCGTAAGGACAAATAAGTATGTAATGAATGAGGGAATATGTTGCATAGCTCACCTTGACATGAACTACCTTGCTTACAAATAAACTTGTAAAATCCTTGAGGTCTGACAAACACACTTCGATTTTCAATTGTCTATGTAAATGCTTATAATGTCTTCAACATTTCTCAGCTGCATTGTTAAACATTATTCAGACCTTTGTACTCTATGTTGCTATCAAGCTTAATATTTCTTTGTACGCTGTATTTACAGCAGTTTGATTGTAGATTGTATCTGTTTACATGCATGTGGTCAGGACTTGTATCTACACAATGGCATCATGGTTGGCGCAGACAAGGTGGGTCTGTTCCTGTGTTGTACTGTTTTATGCTCTATGGTCAATCCCATGTCTCATGATAAGGATTTCCTTCCAGAGAACCTACAAGCATCTCCTGTTAAATGACTCTAAATTTGCCTCTTCAAAAATGTTCTCCACCTCTGCTTCATCCTTTAAACCTGAAAAACTTTCCTGCGCATGCCATACTATTCATCTGGTGTTACTTTTATCACAACCTAATATAGCATACCTTTTCGTGAAACCATGCAGCAGAAACTTGTGCTTTTCACCAAAAAAAAATTGACATTTTAGTTTACATTGCATGTGCTATCAGTGTGTTAAGAGTAATTTAATTCACAAAATAATTCAATGATTGGCTTCCATTTTAATACACAATGGATAATTAATGAGGCCGCCAAGGCTGATTGGTGTACAATAATTAAATTTGAAAACACGTTGGTACAGTATACATAAGGAAGAATACAAGTATAAGACATAAAAAGGAGGAATGTTATCCACTTGTTGAAATTGAAATCTGAATAAAGTCAGGTTTGTTTATTTGAAGGAGAATGAGAATGATTATAAAATTTAATCACCCCAATTCTCACCATGACTTTACTCAATCCAATCAAAAAAGGGAAGGCACCTCAGTCTACCTCAGTTCATCGATCGTTCCTCCAGGCTTTCTCCAGTGGTCCCCAGCATTACAGATACCAGTCTTCAGACGATTCAACTCACTCCACATGATATCAAGAAACGGTTGGAGATACCAGATACTGCAGGCCCCGATAGCATTCTGACAATTGTAATGCTCATGCTACAGAACTTCACGTTCCCCTAGCCAAGCTGTTCCAGTACAGTCACAACACTGGCATCTACCCAACAATGTGGAAAATTGCCCAGGTATGTCCTGTACACAAAAATCAGGACAAATTCAACCCAGCCAATTACCGGGTATCAGGGACAAACTCTCCAATGTTTAGAATCATACCTGGCATATAGGAAGATGGTTGTGGTTATTGGAGGTCAGTGATTTTAACTTCAGGACATCTCTGCAGGAAAATTGGCGAGGTATGAATTGTGCGCAAAAAGCAGGTCAAATCCAACCCAGCCAATTACCGCCCCTTCAATCTACTCTCAATCATCAGTAAAGTGATGGAAGGTGTCATTAACAGTGCTATCATGTAGCACCTGCTCGGCCATAACCTGCTCAGTGATGCCCAGTTTGGGTTCCGCCAGGGCCACTCAGCTTCTGACCTCATTACAGCCTTAGCACAAACATGGATAAAAGAGCTGAATTCCAGAGGTAAGGTGAGAGTGACAGCTTTTGACATCAATGCTGCATTAGACGGAGTGTGGCATAAATGACCCCTAGCAAAACTGGAATCAATGGGTATCGGGGACAAACTCTCCAATGGTTAGAGTCATACCTGGCATATAGGAAGATGGTTGTGGTTGTTGGAGGTCAGTGATCTTAGCTTCAGGACATCTCTGCAGGAATTCCTCAGGGTAATGGCCCAACCATCTTCAGATGCTCCATCATAAGGTCAGAAGTGGGAATGCTCGCCAATGATAGCACAATGTTCAGCACCATTTGAGACTCCTCAGATATTGAAACAGTACATTTTAAATTCAACAAGATTTGACAACATCCAGGCTTGGGCTGAAAAGTGGCAAGTAACATTTGTGCCACACAAATGCCAGGATATGACCATCATCAATAATAAACTATCTAACCACTGACCCCTGACGTTCAATGGTGTTACCATCTGGTAAACATTCCCCCACTATCAACATCCTGGGGGATATCATTGATGAGAAACTCAACTGGACCCACTACATAAACGCAGTGGCTACAAGAGCAAGTCAGAGGCTTGGAATACTGTGGCGAATAACTCACTTACTGACACCCCAAAGCCTGTCCATCAACTATAAAGTAAAAGTCAGGAGTGTGATGAAATACTCCCCACTTGCCTGGATGAATGCAGCTCCAGGAGCACTCAAGAAGCTTGGCACCATCCAGGACAAAGTAGCCCGCTTGATTGGCACTGCATCCACAAATATCCATCAAAGTGTGAGCAGAAATAAGGCTGGTAACATCCAGTGCCACTGAGGATATTAAGGATGGCTGTACCATAACACTTCAGGCGCGTCTTAATTCTTCATCCTGAAGAAAAGTGAGTTGCTGATGTTTTAACCATGGATTTGAGTTGGTATTTTCATCCATATCCTTGTTCACACCAATCTTTCCCATCCATGTTCTGGCTTTCAGATACCCGAGAATTCATGTCTGCACAACCACAGAAGACCACGAACTTAAGGAGAAACAATACCATTTACAGCTACCAGTTCTGATACTGGATTTGCACTTAGTTTAGAGGGTAGCCCAGGGTCGAGAAAATAGTGAGTCATTCAAGCACATCCTAGCTGCTTCCAGGCCAGCAACAAAGGATAGTTTGTTTGCCATTTCATTGGAGAACAAGGCGTCAGATGAGTTCTGTTGCAGATGACTCAGATGAGGAGCTGGCTGTGGTCTCATGCAGGTAAGTGCTGAATTGATATGTACACTGATATGCTGGGTGCATTGGCAGCCTTAACAGGCAGACTCTTGTCATTGTCAAAGAGTATAGAGGATTCTGACTGCAGATCACACAATCAGTATACCAGCTGTTCCCATTCTATTTGCAGCTTTGAGTGAAAAGGTCACCTAACCCCTCTGTCATCCTGTGAACATGCAGCATTCTCTCTGGGTTTTGCATAAAAGTACCTCGAATAACAAGTAAGATTATTTTGAGGAATTTATTAGGAGAAAAAGTTGCATACTTCTACTTTCTTGCAATTGCAGCGCCTGATCCATTAAATAACCTGACTGCAGCACACATCTTGCTACTTAACTCACAAGTCCATAAGAAATAGGAACAAGATAAGGCCATTTGGCCCCCTAGCCTGCTCCATTGTTCAATAGGTTCATGGCTAATCATACTTTTTTGATATACACTTTCTTGCATTTTCCCTATAACCTGATTCCCGAAACGGATCGAAAATTTATTTGTCTTTGTTTTAAGTATACACAATTGCTTTGCCCACACAGTTCTCGGTGACAAGGAATTCCAAACATTCACAATCCTCTTCATCTTAGTCTTAAATTTTTGCCCCTTTATTCTGAGACTATGCCCTCTGGTGCTAGACTCCCCCATGGGGGGAGTCTTCCTCTCAGCATTTACCCACTCAAGCCTTCCCTGTACTTTTCATGTTCTTTCTTTACTTACATTTGGATCACAGAGACATCGCCACAATCTGAATTGCTCAGCCAGTATCCTGGCATCAGACTAAGCAGTTGGGCCAAGTGACAGCAGAGGAAGGAGCTGGATGCACCTATGTCACTGATAAATGCCACGCGGGTCACAAAGATAGCAACTGACGGCACTGCCCACACATGGGCAGCCAGGTAGGTCTGTGCAGAGCCACATGAATCAATGTCTTATTAGTAAATAGAGAACCCGTTCATGTAAATTTTTAACTGATTGAGGTTTTCTATAATGCAGTGTTCCTTGATTTTTTTGCTTTCTATTTGTTTAAAGTCTTCTACTTGTGCCGATTGAACTGAAGGCTATGTCTTAATTAACTTTTATACAACAAAGTGATTATAATGATTCATTTAAACATTAAAACCCTGATTTCCTATTAAGGAAGATAAAGGAACACTGAGTAACAGATTAGTATTTGTAAGAGTTCACCAGCTGATTTCTTTAACGTGACCCTAAGCTAACCGTTGCTTGGGTGATAAAATAACAAAGAAATGTTATTTACAAATTTAATGCTAGCTGTTGGGATGAGTGTAATGCTGTGGAACTGGCTGTTATATTCAGCAACCTTCTATGAAAGTACAACACTGAGTCAATAAAAATAAATAGAAAAAAAGCTAATTATTGAACAAGTATTACTACTTGGTGAAAGAGATAGGCGCATCACCATTAACTTAACTCTAGATGTGTATGCAAGCTGATTGCTATCAAGTTATTTAACTTCTCCCAGCAAATACCTCACAGAATCTCAGAATTGTTGCAGCACAGGAACAGGCATAGATGTATCATAGAAAGCATCTTACCTGGATGCATCACAGCGTGAAGAAGGATTCCGATCCGAAACATTAACTTCCCTACTGCTCTGGTGCTGCCTGGCCTGCTGTGTTCCTCCAGCTCCACACTGTGTTATCTCTGACTCCAACATCGGCAGTTCTTACTATCTCGCTGTAGTATGGCAACCACTCTTCCCAAGACTGCAAGAAACTACAGTGAACACAGCCCAGTCCATCACACAAACAAGCCTACCATCCTTTAACTCCATGTATACTTCCTGCTGCCCTGGGAAAGCAAAACATAGCAATGACCCCTCCCTCTCTGGGTATACTCTTTCCACCCTCTTCTGTCAGGCAGAAGATAAAGAAGTTTGAAAACATGTCCAAACAGATTCAAGAGCAGCTTCTTCCCTGCTGTTATCAGACATTTGAATGGTCCCCTCAAATGTTAATTCTGATCTATCTGTCTGTACTTTCTCTGCAGCTGTAACACTGTGTTCTGCACTCTGTCCTACTACCCTGATGGACTTTGTATGGTATGATCTGTCTGTGTAGCATGTAAAACAACACTTTTCACGGTATCTCAGTACATGTGACAAAAATAAATCAAACCAAAACTTATTTGGCCCATTGTGCTTGCATCAGCTCATCAAACAGGCATCATATCTACTGCCAGTCTCCTGCTTACACACTAAATAATAGCCCAATATCATCTTCGATACCTCAATTAAGCCTCCTCATTAACAATGCCCTAAAAAGCAGCAGAACAGATCATTTTAAATCCGACCCTACAGTCCCTTATTTGGCACTATTACAAGTTTGAGTGTTATGTTTGTTATCTTTGAAGGGATTTCTCACTCCTGTAAACAGTCTAAGGATTGAGAGTTTTAAAAAAACTAGACAAAGACCACAAAACAGTTGATTAAGAAGGAAAAATAGAATATAAGGGCCAGATATATAAAAACAGATTGTAAGAACTTTTACAAGTCTGTGAAAAGGAAGAGAGTAGCTAAAGTAAATATCTACTGCTTAGAAGCAGAGACAGGAGAAGCTATTTTCACATTGGCAAGCTGTGTCGAGTGAAATGCCACAGGGATCATTGCTGAGTTTCAGCTACTTATAATCTATATTAATGACTTAGATAAAGAAGTTAATGGATCTAAGTTTGCTGATCATATAAAACTAGGTAGAATTTTAAGTTGTGATGCACAAGATAAGTACAGATTAAGAGAGCAGCCAACAGTGAGGCTATTCATTTTGATTCATTTTGATTACAAGAATAGAAAAGCATAATATTTTTTGCAATGTTTAAATCTTGTAAATATGATGTTCTGACAGACTTGGATCTGCTTATACAGAAAGTTAGCTTGCAACATACAGCTGGCAATTAGGAAGGCAAATGTTATGGCCTCTATTGCAAGGGCTTTGGAGCACAGGAATAAAGAAGACTTGGAACAATTCTTCAGGGCTTTGTTAAGATCACATGTGGAGTATTGTGTGCAGTTTTGGCCTCCATGTTTAGGGATCTACTTGAAGGCAGCATAGTGAAGGCTCACTACATTATTCCCTAGGATAAGAAGCTTGTCTTTTAATAAGAAGTTGAACAAATTAAGATGAAATGGCAGCTAAGGAGTTCAGTTGTATATGGCAGAATCTTCCCAGCACCTGAATGATGTAGAACATGGCAAGAAAGTTCGGAAAACTAAACGAAGTGTACGGTGAGGAAATTCGCTGTGTCAAGAACAAAGAAGAGTATGAATGGCAAGGCAAGATTCTTGCTAGTGAGTGGTGAGATGCCAATTAACATCTTCATTATCACTGAACCTCACTTCATTAATATTCAGTTTCCCACATTCCCACCCACTGGATAGAAACTAGAAGCTAAGAATTCCCAACATGAAAGTGAGAATGATTACCTGAAGGTCCTCTTCTTTTTTTATCTTACCACTACATCACAGTGCAGGCCCTGGTTCTGCAGTTGGGATGAAGAGAACTTGCCCTACTTTAGAGTGCATTAGTATTGGAGTTTTATTTGGGCAACCCTAAGGATGTTGTGTCTAGAGGGCCCGGATAGGCTGAGTGTGTCCTGCCCAGAGAAGATGAAGCCTCCTCAGCTTGAACTCCCATAAGATTGAGGGTGGCAGTGAAGGTAAAGGTGGAATGCCATCCCACCTCTGGAGTAGGCTGACAGGACACTCCTGGGAATCTGTGCCAAATGGTACAGCCTTGTCTCCTTGTGGCAAAGGAGCACTCTGGAGTGAGGTTAAGGTCCCTAGCCGCTCTCTCACCTGGCCATTAGTGCTGAGAACCAATGGCTACAGTGGTGAGGAGCACATTTCCAGCTGTTCTCACACTGCTGGTCCTGATTCTCCATAGTAATTTCCAACCTGTCCATGGAGGCAGCCATGTGTCTATAAGCCAGGGGCAGCAGGGTGGTTTCCTGTTGCTGTACTTCTACATCCTTGGTGTCTGGTTACCCAGCTCCCCTGACCTGCCAATTCACAGTGTGGTTAAGGGGAGAGTAGCACAGCAATAAGCAATGCTTCCTACTTGCTACAGGAACATGGATGTTTTGGCATCTCCACAGGACCAATCACGGTCCTCACTAGTGAGGGCCAAGATCGTGTTTTCATGAAGAGTCAAATGTCAGGCACACCATCATCCACTCTGGCTCTTTTAGTTCTATTATGGGCTGTTTCCTTCTGGAATTAGAGAAAGGGAGGTATTGTTTGAGGCAATAGTGAGTGGCACAGCTATCAGCTCTGGTAAAGCTGGCGGTGAGATTGCCCAGATGAGTGAGTAGGCAGCACTGAGGCTGCACAGGTTTAGGAATTGTGGGTGTTTTGGTGAACGATGGAATCGTTGCATGGTCAGAGCATGAGCATTGATGGGAAACAAGTGGAATAGCTGATGCAGAGTGAGCATGAGGTAGCAGTGAGATGGTGGTGGCATTTACAGTGGAACAAGGGAGAAGGTTATTGAATATCTTTTGACACTGCTGGGTAATTCTCCATCCTGTAGAGTCTGCACTGACCAAGGCAGAAACCTTGCGCTAGACTGGCAGGACTAGGGACAAAAACAGAAGTTGCCAGAAAAGCTCAGCAGGTCTGGCAGCATCTGTGAAGACAAAATTGGAGTTAAAGTTTTGGATCAGTGACCCTTTCTCAGAACTGATGGTAGCTGGGAAACACATATAAGCCGACGTTTTCCCAGCTACCATCAGTTCTGAGGAAGGGTCACCGGACCTGAAACAATAACTGATTTTTCCTTCACAGATGCTGCCAGACTTACTAAGCTTTTCCAGCAACTTCTGTTTTTGTTGATGATTTACAGCATCCGCAGTTCTTCCGGATTTTATTTGGCAGTGCTAGGTATTGTGGCATCCTCTGCTGGTCCTGACACAACAGTCTTTTAAATAATGTGACAGTGCCAGTAATCTTAAGCTATCCTATCAGTGGTGAGTACCCCCATCTGGGGAGAGTGGGACAATTGAGCTAGCGCTGAATAAGCAGGGCACCGTGGGGTAGTGGTGCGTGGTTAATGAGAAGAGTTTGCAAAGACAGCATTAGAAAATGCACAAAACCATATGGACAGAGAACTTCCACAAACCAACAAAGTTAACATTGCCAATTTCTGGTCAGATTCAGCCATAGTACCATAATAACATAGTCTGAAGTCAAATCTTGACAAAACAGGGGACCAAATTTTACAGAGATAATCATGGTGTAAGTTTTCTTATTCACCATTAAACTGACAGCAAAGTCAGAAGTCTACAAATGCGCAGCATAGTGCAAGAATGCAGCAGTTCTATTCAGTGATTCTATACTGTTCCAGAAGGTGTCCTGTTGTGGCCGTCAATTTTCCAACCCCCAACCCCCAAATGAATACAATTCCTACACAATCAATGAAGTCAAAACTCACTTTTATCCTGTTCGTCACATTGTGAAGACTCTTGGTAAAGATACACAATGTGGAAGAGATCTAACTGGAGGTTTTAGCATGTTAAATTCATCATTACTGCTAAGCACTATCACTGACCTGAAAAGCCAATTTTACACTGATAAATGTAAAGTTCTCCACAACACAATTGACTACAAGGGAGGTGACAGTCTAGTGGTAATACTAATCCAGGGACACTGTAAATCCAGAAACCCAAGCAGTGTTCTGGGGACCTGCGTTTGTATCCCACCACACCAGAAGGTGGAATTTGAATTCAATAAAAATCTGGAATTAAGAGTTTAATGATGACCACGAATCCATTATCAATTGTTGGAAAAACCCACCTGGTTCACTAATGTCCTTTAGAGAAGGAAACTGCCATTTCTCATCTGGCCTGGCCTATACGTGACCCCAGACCCACAGCAATGTAGTTGACTCTGAACTGCCCTCTGGGAGATTAGGGGTGGACAATAAATGCTAGACAGTGACGCCCTCATCCCATGAATAAATAAAAAAAATCTTTTTGTTTTTTTGATAACAAAACAAAATGTAATGCTCAGTAGATCAGGCAGCATCCCTGAATAGAAACAGTCAACGTTTCATGTCAATGTTCCTTCAGCATCTGCTGTAGTTTTACTTTCATAATATTTTTGAAGCTTACTTATGGTATTTTAGTTTCTATCCTGAATCAATCATAATATTTATTCTATATTTACTTGTTAAATTAATGATGGATAGAGTTGTTTTAACTTCCTAGCTTGCTGTCTCTGAGAATACTTCAATCTGATTGGCTGCTTATCTTGCTTGCTGATGTTTTGGAGCTGACAGGTATCTGGAAATCTCCTTGAAATCAAATGAAATTGCCCTTCAGAAACTAAAAACAGAAACTAAAGAGTTTATTAAATCATTGTAGCTAGCTTTCTTCAATGTTCAAGTAAGGACCACCCAGCCCTAAGTCAATGTTATCAAGGTAAGGATGAATCTTAGGAAGCAATTCTATCTGTAGCCTTAGCTTTCATAGATTACACAGAAATTGTAAAAAGTGTGTGGAGCATGAAATGAAATGTGATTTATATATCTCCATCTGTTGTAAATGTACATTTACATAAAATATTTGCAAATTGAGGATAGAGATAAAAAGAATAAAAATATATTAAAAATAATGAACAGAATGTGCTGTAAGTGCACTTATGGTAAATCGTCAAGTATATTTTCAATAAAGGAATAATAGTGATTTTTCAGAGTTTATTTTCTGTTTTTATATTTTGTTAATTGATGATGCAGGAGGTTAATCATTCATTCTTCATTACTATTGTCATAATAGGTCATTAGAATCAGAGCAGAATGTGGGCCCTTTGGCTTATTGTGTCCACAATGATCATTAAGCACTTTTCTTTATTCATTCATGTGATGAGGGTGTCGCTGGCTTGGCCAGCATTTATAACCCATCCCTAATTGCTCAGACAGCAGTTACGAGTGAAGCACATTGTAGACCAGGATGGTAGCTTCCTTCCCTAAAGGACATTAGTGAACCAGCTGGGTTTTTCTAACAACTGGCAATGGATTCACAGTCTTCATTAGACTTTTAATTCCAGATATTTCTGAATCCAAATTCCATTAGATGCTGTGGCAGGATTCAAACCCAGGTCTCCAGAATATTAGCTCAGTCTCTGGATTAACAGTCGAGCGATAATACCACAAGGTCACTGCGTCCCCTATCTAATCTAGTCCCATTTTCTAGCACTTGGCTCATTGTAGAGTATGCTTGGGCAATTCAAATGATCATATAAATACTTCTTGAATGCTGTGATGGATTCCACCTCTGCTACCTTTTCAAGTGTTGAGTTCCATATAGCTACTACTTTCTCTGTAAAAGATTCTTTCTTAAATCCCTTCTAACTCTCTTGCATTTTATCACAAGACTATGCATCCAGTCATAGAGCCCTCTCCTGAGGGGAAAAGTTTCTACATACCTTACCCTATCTATGCCCTTCATAGTTTTGTGTATCTCAGTCTTCCGTGCTCTGTGAAAAGGAATTCCAACCTATCTAGTCTCTCTTCATAGGCCAGGTTCTTCCTAGTGAAACTCCTTTGCACACTCTCTTGCACGATTACATTTTTCATATAGTAAAGTGATCAGAACTTCACACAGAACTCCAGCTGTGGCCTAACTAACATCTGATACAGCTCTTTCATGTTCCTCCTCTCATTCTATTCAATCTCTCCACTAATAAAGGCAATGATCCTGTATTCCTTCTTCACCATCTTATCCAACTGTACTGTTGCCTTCAAGGATCTGTGGACGTACAGACTAAGGTCCCTCGGATCCTCAATACTTTCTAGGCTCCTACCACACATCACATTCTCCACTCTTCGTGAATAATGGTATCACTTTACCTCTACTCCATCGTTCTTCTCTATCATGAATACAGATGCAAAGTACTTACTAAACACCTCACCACATCTTCTGGTTCCACCCACAATGTGCCATTAGGTCCCTACTGGGTACTATTCTTTCTCCAATATCCTGTCTACCTTAACACACTTAAAAAAGCTTTAGATTCTCCTTTATTTTTGTTCCAGTTAAGATGACGGCAGAGTAGGATGCTCCAGCCAGAGCTCCTCTGCTCACTCGCTCCTTTTCCTTTACCTTTCTTCTTTCCCTCTTGCTGCAGTTTTATTACCAACCCCACCCCCAATTTTTAACTTCTTAAAGTACCCTACCTGGTGGGAATGGATAATAGAGTCTAAGATCAGTCCGACGTGGTAGATGAGTAGCCACCGGAGCAGCAGCAGAGCAAGTGCAGGCCAAGACCCAGAAGCGAGTTACGGCTGGATCCTAGAGCAAGAGCAAAGCAAGTGCGGGCCAGAGCAGCAGCAGCAGACCGAGCGTGGGCCAAGCTGGGAGCTGAGTCATGGCCAGAACCAGAGCAGGAGCAGAGTGAGCCCAGGCCAGCTGGGAGGCAAGTCCTGGACAGAGGCCAGCGCGTGGAGGCAACCTGGCAGGCACAGAATCAGTGAAAAAGGACCATAACTTGAGTACTTTGAAGATACTTTTTGTTCTCATTCTGGACTTTTTAAACTCTGTTATCCCGTGCTAGTCTTTTTTTTACTATTTCAATTCTGTAACAACATTTAAAGTATCTGTACCTTGGTACCCTGTACCTAAGACTGCACCAAGAGGCAACATTACACACTTTTCACCAGACTTGCTCGAGGGCAGGTGACAATAAGAGTTACTCTATTCTATTCTTTTCTATTTATTTTACCCTCCAGTGTTTTCTCATGCCCCCTTGTCACTTTTCTGTTTTTTTTAAAATAATCTCCTGTGCTTTCTGCATGTCTTTAGATCCTTCCCTTTTCTGAATCCTCTGTATCTACCATAAGCTTCCGTTTTATTCCTTATTCATTCCTGGACATTCTGCACTATCCAAGTATATTCTCTGATATATTTGATCCCACTCTTCAACCTCAGAGGAACATGATGACCCTGCATTTTCATTATTTTCATCTTGAAAGACTCCTATTGTTCCAATATAGATTTACCTATAAGAAGCTGCTTCAGGTCTAGTTTAGCCCGATCTTGACTTATCACATTAACGTTGGGCTTCCCCAGTTCAAAACGTTTGTTGCTGCTTCATCATTATCCTTTGCCGTGACTATCTTGAATCTTACTGAGTTGTTGTCACTATCACCAAAATTCTCTCCTATTTTCATTTCTACCACTCGCCTGGCTTTGTCCTATGATATTAGATCTAGCGCTGCCTATTTCTTGTTAGACTTTCTATGTGCTGGCTTAAAATATCTCTCCTGCATAAACTGTAAGAATTCCAT
Source organism: Ginglymostoma cirratum (assembly GCA_024137785.1). Classification (NCBI taxonomy): domain Eukaryota; kingdom Metazoa; phylum Chordata; class Chondrichthyes; order Orectolobiformes; family Ginglymostomatidae; genus Ginglymostoma; species Ginglymostoma cirratum. Next base: position 50,270,113 of record JAHRHZ010000249.1, read on the forward strand.
TTCTTCTGAGTGTTTCACACTTTGCCTATCCCAGTTAAAATTGAGAAAACTTTTACACTTCTCTGAAACTTGCCTACATATCTGCCCATATATCTATCTCTGACTGGGGCCTATAGCACACCCCCAACAAAGTGATTAACCCTTTCAGTTTTTAAATTCTACCTACATAACCTCAAATGAGAAGCCTTCTAAGACATCATCCCTCCTTGTAGCAGTAATTGACTCCTTAATCATTATTTCGACATAACTTCTTATTTTACATTCCATCCCGTCTCACCCAAAGATTGTACACCCAGGAATTTTGAGCTGTTAGCCCTGTCCCTCCCTCAAATATTTCTGTTTGGTAGCAATGATAGTCCATGTGTTAATCTGCACCCTCAACTAATTTGCCTTACTCATAAGAATCCTTGTGTCTTATCTTGACTACGTACACTCTTCTTGCCAGACTGATGTCACTTTTCTTCTGCTTTTGCCTGTGCATTATCTGCTATTGTACGTCTGTACCATATTCTATTTCCCAGGCAAATTAGTTTAAAGTCCACCAACAGTGTTGGCAGGATGTTGGTCCTGATGTGCTTTAGGTGCACCCTTCAGGTCTGTACAGGTCCCACCTTCACCGAAACAGAGCCAGTGATCCAGAAATTTAAAGTGCTCCTTCCTGCACCATTTCTCCTGCCACACATGCATCTACTCTATCCTTTTATTCTTGTACTCACTACTGTGGTGCATTGGGAGTAATCCAAAGATTATTACATTTGAAGACCTACTCCTCAATTTCCTACCTAACTCTCTGAAGTCTGCTTGCCTCTTTCCCTCTATCTTATTGGTGCTAAAAGGAACCAGAACATCTTCACAGTTCACCAATCCCCTCTTCCATCTCTTTCACAATACCTTGCAGCTGTTTGACATCCTTGAACCTGGTCCCAAAAAGGCAATGTGCTAACCTGGAGGCAGATCTCTCCAGCTACTGAATCAACTGTTTGCACTGCTCACTGTTGAGCTCTTCCATCAAGTCTGCTCTCACCTTGTGCAGATTGTACTCCCTTTAGGAACCACCACTCTCACTGTTTTCCAACACAGAAAACTGTTCTTGAATGAGATGCATTATGGAGCTTTTCTGATGACCTGCCTGCAAAGCTTCCTGTGACAGAGTGATAAAGGGGAGAAGATGGCCTAGTGGTATTATCGCTGGACTGTTAATCCAGAGACCGAGGTAACGTTTTGGGGACTGGGTTAACTGCAGGAAATGAAATTTGAATTCAACAATAAAAATCTCGAAATAAGAGTCTAATAATCACCATGAATCCATTGTCGATTGTCGGAAAATCCCATTTGGTTCATTGGTGTCCTTTAGGGAAAGAGACTGCAATAAATGCTGATCTAACCAGGAAGCCCCCTGTGTCACGAATGAATAAAAAAAACTAATCCCTCCCAGAATGCACTTCATTAATCTACAGGGTGACAACACCTAAAATTGTCCTCATTCGCCACAGAGTTGGCTCAGTGGTTAGCATTGCTGCCTCACAGGGACCCAGGTTCAATTCCACCCTCAGGAAACTGTCTGTGTGGAGTTTTCACATTCTCTCTGTATCTGCTTGGGTTTGCTCCGGTTTCCTCCCATAGTCCAAAGATGTGCAGGCGAGGTGGAGTGGCCATGCTAAATTGCCCATGGTGTTCAGGGATGTGTGGGTTATAAGAGGATGCTCTGAGGGCTGGAGTGGACTTTTTAGGCTGAAGGATCTGTTTCCATACTGTATGGATTCTATGAAAAATTGTGCTATCCACAACTCCCAGCCTCCAGCCGCCACCCAAGCTCCAAAACCTAGCATTCAAAGCTGATCAAACCAGTGACCCTTCCCACAGATGTTGCCATTGTGATGTAAAGCATGGGCTATGTTTTATTATTATTTATTTTAAAGTTGGGTAAAGTTAATATAACTGGCGGGCATTCTGTGAGTATGAGGTTAATAATTAACTTGTAAGTATTTCTGCAAGCATTGTGATTTCTTTTAAAGCGGTCTTTGAGGCTTTGCTTTAGAGTTAATGGGTTTTTGCACACATTAGTAGGTTTTTACAATGGAATAAGATTAACAAGCTCCAGTTTAGAAAGTTAGAAGAGACTTTGTTAAAGGAAAACACCCAGACCAAAGAGAGAAGTTTTCTTTCATTTTACTTTGATTTTGTAGCTTTCTTGAGAAGCCTTTGGAATAGGATGACTGTAAAGAGCTGTGCTCCTGAGAAAGGTAGGATGGATAAAGATAACCCTAGAGTGAAGAGTTAGTAATAGCCCCCAACCAGAAGTATTGGAATAAAACCGTTAACTATTTAAAGCTGAGTACAGTTAAGCTGTCTGATAGAGCCAAGAAGCAGCCAGCTGCAGTTCCAGTCTAAATGTTGAAGAACAAGATCATGAACCAATTTCCGTGTTGTTTTTTTGTCACATTATTCCCTTTCCTTAATATGGCCTCAGCACGAATGCCTGCTCTCCAGGCCAGTTCCCCTTGGAACAGAGGTCTGCAATTTCTGAGCCCAAGTCTCTTGCCTAATTATTTGTTCCATCAATTCAAAACAGAGCAATTTGATCAATTTAGAATACAAGTCTAGTAATTGGATTTCCAAGACATCCAAGACAATGGGTACAGAAACAAAAGGTGCTGGAAAAGCTCAGCAGGTCTGGCAGCATCTATGAAGAAAAAGATTAGAGTTGACGTTTTGGGTCCAGTGACCCTTCCTCAGAGCAATGGGTATTAACTCATGGTAAACATTGCCTTATAAAACACTGGTTTACTGAATTAAAACCAATCCATGGCAACTAATGTCCAAAACATTGAAAAAAGTCACTGATTCTACAACAGTTTCAGCAAGTTTAGACTACAGCAAGTCACTGCAAGCAATACCTTCTGGTTTCCAGAATAATTCACTGCGTCAAACATTTGTACCATGCTTAGGCTTGCTTTCCTTGGTTTTACACCAACTATTTTGTCTTTGCCGATCACACAATAGCACAACATTTTTCAATTAGAAATTGTCTGCCTGAGTGAAATCCTAGTTAAATACCCGGACATTTTTCAGGAAGGTCTAGGAACTATCAAAGGAGCCAAGGCCCCGTTGCATGTGGAACAAAAGCAAATACCTGATTCTGCAAGGCCTGCCCAGTGCCACTTGCCTTTTGTGCAAAAGTAAGGGACAGAAATTAGGAGGCTGGAAGGTGAAAGAATCATCAATCCAGTCCCGTTTGTGGAATGGGCAGCATCAGTTGTACCGAATGTGAAGTCCGATGGGTTAGTTTGCCTTTGTGGGGATTTCAAACAAATGGTAAACCATTTTCACAGCCGCATAAGTACCCAATCTCTCACAAGGAGGACTTATACACAAAGTTGGCAGGGTGGGGAGGGGAGGAAGTGGGGTGTTGTCCTTCACGAAGCAAGACAAGAGCCATGAGAACGTACATTTGTGGTTAGATGAGGATTCCCAGAAGTATGCTACAATTAATAACCCATAAGGGTTTGTACCAATAGACATTATTACCATTTAGGGTAACATTAGCCTGTGCCATTTTTCAGTGGATGACAGAAGCTACCCTAGGTCACCGTTTATATGGATGATTATCTTTATGCTAATAACCAAGAAGGCCATTTAGAGAACTTGGACATAGTCCTTAGACATTTCACCCAGGTGGGCGTATGCCTTAGGAGGAAAAAGTGTGTATTCCGGGCACCACAACTGATTTACTTGGGCTTACAGAGTCGACAAGATCGGGTTACACCCATTGGAAGATAAAGTGAGGGCGACTAAAGGTGCCACAGCTCCCAGGTCTGTACCTGAGCTTAGGTCTTTCCTTGGGCTCATGAATTATTACAGCAAGTTCGTACGTAACCTGGCCTCCATCCTGGCACCTTTATATCTGCCATTGCAAAAGGGTCAGCCTTGGAAATGGCCTTGTAGCCAAGATGTAGCCTTTAGGAAAGTGAAGAAGCAACTATCATCTTCTAAGGTATTGTTACACTATGATCCGAATCAAGATCTGGTGTTAACGTGCGATGCCTGCCCATAAGGTATCAGGGTAGTGTTGGCTCACTGTAGGATTAAGCAAAAATCTCCATTACCTGAAATCTGGACAAAATCCTGGACTTTTATCAGTATCTTTTCAAAACTTTTAAAAGCTAAATGGAAGCTGGAATGAGTTCTGTGGAGAATACACAAACACAACCCACAGAATCGAAACAAAAACAGAAATTGCTGGAAAAGATCAGCAGATCTGGCAGCATGTATGGAGAGAAATCAGGCCGTGTAATCCTTCCCCAGAACTTCTGCTGCCAGACCTGCTGAGCTTTTCCAGCAATCTCTGTTTTTGTTTCTGATTTGCAGCATCATGGGGAAGTTAATGGCGATAGCTTGGGGACAGTCCATATCACAGTAGAGGAGGTGTCGGAAGTATTAGAATGTATGAAGGTGGATAAATCTCCTGGCCCTGACCAGATATATCCAAGAACCCTGCAAGAGGCTAAAAAAGACATTGCAGGGACCCTGGGTGATATAGTTGCATCATTGTAAGCCACTGGTGAAGTCCCGGAAGACTGGAGGGCAGCGAATGTTGTGCCTTTGTTCAAGAAGGGGGAATGAGTAGGATCAAGCAAAAATCCCCATCACCTGAAATACTGGACAAAACTCTGGACTTTTCAAAGCTAAATGGAAGTTGGAATGAGTTCTGTAGAGAATACACAAACAGAACCCACAGAACTGAAATGGCTGTCTGGAACCATTAGTCAGACTGGAATTCCAATGTACACCTCCACTCTAAAAGATCAATCAACTGAAACAGTGATAGTAAGAGCTGCAGATGCTGGAGTCAGAGACAATGCGGTGTGGAGCTGGAGGAACACAGCAGGCCAGGCAGCATCAGAGGAGCAGGAGAGTCGACGTTTCAGGCCCAGACCCTTCATCAAGACTGGGGAGGGAGAAGGGAGCTGGGAAATAAATAGAGGGAAGAGGGTCAGGTAGGTGGGATGGCAATACATGGATGCAAATAGGGAGTGTTGGGGATTGGTCATTGGGAAGGGTGGGGCGAACAGGTGTGGAAGGAGATGGACAGGTAGTGTCAGGCCAAGGAGGTGGGAATGAGAGGGATGGTTGGACATCGGATGAGGCTGGGGTTTGGGAGATTTTTAAACTGGTGCATTCTGTGGAGGTGGAGTCGGATTCTAGGCCCGAAACATCGACTCTCCTACTCCTCTGATGCTGCTTGACCTGCTGTGTTCCTCCAGCTCCACAAGTTTTTTGACTCTGACCTCAGCATCTGTAGTTCTTGCTATGTCTGTATTTCAAAACTGCATGTTCCTCAGTGGTGAACTGAAACTCCCGAGACCCCAAAGTAACCGACCTAGCTAGCAGTGAGGGGAAAGTGGGTGCTAATAGTGCATATGGATTCCAAGGGTAGGAAACCTGATTAAAGATTCTGTAATTAAAACTGTTACTTTTAGGTTCTGGTAGTGGTTAATCTAGCTATTAATAATAATGCTCTCTGTATTGTTCATTGTGTCAATTTCCCCGTTAATTGCATTTACCTGTATTTCTTGTATTATACTTAACATTTTGCATTTAAATAAATGCAGAGACTTTTTAGCCCTGACAGACCTGTTTACTGCCTTCTTCATTTCACATTCCTAAATAAGTCCAGTGTCTAGAACTAAGAACCTGGGGGTGATATAAACCACCTAAAAATTAGTAAATTACTGATTGCAAACAGGAACCTTTACATGCAGTTGGCACAATGGAGACAAATGCCCAATAGTGCATGCTTCCCAGACATTGGCTGATGCAGAGTGCAAGATAGGGAAAGAAGGTTTGGCAGTCATCTTTGGAGTGAGAAAGCTTCACCAATAGTAACAGAAAACAAACCCCTGCTTGGGCTACTCAAAGAGAACTGGGCTATGCCACCCATAGCTTCAGGTTGAATTCAACAGTGAGGTCTTATTCTGAGTGTGTACAATTACAAGTTGGAACACCATCTGGAAGGCCAAGTAGCAAATGCAGATTCCTGAGCCGCCTCCCACTGGCAGATACACCTCTTATGGTGCTGCCACTGGAAGAGTCCATTCTGGTTTTAAACTTTCTAGATATCCTTCCAGTCACTGCTTACAATATCAGACTGTGGACGCCAAAAGTTCTGGCAAAACTAAAACAGCTTGTAGTGGGGGGGAAACAAAGGGGCCATCACAACCTGGATTGAAACCTTTCTAGACCTGGTGAGACCAGATCATGGTAGAGGACAGCTTTTGATTATGGGGAGCAAGTATGATTGCCCTGAGTAAAGGTTGCCGCTGGATACTGGCTGAACTCCACCAGCATTATCCAGGGGGACCCAAAATGAAGATGTTGGCAAGAAGTAATGTCTGGTGGTCAGGATTGGATGCAGACATAGCAGTGTTGGTGGAGCAGTGTCCACAGTGCCAAAAAGGACAAAAAGTACAATCTGAAGCTCCCCCACATTCATGGGAATGACCGGGTAAATCCTGGATTCAGTTACATGCCAACGATTGCAGGCCCTTTCTTGGGCTCAATGTTCCTAGTGATTGTGGATGCCACTCAAATTTGCTGGATGTGCATAGAGTTCATCCGTCAACACAGGAACGACTGCAGAAAAACTGCCCTCATCTTGTGTAATATAAAAGCTCCCAGAAGCGCTGGTCACAGATAACGGGCCATCATTTACCAGCAGGGAATTTGAGTACTTCCTGAAGGTGAATGGCATTCAGCGAAAATGGACAGTTCCATACCATCCATCATCCAATGGTCTGGCAAAAACAGCAGTCTAAACTTTCTAGGCAGAGTTAAAGAAACAGCCTGCAGCTTCACTCGGTACCAAACTGTTCCAGTTCATATTTGATTATAGGACCATCCCTCATGCAAGTACAGGGTTAACTCCATCAGCATTGCTAATGGGAAGAAGACTCCACACCAGGTTAAATCTGATCTTCCTCAACCTGGGGGGTGGGGGAATAGGGTGAAACAGCATCAAGAACACCAACGCAAGACACAAGACTCCTTTAAGCAAGAGAGACAGTTTAATTCAGGGGATGAAGTTTGGTTCCAATGGCCCCACATGGGTTAGAGGCATGGTCAATGTGAGGTCAGGCCCAGTGATGCACGATGTTCGGGTAACAGAGTCAGTCCTGAATAAGCACATGGACCACATGAAAGCTGCAACCTCACAAACAGGGCAGAAGCAAAACAGGCCCCTCAGAACATCCGAAAAGGCTGTTGGAACTCATTGGTTCTACCCTTCCATCTGGCATCGAAGAAACCTCAGAATCTGGGACGGACAAGACGCATGTCACAGCCTTGAGACCTTTACTGCTTGAAAAAGACAATGAATTTCTTCTGAGAAGCTCCAGATGCAAGAGGCCAGCTATAGTCTGATACATGCTGCTCTTTTCCAAGGCTAAGTTGGAAGAAATATACCTGGTGCAAAAATGCCCCAAGAAAGGCTACAAGAAAAAGAACAGGCCTACATTCCCAGATTTAGATGGGGAGCAATGTATTGATTGTAATGAGATCAGCCAAGTAAACCTCGGGTTTCCCTGATTGGGCCTGTTAACCTGTTCCAATCAGGGAGCCCTGGCTGACAGATATAAACAGGAGTATCGGTGGTTCTGTTCACTCTGAGGAAGACAGACCAGTGTCAAGTACTATGCACACATAAATAAAGGATGACCTGGTGATAAGGTATCAACCTGAAATAAGTCCAGACTACTTTTTAAATTCTCTTTTGCGCGACAAATTGAATGAATGAGTGATTTTATTGTAGTGAGTGTTTTGCAGTGAAAAAAATACATTAAAATGAAAAGCTTCCACTGCCGCCATGATCCATCACCATTTTGAGGAGTTTAAGAATAGTAAAAAAAGCTTAAAGTGAGTCCCTAACCCTTCCACCACATCCAGCGCCTGACCCAACCAACATCGAAGTGGCCACTCACCAGGTGCCATCTTCTGCCACTGGGCCTACCTCATCAACATCACCTCCGCTGAATGCAGTAGTCACTTACAACTTCTGTGCTCGCCCCTCCACCAGCCAGATACCATTGATGCAACCGTTGTTGACATTTTGACCATGAATTTCAGTTTCGTTGTTGGTTCTGCCTGACGTGCTCCCCAGTACACCAAGACATCTTTCCAAGTCAGGTCGAGGAATTTATTTCCCACATATTACCTCTTCTCATTACACTCAGTCTAATGGTCTCACAGAATGAAACGTTGTACCATAAAAACCACATTAGCAAGTGTAAAGCATTGTGATAAGCTTTCATAAAACAATACAGATGTTACTCCTCAAAGCAATCATTCACATTCACTGGCAGCTCCATATTTGTGAGGCATAGAACAGATTTTTCCTCCCACAATCCCACCAGCCCTGCACAATGCATTTTCAGAAAGAAGGGAGAAAATAGTACAACAGCAGAGCATACAGTTATGGCACCATGAATCCGCACATGTATGAGAGTTTGTGATGGTCATATGAACACATGGATTCATGGAATGATGATACAGTGTTTTGTGTAGCGCAAGTTTTCTGACCATGTAATAAGCAATTGTCACGTTCTGCAGACAAATCATCTACATATCCGAACTGCACATAAGCAAACACCCATTATAGCCAATGACAAATCAGACCCTAAATGTATATTGTTTCTGTCAGATGACAGCACCATCCAAGACAAATGATACATATCTATTCACAATTACAACATATTTTCGCCTCTAAAAGGCATTTGTGAAGCAGCTGGGGTTTTACATGATTGCCATTAGGCTGGCTTTTAATTCCAGACTCTTTCATTATTGTATTCAAAATTCACCATCTGCAAAATGGGGGAGGGGTGAGATATTTGAAACCATGTCTCAGGCCAATAGCCTGGGGATCTTGTCTTTCGCCTCATGACGTGAACTAATGCTATGGCTTCTCCTCAGATACAGCATCTCTGCACAGTATGATAATGCTTTGGTAATGAACAACAATAGTCCTTACGTTGTCATCATTACTTGGGTATGAAGCTTCACTTTGCTGAGTGTTGTTGTAATCGTGAATAGATATGTATCATTTGTCTTCCCTTCATAGCAATATTCATTGTTTTGGCTTCACCCACTAACTATTGCAAAGAATTCCACAAGCTCACCACTCTCAAAGTGAAGAAATTGCTTCTCATCTCAGTCCTAAATGGCCTACCACATATCCTGTGATATGGTTAAGAGATAATGAGAGTTCAGGCACAGCATGTTCCTGTTAGTTTCAAGGGCAAGGCTGGTAAAAGTGGGAATGCTGGATGACGAGAGATATTGAGGTTCTAGTCAAGAAAAAGAAAGAGATATATGTCAGGTGTAGACAGCTGGTATCAAGTGAGTCATTTGAGGAATATAGGGGGTAAAAGACCACACTTAAGAGGGAAATCATAAGGAGAAAAAGGGGACATGAGATAGCTTTGGCACATAGGATAAAGGAGAATCCAAAGAGATTTTACAAGTATATTAAAGACAAAAGAGTAAACAGGGAAAGAATAGGGCCTTTTAAAGACCAATGAGGCTATCTATATGTGGAACAACAGGAGATGGATCAGATCCTAAACGAGTATTTCGCATCAATATTTGCTGTGGAGAAAGACATGGAAGCTAGGAACCTTGGAGAAATCAATAGTGACATCTTGAAAAGACTCCACATCATAGAAAAGCAGGTGATGGAGGTCTTAAAATACATAAAGTTTGATAACCAGGACCTGACCAAGTGTATCCCAGGACATTGTGGGAAGCAAGGGAAGAAATTGAGGGACACCTAGCAGAAATATTTGCATCATCGACAGCCACAAGTGAGGTAACAGTGACTGGAGGCTGGCTAATGTGGTGCCATTATTTAAGAAAAGTGGTAAGGAAATGCCAGGGAAATACAGACTGGTGAGCCTGATGTCAATGTTGGGTATGTTGTTGGAGGGGTATCTGCAAGACAGGGCTTACATGCATTTGGAATGGCAAGGACTGATTAGGGATAATCAGTATGGCTTCATGCATGGGAAATCATGTTACACAAACTGATTGAGTTTTTTGAAGAGGTGACCAAGAAGATAGATGAAGGCAGAGTGATTGATGTTGGCTACATGGACTTTAGCAAGGCCTTAGACAAGGTTCCACATGGTAGACTGTTTGGTAAAGTTAGATCACACAGGATCCAGGTAGGGCTAGACAGTTGGTTTCAAAATTGGCTTAAAGGTAGGAGGCAGAGGTTGGAAACTGAGAGTTGTTGTTCAGGCTAGAGGCCTGTGACCAGCAGTGTGCCACAAGTATCGGTGCTGGGTCTACTGTTGTTTGTCAATTATATAAACAATTTGAATGAGAATATAGGAGGCTTGGTTAGTAAGTTTGTGAGTGACACCAAAATTGGTGGTACAGAGCACTGTAAAGAAGGTTGTCTAAAAGTACAATGGGATCTTGATCAACTGGGCGAGGAGGCTGAGGAATAGACAATGAATTTAATGCAGTTAAATGGTAGGTGTTGCATTTTGGTGAGGCAAACCAATGCAGAACTTACACAGTTAATGGTAGGGCCCTGGAGAGTTTTGTTGAACAGGAAGACCAGGGGGCACAGTTACATAGTTTCTTGAAAGTGATGTTACAGGTAGACAGGGTGGGTGAAGAAGGCATTTGGCAAGCTTACCTTCATCAGTCAGAGCATTGAATACAGAAGTTGGGATGTCATGTTACAGTTGTACAAGACATTGGTGAGGCCACATTTGGAGTACTGCCTACAGTTCTGGTTGCCCTACTACAGGAAGGATGTTATTAAACTGGGAAGGGTGCAAAAAAGGAATTACAAAGATGTTACTGGCACGGGAAGGTTTGAGTTATAAGGAGAGGCTGAATGGGCCAGGAGTTTTCACCCTGGAACCTAGGAGACTGGAGGGTAACCTTATAAAGTTTTATAAAATCACGGGGACCATAGATAAGGTGAATAGCCAAGGGCTTATTTCTTTTCCACAGGGTAGGGATGTCCAAAACTAGAGGGTATAGGTATAAGGTGAGAGAGGGAAAATTTAAAAGGGGACAGAGGGTGGTGCATATACAGAATGAGCTTCCAGACGAAGTATTACAAATGGGTATATTGCAACATTTAAAAGAGAGTTAGACAGGTATCTGGATATGAAATGTTTATAGGGATATGGGACAAACGCATGAAAATGGCACTAGCCCAGTTTGAAACCTGGGTGGCATAGACAGGTTGGGCTGAAGGTCCTGTTTCCATAATGTATGCCTTTATGACTCTTCGATGCTGAATTAAAAATGGGATGTTGTATTACTGAATTGATTCCAGACCTACACATAGTAGGTTTCTGAAGAAGGGTCCCAACCCGAAATGTCAGCTTTCCTGCTCCTCTGATGCTGCCTGGCCTGCTGTGTTCCTCCAGCTCCACACTGTGTTATCTCCATACTTGGTGTATGTTTGAGACAATTAGAAATTTAGGATAGTTAGAACAAGCACAATATGTGACATTCCAGTATAAAGGAACCCACTTCATCTTCAGTCATACTTGCAGTAACAGTTGTATTTGTAATAACTGTAGTAATTGTGCTTGTAAATCTGAGATCTGAGTGCACTATAAAGTATTAGTGTTGTTAATAAAGTTCAAGACATCTGTCTCAACAAGAGTCCAGTGTTTTGCAAGGACTGAGAGGTAACAAGGAAACAGGAGGGAATATAAGGTCTTACATACAGGAAACACTCAGATCATATCATTCTGGTAATCATATCTTACCCAAAATCCATATCAAAAGCGATAAGAAAATGTTACAGAGAAGCAATGTTTACTTTGAAGAAGAAGGTTCTTTCATTGACTTATGTTAAAATAATAACACAGGAACAATCTATATGGTCTAACCGATCTATGTTGCTAGCTAGCACAGGAGCAGGAGGCCTGATTCCATAGTCCCATCCTGTTCCCATGTCAATTTCCTTAAACCACCTGATATAACTTGATCTCAAATGTTGGCGTGGTTTCTGTTTAAATCAAGTATCCTCAAGGCATACTTCAAAATTTGAATGACATTATTGATAGGGCCATGCAGTAATTAGATGCTGTCAGTGAATGGCTCATTGTCATATTAAAATCCATTTATATTACTATCTGTGCTAATTGTGTAAGATTGTTTATACCACTGTTAAAATCCTGCATTGTTAATTTTTCAAGAAGTTTCCAAATCCGCAGCAGGAACTGGGCTATGTCCAGGTCTCACTCAATAAGTGGCAAGTACCATTCGCACCATATATCTACCAGACAAAGACTATCTTCAACAAGCAGGATTGTAACCATTGACCATTCAAAAGCATCACCATTACTGATTCCACCACAATCAACATCCTAGGTGTTATTAGTGACCAGAAACTCAATACTGTAGCAGGTCAAAGATGAGGAATTCTGTGGCAAATAGTTCCGTCTTACCAACAAGTCCTGTTCCTCTATCATCCTTACCCTCACTGACCCACACTGGCTCTCAATCAAGCAACATCTAGATTCTAAAATGATCATTCTTAGGTCAAAATCCATTTTTTTTTCAATAATTTCTATCTCCATTTCCTTCTTAGAGATCTTTACTCATATAATTCATCCATTGATAATCATACTTCTGAAATTCTCTCCTTATATCTCTCTGCCTCTTCACCTCATCAGATCATTTTAAGACATTTTTAATACACACATCTTTATCTAAGCTTTTGGCCACCTGATCCACTCACAATTTGGAGATCTGTGTCATTTCTTCATATGATGCTCTTTTGGAGCACCTTGGGTTGTTGTATTACATTAGAGATCCTACATAAATGTAAGATGTTACTGTTGGGATTAGAAAAACACCCTGCAGAATTCTATTTGCACCTAGATAAAACCTTTCTCCCATTCATTTCCTCAAGCCAACCAATGAAATATTATTTTCATACCGAGCTAATTTTCCAAGGGAGCTCATTAATTTGCTTTATTCCAAACATTTTATTTTTAAAGAGTGCCCAATGTAGAAGTTTATCAAGTACATTTTTAAACAATCCAAAACAAATTAAATTCACTGAACAGCCCTTAACCATTAATTTGATTGTCTCCTGAAGGAATTCCTGTAGATTTATGAGACACGAGTTATTGCTTTTAAATTTTAAATACCGAGTAGTCTTCTGGGGTTAAGTGTTCCTTAGTGAGGATGTTTGCTATTTCTAGGGGAAAAAAAATCATAAGCACATTCCAAATGAACCCATTTAATTTTGCTATTGGGATTACATTTGCTTTCCATCAATCCTCAGGTGCAGTATTGTATTTATAGTGTGTGTCAATGTATTCTAATAACATTCATAAATATTATGTTGGAAAGGTTCCAATCATTTAAGCTCAGCAGAAGTTACCCACTATAGAAACCCTGAGCAAGTGGGCAGTAGCAGGTTTGACCAGTAGCTTAACAGGCCAAGTTTTCATAAGAAGAGTAATTTTAAAACCATAATTTAGCCAGTTGTTTTTGAAAAATTGTATCCTTTTGTAAGAAAGTACAAACTGTCAGACTTTGGTATAGCTTCGACCTACACAGTAATGCTTGATTTCTGTTTCAAAGATATTACAAACACACCTTTTTTGTACGAAGGGCAGTGAAGTTTCTCCAATGCATCAGATAGATTGGAAACTAGTAGGGTGTCCCTACTAAAATAATAGTGGCAGTAAAAAGATCCGTAATCTGATGAGAATAACTCACCGTAAAAGGAACATATCAAGTAAAAAGAAGTGTAGATGAAATTAACTAACAGCTGTCTGTTGGAGATATGTATGCCCTTGACTGCACTGCTTCTTAAAGAGAAGTAAATTGAATTATTTAACTACCATTTGAAACATTAAGACCAAGTGGGAAGAACGTGCATGTCAACCCCCTCCTTACAAAAAAGAGGTGACACAGTGGCTCAGCGGTTAGCCCTGCTGGCTCACAGTGGCAGGGACACAGGTTCCACCCTTGGGCGACTGTCTGTGTGTGGAGTTTGCATTTTCTCCCTGCATCTGTGTAGGTTTCCTCCCGATGCTCCACTTTCCTCCCACAGTTCAGAGATGTGTAGGTTAGGTGGATTAGGCATGCTTAATTGCTCATAGTGTCCAGGGATGTGTAGGCTAAGTAGGTTAGTCATGGGAAATGCAGGGAAAGGGTGGTGGTCAGGTCTGGATGGGGTGCTTTTCAGAAGATTGATATGAACTTGATGGGCCGAATGGCCTGCTTCCACACTGGAGAGATTCTATGATCATATGCAAGACAAGATTACATGACAGGATCGTGGGACACTAATATTAGTTTGCAGCAGTGATTGTTGCATCTGAAGTAACCAATGTGAGGGAATGTATGAGGAAAATGCACTGAAGAACAGGTCTCAGACATAGACACCTACTTGACAAAATGGTTATTGTGGCCTGAAGAGCAGCAAAACATATGTTAAATGATAAAACACTGACACATAATCCATAGAGAAACTGATTTTAAAACAAACTGGTACAGGTGAGGGGGAGAACAAATTAAAAGTAAAATGAATTTTGAGTTGGGGCAATTGAAGGTTATGGTGGGGAATCCTTAATTAGAAGAATTCAAAAGAAGGGTCTAAAGAAGGGGGAGCTGAAGTCTCTTTTAAATCCGTTTATAATGTGTTGCTATAATTTAAAGTACGGTAACAAGCTGAAGATGAACCAAAGTCCTCAAAGAACATCAGAACAGTTTCAATTCAGAATGAGGAAAAAGAGAGGGCCAAACGTAAGGAAAAAGGAAACTAAACAACAGGAGGACAAAGGGGAAGATATTTGTCCCATTTGGAAGAAAACTTTCTGCTTCCAACCCACTGAGACGACCATGGCAGAAAGTTCCAAACATAACACCACAGCAACGAAAGTAAACATCTCCATTAAGAATGAGGTACTTAAGGCCATTTCTCAGCTTGGCCACTCAATCCCCTATTTGTCTCTAGTCCCCAAATTAACCCTAGATAGGCCTAGTACCTCAGAAAAACATGGAACAAAGAAATAGAACGGAAATGCAAAATCCAGGAGAATGCGCCTGGACAGAAGATTTTTATTCAGTAAGGGAATCAAGGGTGATGGGGAAAGTAGACTTGAGGATGATCATCTTGTTACTCAATCCTCATTGAATGGCGAAGCAGATACAATTGAACTGAATGGCTTACTCACCTCCTGTGTCTTATGGTTGTGTGGTCTAATGCAAGGAAAAGTTGTTCTTGTCTTAAAAGTGAAGCTCTTTTACATGCTGGATATTCGCAAGATTAACTCACAATAGTATGGCAAGCAAAATCTGAAAGTACTGCAGATGCTGTAAATCATAGACAAAAATAGAAACTGTTGAAAAAGCTCAGCAGGTCTGGCAACATCTGTGGAGAGATCAAAGTTCATATTTCAGGTCGAGGGACCCTTCCTCAATTCCAACGTGAAGCATTAACTCTGATTTTTCTTCACAGATGCTGCCAGACCTGCTGAGCTTTTCCAGCAATTTCGATTATGGCAAGTACTTGATTTGCCTTGTGAGGGAAATTCCAAAGATCACATGTCCTACAGATAAACTGATGGACCATTTGCTGCATTTAACAAGAACAAAATCATCTGGCAGGGCATACACAAGGCAAATGACTCTGCAAGAGAGAAATGATTCGCAGACAAACCAAGGTTAAAAAGAATCAAGATCGAAAGTCCTCGAACCAAAGAATTCACAAATCCTCCAGTCCAAATAGAAAACATTCTAGATGAATTTCAAAACTTTCATACTTCCTGAACTTGTAAAGTTGGAGTATTCAGAAGATGATGGAGTGGTAAATAGAGAAGTGTTGATGCATAAGGGTGTATAAATGCTAACTAAGGGGAAAAAGGTTTGGTGGAAGATGTTGTATAAGGTAATGGTTCTGAAATAATTATTATTGAAGTTGCATTTGCTCTATTCAGTTTGATGACATAACACAATCTTTGGGTGAGTAATCAAGACGCTTGCATGGAGTCCCAAAGGATTCAGACATGTCATCTCTGGCTCATGATACTTATACTGAAGTGGGCAATGTTATTTGTCAATCTTTCTATTATGCAGTAAACTACAACTCATCCTTTTCACTGTCGAGTGGCTTATGTTCTACCATTGACAATTAGACAGGTCCTTAGATTCAACTTAGAAAACTGGATTGGTAGCAATGAAGGACTTTTGGAATATTGTGTTCATTTCTCGTCTCCCTACTGTAGGAAGGATGTTGTAAAACTTGAAAGGGTTCAGAAAAGACTTAAAAGGGTGTTGCCAGGACTGGAGGGTTGGAGCTATAGGAAGAGGCTGAATAAGCTAGGGCTTTTTTCCCTGGAGCTTCGGAGGCTGAGGGGTAACCTTACAGAGGTTTATAATATCATAAAGGGCATGGATAAGGTGAATAGCCAAGGTCTTTTTCCCAGGTTAGGGGAGTCCAAAACTAGGGGGCTTAAGTTTAAGGTGAGAGGGGAAAGATTTTAAAGGGACCTAAGGGGCAATGTTTTCAGGCAGAGGGTGGTGGAGGTGTGGAATGAGCTTCCAGAGGAGGTGGTGGAGTCTGGTACAATTACAAAAGGCATCTGGATAGGTACATGAATAGGAAAGGTTTAGGGAGATATAGGCCAAATGCTGGAAAATAGATCAGTTTAGGATACCTGATCAGCACAGACAAGTTGGACCAAAGGGTCTGTTTCTTTGATGTGTAACTCTTATGAGTCTATGACTCCTTCACACCAATCCCAGCTACCTGATAGCCATTATGACAGGATGCTTCTCTTCTTCCTAAACTGATCCGATCAGCAAATATTGAGTACTGTAGTAAATGTATGCATGGGCCTTCTTCAAGATCAAAGATGCAAATTTATTATTTTCTTCATAGAAATGTTAAAATAAGCAATCCTGTTGTTTTGCAATTAGTTGCATTTAAATCAAGTACTGACCTTCTGAGATATAGGAAAAATGCATGTGAAAGTACGCACAAGATTGCCAGTGCACACACAATAATTATTTCCCTCATTCCCTTCCACAATCAAAACAGATTGTATATCCACGATATCCCTTCTAGGTTGATGAACAAAACTCTGCTGTTCACCCTGTAGCTTTTCTTTTCCATGGATTATGTACAATTCTTCCTTGCAGAAGAACAAATTTCATTTAAATGTACAGTTCACTTAAAAATTACAAAAGAATTTGAGCTGTGCTCTTGCTCCTGATTTCATCCTAAGATTGGATATCCGGATAAATCAGGTACAGGGACACAGTGCTGTCTGATCAGCTACCTCAATTTCTTTCCCCCTTTGATTACCACAGTTCACCTCTTTCCTACTTGCCACAGACAAATAGTGTCAGTATTGAGGATCATGTCTCTAAAAGGTTTTTCTATTCCCCTTTTGGGGTGGCACGGTAGCCTAGTGGTTAGCAGTCCTGCCTCACAGTTTTGATTCCAGCCTCGGGTGACTTACTGTGTGGAGTATGCACATTCTCCTATGTCTGTGTGGGTTTCTGCGGGGAGATCCGGTTTCTTCCCATAGCCCAAAGATGTGCAAGTTAAGTGGATTGGCCATGTTAAATTACCCATAGTGTTCAGGGATGTGTAGGTTAGGTGCATTAGCCATAGAAAATATAGGTAAGGGGGATGGGTCTGGGTGGGATGCTCTTCAGTGGGTTGGTGTGGACTTGTTGGGCAGAATGGCCTGTTTCCACACTGTAGGGATTCTACTAAAAAACACAGAATATAATTTCTGTGATCACCAGATAGAGGGTAACAACAGGGATCAGACAGAAGTAGTGACAGCACGGTTGGTTCCCAGTGGAAGGAAATGGCCATATCATTCCAACTTTCCCCTCATGCTGGCTCCTTACCTCCCTGAACAGGGCCTACAAATTGTTCACCATCCAAAGTTTAGATATTTTTCTTGCCCTTTCAGTGCCCAGCTATGGCTGCAATCGCACCACTGGGATTTTACAAAATATGTCTTCTTTTTCACAATATCAAAGTTCTGTTAAACCAGATGGCTATGAATATTAAACTCAGCTAATATGTTAAATTTCTACAAAGTCAGGGATGGGCTAATCAACTGTTAAATGGAAGGCAACCATTCTAATAGACATTTCCACCATTCACCTGAAATGATGGCTGAAGATTATGCAATTCAGCCATTTCTCATCCCATTCTACCCTTGGTTTCCACACCAAAATTGAAATTATACAGGACTTTACAGTTCTTGTGTCCAAACCAAAGGACCTGCGGTGCAGAATTAAAATACACCATTAAAAGAAACAATGTAGATTTCAGGAAATGCATTCAAACTGGCAAATTAGTTGAGGGGACAGGTGAATAAAAATATAATGCCATATTTTTAAGGGGATGTTTCAGAAGACAATGAATAAAGACATTCTAATTGAAAAGAAAAATTCTAAGTGGAGGACACACCATTTGTAATTTCCAAAAAGTAGTTAAAAATAGTTTTCAAATTTGAAGAAATTTGCACAAAGAGGGTGGCAGAGCTGTTGAGCTTTTCCAGCAAATTCTGTTTTTGTTCCTGATTTACAGCATCTGCAGTTCTTTCAGTTTTCATTTAACTCACTGCCACATCTCTTCTAGGCATGCCCACTTTGAAGAAGTTCTGGTCCCATCTCCGACGGGATTTCCATTCCAATCTTTCTTCTTGCCCACCGACATTAATTTCACTGTCACTCCTCGTGTTTGACCAAGTATTTGCTAAAACTCATTTCCACAGATATATTACGCTCCTTAGCGACTGCCTCCAGCTCAGACTCACTCCACATGGATTCCAATTGAACTTTCCTCCTTCATGTTTTGAATCCTCCCAGGATCACAGATATCTCCGTGATAATCAACGTTCCACGGACAGCTGCTCTCGCCGCATCCTGAGGTCCACACTTAGTGTCATGTGGTGCTACGTGCAAACTCTTGACTTTTCTCTCCAACAGCATTGCAACGTGCTGGCTCAGGGCTGCACCACTCCGCAGTTCCACTTCATCCTCCGGCTCGTTCATTGTGCTAACAAGAAATTTTTTCTTTCCCTTTCAGGCATCAAGGCCCACAAGATGCAACAACTCAGAGATACCCAAGGCCGTCTGGAAACTTCCTCCCCTCCCCTTCACTCTGACTCCATCCCCTCCCCCAACCCCACCTCCTGTCATGTACTCACTTTTCCTCCTAACGTTCCACTCTCCGATGCTGAACGTTCTGTACTCAGCAAAGGCCTCAGCTTTATTCCTTTGCATCCCCACCTTAACGAATTTCGTGCACGATATGACATAGATCTCTTCTTCTGCCGTCTTCGCCTTTGTTCTCATTTCTTTGGACAAGAGTCCTCTCCCCGTTTTACAGACCCCTTCACCCAGTTCCAACACTCTCCCTCCATCTTGACCCCTCCCTCTGGATTTTTACCTGCACTCCATCTGTTCATTGAGAACTATCAATGTGATACTGGTCACCTCAATTTCTCTGCCCCCTCACCAAATCTGACCTATCTCCCTCTGAACTGACTGCACTCTGTGTGCTTAGATCTAACCCTTACTTTGTCATCAAGCCTGCCGATAAGGGTGGCGCTGTTGTAGGCTGGCGTACTGACCTTTACATTGCAGAGGATCAGAGCCAGCTCCCAGAATCCTCCTCCTACCTCCCCTTGGACCATGACCACACCATGACATATCAGGCCATTGTATCAACTGTGGTAGCTGATCTCATTTCATCTGGTGACCTCCCCCCAACTGCCTCCAAGCTAATAGTCCCCCAACCCGCACAGCTCGCTTCTACCTCCTTCCAAAAATCCACAAACTGGACTGTCCGGGGCAGACCCATTGTTTCAGCCTGCTCCTGCCCCACAGAACTCATCTTTTCCTAGCTTGACACAGTCTTCTCCCACAAGTCCAAGTCCTACTCATGTACATTCATGATTCCTCTGAAGCCTTATATCGGTTTCAAAACTTCCAGTTTACCGGCTCCAGCCACCTCCTCTTTACCATGGATGTGCAATCCCTTTACACTTCCATTCCCCACCAGGAGGGTCTTAGGGCCGTCCGCTTCTTCCTGGAGCAAAGACGTGAACTGTCCCAACCCACTACCACCCTCCTCCACTTGGCCAAGCTCGTCCTCACCCTCAACAACTTCTCTTTTAACTCCTCTCATTTTCTTCAGGTAAGAGGGGTTGCCATGGGTACCCACATGGGTCCTAGTTATGCCTGTCTCTTCGTGGGGTATATGGAACATTCCTTGTTCCTGTCTTATTCTGGGCCCCACCCACAACTCTTTCTACGATACATCGATGATATCATTGGTGCTGCTTCCCTCTCTCGTCTGGACGTGGAAAACTTCATCAATTTCGCCTCCAATTTCCACCCTGCCCTCACTTTCACGTGGTCTATCTCAGACTCCTCCCTTCCCTTCCTTGACATCTCTGTTTCCATTTCTGGGGATAGCCTTGCCACTAATATCCATGATAAAGCCACTAATACCCCACAGCTACCTGGACTATACATCCTCACACTCTGCTTCCCGTAAAGACTCCATCCCATTCTCTCAGTTCCTCCATCTCCGTTGCATATGTTCAGATGAGGCCAACTTCAACAAGGGGGCCTCTGAAATGTCTACCTTCTCCGTCAACCGAGGATTCCCGAGCACCGTTGTCAACAGGGCCCTCAACTGGGTCCGACCCAACTCCTGCACTCCCGCCCTCACTTCCTCTCTTCCCTCCCGCAACAGCGATAGGGGTCCCCGAGTCCTTACCCAACATCCCACCAGCATCCACATCCAGAAGACCATCGGACATCATTTCTGCCATCCCCAGTGAAATGCCACTTCCAGACATGTATTCCTGTCCCCTCCCTTGTCCACCTTCCACAGGGACTGTTCAGTCCAGGACACCCTGGTCCACTCTTCCTTCACTCACAACACCCTCCCACAGTCCCATGACACCTTCCCCTGTAACCGGCGAAGGTGCAACACCTGCCCATTCACCTCCTCCCTCCCCAAGGGCCCAAACATACCTTCCAGGTGAAGCAAAACTTCACCTGCACTTCCCAGAAACTAGTCTACTGCATTCGCTGCTCACAATGTGGTCTCCCTACATTGGGGAAACGAAGCGTAGACTGGGTGACCACTTCACAGAACATTTACGTTCTGATCGCGAAAAAGACCCTGAGCATTTTTCTGAAGAAGTGTCCCCACCAGAAACGTCAACTTTCCTGCTCCTCTGATGCTGCCTGGCCTGCTGTGTTCCGCCAGTTCCACACTGGGTTGTCTTTGACTCCAGCATCTGCAGTTCTTGCTATCCCTGAGCTACCTGTTGTCTGCCACTTTAACACACCACCCTGTTCCCTGGTCAACATCTCTGTCTCTGGCTTGCTGCAGTTCCAGCGAAATTCAATGCAAGCTGGAAGAACAACACCTCATTTTCCACTTGGGGATCCCGCAGCCCTCCGGACTCAATATCGAGTTCTATAATTTTAGGGCCTAAACTCTCCCACATCCTAACCCCCTACCTCACACACCAAGGCCTTGTTATCACATAGCCTGCCATTACACACTACCTGAGATAAAAGGTACTGCAGATGCTGGAGAATCCGAGATAACAAGCATGGGGCTGGATGAACACAGCAGGTCAAGCAGCATCATAGGAGCAGGAAAACTTGACGTTTCGGGCCTAAACCCTTCATCAGAAATGGGGGAGGGGAAGAGGGTTCTGAAATAAATAAGGAGAGAGGGCGAGGCGGACAGAGGATGGATAGAGGAGAGGATAGGTGGAGAGGAGGCAGACAAGTCGAATAGGCGGGGATGAAGCCAGTAAAGGTGAGTGTAGGTAGGGGGGTGGGGAGGAGATAGGTCAGTCCAGGGAGGACGGACAGGTCAAGGGGGCGGGATGAGGTTAGTAGATAGGAGATGGAGGTGGGGCTTGAGGTGGGAGGAGGGGAAAACAGGGTAGGGAGGTGGAGATGAGCTGGGCTGGTTTTGGGATGCGGTTGGGGGAGGGGAGATTTTGAAGCTTGTGAAATCCACATTGATGCCATTGGGCTGCAGGGTTCCCAGGCTGAATATGATTTGCTGTTCCTGCAGCCTTCGGGTGGCATCACTGTGGCATTGCAGGAGGCCCAGGATGGACATGTCATCTGAGGAATGGGAGGGGGAGTTGAAATGGTTCGCGACTGGGAGGTGCAGTTGTTTGTTGCGAACTGAGCGCAGGTGTTCTGCAAGGCGGTCCCCAAGCCTCCGCTTGGTTTCCCCGATGTAGAGGAAGCCAAAACGGGTACAGCGGATGCAGTATACCACATTGGCAGATGTGCAGGTGAACATCTGCCTGATGTGGAAAGTCTTCTTGGGGCCTGGGATTGGGGTGAGGGAGGAGGTGTGGGGGCAGGTGTAGCACTTCCTGCAGTTACAAGGAAAAGTGCCGGGTGTGGTGGGGCCGGAGGGGAGTGTGGAGCGGACAAGGAAGTCGCGGAGGGAGTGGTCCCTCCAGAAGGCAGATAAGGGTGGGGAGGGAAAAATGTCTTTGGTGGTGGGGTCTGATTGCAGATGGCGGAAGTGTCGGAGGATGATGCGTTGGATCCGGAGGTTGGTGGGGTGGTACGTGAGGACGAGGGGGATTCTTTTTTGGTTATTATTGCGGGGACGGGGCGTGAGGGATGTGTTCCGGGAAATGCGGGAGACACAGTCGAGGGCGTTCTCGACCACGGTAGGGGGGACGTTGCGGTCCTTGAAGAATGAGGACATTTGAGATGTACGGGAGTGGAATGTCTCATCCTGGGAGCAGATGCGGCGGAGGTGAAGGAATTGGGAATAGGGGATGGCATTTTTGCAGGAGGCTGGGTGGGAGGAGGTGTATTCCAGGTAGCTGTGGGAGTCAGTGGGCTTGAAATGGACATCTGTTTATAGGTGGTTGCCCGAGATGGAGACAGAGAGGTCCAGGAAGGAGAGAGAAGTGTGGGAGATGGTCCAGGTGAACTTCAGGTTGGGGTGGAAGGTGTTGGTGAAGTGGATGAACTGTTCGAGATCCTCGTGGGAGCACGAGGCGGCGCCGATGCAGTCATCAATGTAAAGGAGGAAGAGGTGGGGTTTAGGGCCAGTGTAGGTACGGAAGAGGGATTGTTCCACGTAACCTACAAAGAGGCAGGCATAGCTTGGGCCCATGTGGGTACCCATGGCCACCTACTTTGTCTGTAGGAAGTGGGAGGAATTGAAAGAGAAGTTGTTGAGGGTGAGGACAAGTTCGGCTAAGCAGATGAGGGTGTCGGTGGAGGGGGATTGGTCCGTTCTGCGGGACTGGAAGGAGCAGAGGGCCTTTAGGCCATCAGCATGGGGAATACAGGTGTCTAGGGACTGGACGTCCATAGTAAAAATGAGGTGTTGGGGACCGGGGAATTGGAAGTTCTGGAGGAGGTGGAGGGCGTGGGTGGTGTCACGGACGTAGGTAGGGAGTTCCTGGACCAAGGGGGTGAAAATGGAGTCTAGGTAGGTGGAGATGAGTTCGGTGGGGCAGGAGCAGGTGGAGACAGTGGGTCGACCAGGGCATTCAGGCTTGTGGATTTTGGAGAGGAGATTGTTAGTCACCAGCAGTCCCTATTAACAACTAGTCACCCTCCCAGCCAGATCATTATCAACTCCTTTGTGTCTCCAACTGCTTTTCTCTCTCTTCGGGCTCTATCGTATTGTTTACTCCCTACCGCATCCCCCTCCCTATTTTCTGCATATAAACCGACGTTTTCCCAGCTGCCATCAGTTCTGAGGAAGGGTCACTGGACCCGAAACTTTAATTCTGATTTTTTTCTTCACAGATGCTGCCAGACCTGCTGAGCTTTTCCAGCAACTTCTGTTTTTGGGGCAGGTGAAAATATTGGACAGAATATGTAAACAGCACAAAATGACTAAAAGATTAATAAGGAGGGAAAATTATAGTATGAAAGAAGGCTAATTATAAATATAAAACAGGTAGCATTAGCAGGTTCTTATGGGACTGACTGACATGGCCTAGGTCAGCCTGTGTGGCAGAGTCAGACGAGAAGTCCAATGAAACGTATCTTGGTGTTAAGATCATCATGCTCCATCTTTTATTCTTTTCTCAAGGGTGCGGTGAAATTCTCACCAGGCAGCAGGGAGATGCCAAGGGATGGGAATGAAATCATTACTAAACGCCTTGTTGATACCACAACTTGCCTCATTAATGTTCAGTCTCCCACTTTAACAAGCTTGCCAAGCAAGCTAAACATCAGGAAACGTCAAGAACAGAGCCAATAGAGGTAACTGGCGAATTCAGCTAACTCTGGGACTGCTTGGTCCAAAAGATCTCCATGTTACCTGCAAACAACTCATAGCCCAGGGCAAAAGTAACAGGCACCAGGGGTACACACCCTTCATCCGCAGACATTGGCATCTGCTAACCCATAACAACCAGCCTGGCACTTCTGCTGTGCACTAACAGCTCACTCTGTAAGCACAGTCCGGCATTGCAGGGCTTGATTCTCCATGGCAGCCACCAACCTGTCCATGGAGACAGCCAGGTGATCACTGAGGAAGGGTCACCGGACCCGAAATGTTAACTCTGTTTTCTCCTCCACAGATGCTGCCAGACCTGCTGAGCTTTTCCAGCAGCTTTGTTTTTGATCACTGTACTTGATGCTTCCGGGCAATTCAGACCATTGTGTCCCAGATGCTTGTCTGCCACCCCGGGTCCTCCCAATGTATTTGGACAAAGACCCCAGTTGCTGACACCATCGAGTCCTCTCTTGCCCAGAGCAGATGCCTCGTCTCTGGCAGTCCTTTGAGGGCCAGAAGCCTGGATTGTTTCTTCCTCAGTCAGCTGTCACAGTAGGTACCCACACTCTACGACCACCGTCTCACCGAGTTGTCAGTCTCTGTGCCAGTCAAGGCCAGTTGGTGGCATGGCCTTCTTTGCCAATCCTCTGGAAACAGGATATCTCTCCTCCACACACTCCAGTCCACCAGGCCCTGTCAGAGAATTGTGGTGACATCTTCCCCTTTTCTGACATGTTGAGACTCCATCTTGAACTGAGCAGGGCAGCTTTGCAAAACCCATGCTCTTCTCCGTGTACAATGTGTTTTTAAAGATGGTGGAGGAGCACAAGGACTTAGCAGAGGTTATTAAAGTTTCCAGAACAAGTAACAGAACAGAGAGTGTGGAAAGGGTCAGGAGTTTAACCACAGGCATGGCAGATAATGGGACAACTTGAGAAGGGTGGCAGTCAACACAGGATTGAGGGTGTTGTACTTAAATGTGCACAATATACAAAACTAGGTGAATAAGCCTGTGGCACAGACTGAAATTGGCAGCTAAAATGTTGTGGGTATCACAGGGATGTAGCAGCAATGTGATCAGACCTGGGAAATAACTATCTAAGGATTTGAGTCCTATTGAAAATACAGGCAGATTGGCAAAGGGAATGGGGATGCCTTGTTAGCAAGGAAGGAAATTGAATTGATAGCAAGAAGTGATATTGAGTCAGTAGGTGTAGAATCAATGTGGGTAGAGTTGACGGACTGCACACGAAAAAGACTCTGATGGGAATTATCTATAGGTCTCCTGGCAGTGGTCAGGATGTGGGGCAGGAAATAAATCAGGAGATAGAAAAGGTATTTAAGAAAGGCATTATTACAATTACTGTGGAGTTATAGAGTTATACAGCATAGAAACAGGTCCATCAGCCCACCCTGTCTATGCTTACCAACAAACACCAAGCTATACTAATCCCATTTGCCTGCACTTGGTCCCTCGCCTACCGTGCCCTCGCATTTTAAGTGCTCATTCAGAGACATCTTAAATGTTGCAAAAGTAGCTGCCTTCACCATTCTGTCAAGCAGCACATTCCATATTTCTCCCACCCATTAGGTGAAAAATTATTTTCTCAGATCTCCTTTAAACACTTACTCCTCACCTTAAATTTATGCCCTCTGGTCTCACACACGCCTGCCATGGGGAAAAGATTCTCATGATCTACTGTTTATGCCTCTCCTAATTTTGTATACCTCCATCAGATCCACCCTCAGCCTCCCCTGCACCATGGAAAACAAACCCAGCCTATCCAGTCTCTCCTCATAACTGAGAATTTCATTCCAGGCAACATGTTGGTGAATCTCCTCCTCGCCCTTTCCAGGGTAATCACATCATTCCAATAATGTGGCAACCAGAACTGCCTGCAGTACTCCATCTGTGGCCTAAGCAATGTTTTATAAAGTTGTTCCTTGCTCCTGTATTCTATGTCCTGGCTAATGAAGGCAAGCATTCCGCAAATCTTCTTCGCCACCCTGTCTACCTGTGCTGCCATCTTCAGGGATCTATGGACTTGTACACCAAGGTCCCTTTGCTCTTCAGTACTGCTTAGTGACCTATCATTCGTTGTGTACATCCTTCCCTTATCAGACCTTCCAAAATGCATCATCTCACACTTACAAGGATTAAATTCCATCTGCCACTACGCTGCCCAATTTACCAGCTGTAGCTGGTGGAGGTGAGTCTAGTGGCCATCACTAAGGAGAAGGTACTGAGGAAGCTGTAGGCTGAGATCATCCTCCTCACTATCAACAACACTAATAATTTTCATGTCATCTGCAAACTAACAAATTAAACCTTCTGCATTCACATCCAAGTTAATGCACACAATAAGCAACAGGGTTCCCAGATCCATGTGGTACACCACAGGCCACCTGCTTCCAATTACAACAACAACCTCCACCATCACCCTTTGCCTCCTGCTTGCAAGGAAATTTTGGATCCAGTTTGCCAACTGGCCTTAGGTTCCATTGGCTTTCCTTAGGGCCAGCCATCCATGTGGGGACATGTGAGAATTGGGAAGCATTTACAAACCAGCAGAGGACAACTGAAAAAGCAATAAGGGTGGGAGAAGATGAAGTATGAGGGCAAGTTAGCTCATACTATGAAAGAAGTTTGCCAGTGCTTTTTAGATATAATAGGTAAGAGCAAGACAAGAGTCAACATTGGACAACAGAAAAATGAGGCAGGAGAAGTAGTGATGGGGAAGACATCTGTTGCATACCAGACCTTCAAGAGAGTCATGGGGCAGCAGTGAGTCTAGTGGCCATCACTAAGGAGAAGGTGCTGAGCAAGCTGAAATGCCTGAAGATGGATAAATCACATGGACTCGATAGTATACACCCCAGGGTTCTGAAGGAGATAATTGAGGGGATTGTGGGGGCATTTGTTACTTTTATTCTTTAGTCATTCACGGGATGAGGGCGTCACTGACCAGGCAGCATTTATTGCCAATCCCTAATTGCCCAAAGGGCAGTTAAGAGTCAACCACATTGTTGTGGGTCTAGAGTCACACGTAGGCCAGACCAGGTAAGGATGGCAGTTTCCTTCCCTAAAGGACATTAGTGAACCAGATGGGTTTTTCCAACAATTGACGATAGGTTCATGGTCATCATTAGATTCCAGATATTTTATTGAATTCAAATTCTACCATCTGCCATGGACGGGATTCGAACCTGGGACCCCAGGACTAATCCAGGTCTCTGGATTAGGTGATGATCTTTCAGGAATCACTGAAATCAGTGAGGGTCCCAAAGGACTGGAAAATGATGAATGCAACACCCATTTTTAAGAAGGGAAAGAGGCAGAAGTTGGAAAATTCTAGGTTGGTTAGGCTGATCTCAATCATTAGTAAGATTTTAGAGTCCATCATTAAGGATGAGATTGCTGATATTTGGAAATGCATTGGATAATAGGGCTGAGTTAGCATGATTTTGTCAAGAGGAGGTCAAGCCTGAATAGTCTCTTGGAATTCTTTGAGGAGATAGTGACCAAGTTAGATAAAGGAGACTCAATGGACGTGATCTATTTGGATTGCCAGAAGGCCTTTGACAAGTGTTACATAAAAGGCCGCTGAGTAAGAACACCTGGAGTTAGGAGTAAGGCACTGACAATGATAGAGGATTGGTTGACTTGCAGAAAGCAGAGACTAGAGGTGAAGGGACCTTTTCCAGGATGGCATCCAGTGATCAGTGGAGTTCCGCAGGGGTCAGTAACAATCTGGGACGAAGGAACTGAGGGCATTGTTGCTAAGTTTGCGGAAGACACAAAGATAAATGTAGGGATAGGTAATAGGTAGTGTTGAGGACTCAGGAAGTCTGCAGGAAGAATTGGACAGACTAGGAGAGTGGATAAAGAAGTGGCAGATTGAATACAGTGTGGAGAAGCGTGAGATTATGCACTTTGGTAGGAAGAATAAAAGATCATGGAATCCCTACAATTCTCCAAACAGCATTGCACCCAGACCCAGCCACCAAACCTGTCACTGTAACCTTGCACTTACCATGGTTAATCCACCTAGTTTACACATCCCTGGACACTGCAGGTTAATTTACCACAGCCAATCAAACTGCACATCTTTAAACCATGGGAGGAAACCGGAGAACCCGGCAGAAACCCACGTAGACACGTGCAAACGCCACACAGTCACTCAAGGCTGGAATCAAACCTGGGTCCCTGATGCTACAAAGCAGCAGAGCTAACCACTGAGGCACTGTGCCACTCCATGGAGGCATAGACCTTTTTTTCTAAACAGGAAAAGAATTCAGCAATCTGAAGTACAAAGGGACATGGGAGTCCTAGTCAGAATTTTCTTAAGGCTACTATGCAAATTCATTTGGTAGTTAGAAAGGCACATGCAATGTTAGCAAAAATACAAGAGCAGGGATGTACTGCTGAGGTTGGAAAAAGGCTTTGGTCTGACCGCATTTGGAATATTGTGAGCAATGTTTGGCCCTGTATCTAAGGAAGGATGTGTTGGCCTTGGACGGGGTCCAAAGGAGGCTTACAAGGATGATCCCAGGGGTGAAGAGCATGTCACAAGAGGAGCAGTTGAGGACTCTGGAGAGTCCTCTGGAGTTCAGAAAGATGACAGGAGATCTGATTGAAACTTACAGGATATTGAGAGGTCTAGATAGAGTGGATGTGAAGAAGATGTTTCTTCTAGTAGGAGAGGCTAGGACCAGAGGACACAGCCTCAGACTGAAAGGGACGACCCTTTAGAACTGAGATGAGGAGGAATTTCTTCAGGAGAGGGTGGTGAATCTGTGGAACTCATTGCTGGAGAAGACTATGGAGACCAAGCCATTGAGTATCTTTAAGACAGAGATGGACAGATTCTTGAATAGTAAGGGGATCAAAGGTTATGGGATAAGGCAGGAGAATGGGGTTGAGAAACAGATCAGTTATGATTGAATGGTGGAGTAGACTCAATAAGCCAAATGTTCTAAATCTGCTTCCACATCTATCGGTCTTATGATCTTACAGATGCCAATGTTTTTGTCAGTACTCACTAAGTGGCAAGTTATTGTGGTGAGATCAAGCGCGAGACATACTATGGCAGCATGGTAGGTAGTTAATGTGGCAAGCTTGGTAATCTAGGGCCAGAAATCTCAACAGGCCTTATGGCAACAAACCCTTCAAAATCTCAATGCAACATAGACTCAGCCAAAAATTTAAGCTGAGCTCTAAGAGTTATGATAGAATTTAAATAGGAAAGAGTTAGCAAATTGCGCATTGGTTCTGTTGAAAATGAGTCAGAAGAATTAATAATGGAAAAAAGAAAATGACTGATGAATTAAATAGGTATTTTAGTTTATCTTCAATGTACAGGATACAAGTAGAATCCCAGAAAAAACTAAAATAATAAAATAACTGTAAAATCTATAATTAAGGAAACGGAATAGAGCAAAAGTCTCATATAAATTGCAGTTACCAGGGAAATGGTATTG
Source organism: Ginglymostoma cirratum (assembly GCA_024137785.1). Taxonomy (NCBI): domain Eukaryota; kingdom Metazoa; phylum Chordata; class Chondrichthyes; order Orectolobiformes; family Ginglymostomatidae; genus Ginglymostoma; species Ginglymostoma cirratum. Next base: position 50,299,922 of record JAHRHZ010000249.1, read on the forward strand.
AGCAATTTGTTGGAGTTACAGCTGACAAGTCTGCAGGTCCTGATGGATTTCATCCGAGCACCTTAAAATAAGTAACTTTTTAGCCAGTTGATCTGTTGGTTTTAAATTTCAAAAATTCCCTCGATTTGGTGTAGATTCTAATTGATTGGAAAATAGCAAAGGAAGAAAATGGAAAGCTGGGATCTACAGGCCAGTTAGCTTAATACTTGTCATAGAGAAGATGGTTAAAAACTACTATTAAAGACTTTGTAGCAGGCTGTTAGAAAAGTTCAAGCTTTTTAGGCTGTGTCAACATATTGGTACACACAGAGTTTGGTGAGGTAACAAAACACAGAAGAGGGATAAATGGATCATTTTTTGATTGGCAAGATGTAACAAGTTGTGTGCCACATGTATAAATAACTCAAAAGAAGATTCTGAGGTCTCGTTGCTAAGTTCTCTGATGACATAAACATAGGGAGAAAAGTAAGTTGGGAAGACAACATAGGAGACTACAAAGGGATACAGATAGATAAAGTGTGTGGAGAAAAATCGCAAATGGAGTACAATGTGGGAGAATGTGAAAATGTAAAAGAGAAGCATAATGAGAAATTGCAGAGGTATCTGCGTGTCCTTGTACATGAATCATAAAAAGTTTTTTTATGAAGATACTGCAAGCACTATGACACAGAGACAGACAGCAGAATCAAATCAGCCTCCCCACTTCTGTATTCACAACGCGGTAGATGTAAAATCTTCAAAAACCCTAAAATTTAACCCCAATGGTGCCTAACCAGACTTTTTGAATAAACAGTCCCAGAATCAATATCAGATACCAGGTTTATACTTAAACCAAATACTTAACAATTTATTAACAAAACACCAACTTGAGCAGAGCAATGTTAAACAAGTAGTCTAATTAATGTCGTTTCAGAGATAGCAGGAACTGCAGATGCTGGAGAATCTGAGATAACAACGTGTAGAGCTGGATGAACACAGCAGGCCAAGCAGCATCAGAGGAGCAGGAAGGCTGACGTTTCGGGCCTAGGCCCTTCTTCAGAAAATTTTTCTTTTCTTTTCTGTAGAAGGGTCTAGGCCCAAAACGTCAGCCTTCCTGCTCCTCTGATGCTGCTTGGCCTGCTGCGTTCATCCAGCTCTACACCTTGCTATCTCAGTCTGATTAATGTATATGATTTAAACACAATAACCTTTATTTTAAAACTCACACGTACAAAAGACAGATTGACAAACAAATACAGTTAAGGGATAAATTAAGAAAAAGGTTAAAGTCACAAAATTGGCCAGATTAGTTAACCAGTTTCTAAGATGTGTTGCTTCCTAGATCCATTGGATTTTTTCTTGACTGATTTTCTGAAGTTTCTCTTAGGACAATTCAAAAGACTTATAACTTGGATTCTATTCTCTAAGCTTCCAATAGCTGATAATGAGCATAGAACATAGAACATAGAACAGTACAGCACAGTACAGGCCCTTCGGCCCACGATGTTGTGCCGAGCTTTTACCCTAAACCTAAGGTCCATCTAACCTCCACCACTACCCTATACTATCATCCATATGCCTATCTAATAGCCGCTTAAATGCTCCTAATGAGGCCGACTTCACTACCCTCTCCGGCAATGCATTCCACACCCTACCACTCACTGAGTAAAGAACCTACCTCTGACATCTCCCCTATATCTATCTCTACTCACTTTAAACCTATGACCCCTCGTAATAGCTACCTCCACCTGAGGAAAAAGTCTCTGGCTGTCCACTCTATCTATACCTCTGATCATTTTGTACACCTCTGTCAAGTCACCTCTCATCCTTTGTCGTTCCAAAGAGAAAAGCCCTACTTCTTTCAACCTTTCCTCATAAGACATCCCCTCCATTCCAGGCAGCATCCTCGTGAATCTCCGCTGCACCTTTTCCAACACTTCCACATCATTCCTGTAATGAGGCAACCAGAACTGGACACAATATCCAGATGTGGCCGAACCAAGGTTTTGTATAGCTGGAACATAACTTCACGGCTGTTGAACGCAATCCCTCTATTAATGAAAGCTAACACACCATATGCCTTCTTAACAACTCTATCCACGTGGGTGGCAGCTTTCAGGGAACTGTGGACATGAACCCCAAGATACCTCTGCTCCTCCACGCTGCCAAGAATCTTTCTGTTAACCCTGTATTCTGCTTTCAAGTTTGTCCTTCCAAAATGAATCACCTCACACTTTTCAGGGTTAAACTCCATCTGCCACTTCTCAGCCCGGCTCTGCATCCTGTCAATGTCCCTTTGTAACCTAGAACAGCCTTCCGCACTGTCCACAACTTGACCCATCTTCGTATCATCCACGAACTTATTAATCCACCCTTCCACTCCTTCATCCAAATCATTTACAAAAATCACAAATAGAAGAGGACCCAGAACAGATCCTTGTGGTACACCACTCGTAACTGAGCACCATGTTGAATATTTTCTGTCCACTACCACCCTTTGTCTTCTAAGGGTCAGCCAATTCTGAATCCAATCTGCCACATTTCCCCCTATCCCATGCCTCCTTACTTTCTGCATGACCCTACCTTGGGGAACCTTATCAAATGCCTTACTTAAATCCATGTATACCACATCCACTGCTCTACCTTCATCCACGTGTTTGGTCACGTCTTCAAAGAATTCAATAAGGTTTGTGAGGCATGATCTATCCCTCACAAATCCATGCTGACTATCACGAATCAAACTGTGCCTTTCCAAGTGACCATAAATCCCATCTCTCAGAGCCCTTTCCAATAATTTTCCCACCACTGAAGTAAGGCTAACTTGCCTGTAATTTCTGGGGTTATCCCTGTCCCCTTTTTTGAACATGGGAATGACGTTTGCCAGTCTCCAATCTTCCAGCACTATACCCATGGTGAGTGACGATGAAAAGATTGTCGCCAAAGGACCTGCGATCTCTTCCCTCACTTCCCATAAAATCCTTGGATAAATTCCATCAGGCCCCGGAGATTTATCTATCTTCAAGTTCCTCAAAATTCCTAGTAGATCTTTCTTACTAACATCCACCTCCTCTAGCCTACCAGTCTGTTTCACACTGTCCTCCCCTACAACTAGGTCCCTCTCAGTTGTGAATACCGAAGAAAAGTATTCATTAAGGACCTCTCCTATCTCTTGAGGCTCCATGCACATATTCCCTTTACGATCCTTGATCGGCCTTACCCTTACTCTGGTCATTCTCTTATTCTTCACGTATGTGTAAAAAGTCTTGAACTTTTCCTTGATCCTATCTGGCAAGGTTTTCTCATGCCCCCTTATTGCTCTCCTAAGCCCTGTCTTCAGCTCTTTCCTAGCTAACTCGTATCTCCGATCCTTGTTTCCTAAACCTTATATAAGCATCCTTCTTCCTCTTAACTAGTTGTTCGACCTGTCACGAGAACCAAGGCTCCCTCACTCGACCACATCCTCCCTGCCTGCTAGGGACAAACATTTCGAGCACATGCAGTATGCACTCCTTAAACAATCTCCACATTTCTATAGTGCTCTTCCCTGATAGCATCTGTTCCCATTTTATGTTACCCAGTGCTTGCCTAACAGAATTATAATGACTCTCCCCCCAATTATAAACCTTACCCTGCTGTATGTACCTATCCTTTTTCATGACTACTGTAAAAGTAACAGAGTTATGATCGCTACCGCCAAAATGCTCTCCTACCAATAGGTCTAATACTTTGCCCGGTTCATTGCCAAGCACCAAATCCAAAGTGGCCTCTCCTCGTGTTGATCGATCTATGTACTGTGTCAGGAATCCTTCCTGACCGCACTGGACAAAATCCGCTCCGTCTAAACTATTACAACTAAAAAGTTTCCAATCAATATTTGGAAAGTTGAAGTCACTCATGACTACAACCCTGTGACTTCTGCACCTTTCCAGTATCTGCCTCCCAGGATTAGGGAGCGAGCTTTTAAATCTTTAAAATCAGACGCATGGTCCCCATGTATTTCTATTGCCAAGTCTACTGCACAGGTAGCAATTAGGTTGTGGAACCGTCTAACACAAAGGACAGCAGCAGTTCTACAACAACACTCACGAATATTCATTGTCCTGAGTGACATATGAAGGGTAATGAGGCACTGGTGACATTTGTATCTTGGTTAAACTAAGTACCTTAAGGAAATGAAAGAAGAACATTCTGAGGGAGTCTTCAATAAAAAAAATGACAAAATCTGATATTACTGCTAAAAAAAAAACATGCTCGTAAAAGCCTAATAATAACTTTCACCATGGAGAGATCTTTACCTGAATCAAATCTGGCAGACTCAAAAAATGCATAAACACTGAAGTTCTTCATCACTTTGCTCTGCTCACCGCTGGGATAAATAATGCCAGACTCATTCATAAAAGTCAAGGCACTCAATTCTAGGTCGTTAAGCTAATAGACTAGCTTTTGTTTAACGTGAATTCAAATTGGTTGTTAAAACTTATTGTCACTGGAATTACCTGCAAATAATAAAAGTAAGTACATAAAAGGACGCCCTCTTCTATCCGCCTCCCCTCCCCCTCCCTATTTATTTCAGAACCCCCTTCCCCTCCCCCATTTCTGAAGAAGGGTCTAGGCCCAAAACATCAGCCTTCCTGCTCCTCTGATGCTGCTTGGCCTGCTGTGTTCATCCAGCTCTACACCTTGTTATCCCTATTTAATGCCGAGGCTTTTTCATCAAGAAAAATAGCAATGCAACATATTCCATAGTGCATAAAAATAACGTGATGAAAGAAAAACTGATAAATATTGGCAAAGGATTTGAGTGCAGATGATGTGTTCAAATTACCCTAGGGCACATCTGGGTCAGGATCTTGTCTGCACTGCCTTGCTCGTTAATGTCTGACACTCAATTGCAAGCAGACCACTTGGCAGAGAAATCTCTGCAGCATAAAACTGAACAAATGCTGCCACTGCAAAGTTCTGTGTAGTAGTACATTTTATAAGTTGCAGCTGTGTACCATGGCAGCTGTGTGGAATAGAATGATTAACCAATACTGTTGACTACAATGTAGACAACTGACAAATCTCATGGTGTCTGCTCTTCTATAAAAATTGAGAACCTAGTTAGCAATAATTGCACTGTTGATAGATTGGACACCTGAGCGGGGGTCAGTATCATGTATAGCTATTGTTATGATCCCAGTTGATGCTATAACTGTACAAGGAAGGTCCCAGAATGAAAACTGGCTTGGCAAATCATATTTTTTTTATTTAACATGTGGTCTTTCTCAATGCTACAGGTTTTGTTTTAGCAATAAAACAGAAGTTTAGCACAGAAAAGAAATGAAAATAAGGTAGAACCAACCAAGCTATTTACACATAAAACCATGCGAAAGATTTCAAACCACATGGCAAAACAAAATTGCACTTCATAGCACTTAAATAATAGAGATAGTTCCTTTCTAAATCATTCATAGGTTTGACTGACTGTGCTTTTTACAAATTCCCAGTCTTGACAGCTTAATTGCCTCTTCCCTGATTATTCACACAACTGGACTTATACTTTCTTAGCTTCAAACAACCCCTTTAGGGGTCTAAGCAAACACTTCTGATCTGGATTTGTCAAATTAATGCGCTTACCCTGGGGAAATAAAAACTGCAGATATTGGAATTCTGAAACAAAAACAGACATTGCTGGAGCCAGCAGTTCTGGCAGCATCTGTGGAGAAAAAGCATCGTTAATATTTCGGGTCCAGTGACCCTTTATCCGGACATTTACATCGGAGGTTGGTTAGCTCACCTGGCTGGGTAGGTGGCTCGTGATGCAGAGCGATGCCAACAGTAGAGGTACAATTCCTGCACTGACTGAAGTTACAATGAAGGTCCCACCTTCTCTAGCCTGGCTCTTGTCTCAGGTATGGTGACCCCCAGATCAAACTCAGGAGAAGTTGTCTTTGTCTAATGATAGAGCAGTGTAATGGTCTGCAGGGACTATGGCAACTTTACCTATAACCTTACGCTGAGGTAACCTATTTCATAATTATTCTGAACTAGCTTCTTTCTCCAGGAGAAATTGTTCATACATCTGACACCAGCCAGGTCTTCTACAAATTGCCAAAAGATCTACTTTTGATTCTCCTAAGCCAAAACCAGTCCAAGCTTTTACTCTCTCCAACAGTAAAATTCTCACAATACAAAACTAATTTAGATAAATGTGAGGTGTTGCATTTTGGTCTCTAGTCCAAAAACAACCCTCCACCATCATCCTCTGTTGCCTACCTTCAAGGCAATTTTACATCCAAATGGCTAGCTCTCCCTGGATTCCAAGTGATCTAACTTTGCTAACTAGTCTACCGTGTGGAACCTTATGGAACGCCTTCCTGAGCCTTATTAGACTACGTCCACCACTCTGTCTTCATCAATCTCCTTTGTCAGTTCTTCAAAAAATTCAATCAAATATTGACATAAACATGGTCACAATTATACTGGAGATAGTAGGAACTGCAGATGCTGGAGAATCTGAGATAACAAGGTGTAGAGCTGGATGAACACAGCAGGCCAAGCAGCATCATAGGATCAGGAAAGCTTGATGTTTCGGGCCTAGACGTTTTCTGAAGAAGGGTCTAGGCCTGAAATGTCAAGTTTTCCTGCTCCTATGATGCTGCTTGGCCTGCTGTGTTCATCCAGCTCCACACCTGATTATCTCACAATTATACTAGTAGTTTACACCAGTTTTTATTGCAATTTTGGCAAGACTTCCCAATTTTATACTCTTTTGTGATTCATGCACCCCCAAATCTTTCTGTTCTGCAGTTTTCGTAGAACAGAATCCCCACAATGTGGAAACAGGACTTTTGGCCCAACAAATCCACACCGACCCTCAGAGCATCCCACCCAAACCCATCCCCCTATGACCCACCTCTTCTACACATCCCTGAACACTACAGGCAGTTTAGCATGGCCAATCCATCTAGCCTGCACTTCTTTGGACTGTGGGAGGAAACTGGAGCACCCGGAGGAAACCCATGACACGAGGAGAATGTATAAGCTCCACACAGACAGTCGCCTGAGAGTGGAATCAAACCTGGGTCCCTGGTGCTGTGAGGCAACAATGTTAACCACCAAGCCACTGTGCTGCCCCTTTAAAATTTTAGAGTTAATATTATTGCTTTTTGTCTGTCCCTATGAAATAGTGATGTATTCCAATTTCTCATTAGACTCTGACCCCCCTCCCCCTTTTCTGCAGTCTTTTCCTATTTAAATAATATTGACCTCCTCTACTCTACCTGCCTAAGTGTGCAACATCTTTGTGTCATCCTCACTACTTGTCTACACACCTATTGTTGTAACATCTACAAACTTGTCGATAATACATTCTCTCCTCTCCTGCAAGTCATGAACATATATTGTAAATATTTTCCTCCAGTTGAAGCTTTAGTCAAGCCTGCCCAGCAAAATAAAACAAAGAACTGCAGATGCCGCGAATCTGGGACAAACAAAAAAAGAATTTGCTGGAGCAGGTCTTGGAGCAGCTGTGGAGAGAAAACAGAGTTTACATTTTGAGTCCGGTGACCCTTCATCAGAACTACAAGCAGCAAGGAAAAAGTGATAGTTAAGCTGATGAGGGTGGTGGTGTGGGCAGTTGTTGGCATGCTTCTTGTTTTGGAAAGAGGGTGCAGATAGGTGGAGATGGAGCAGAGAGAGAGAGAAAGAGAAAGAGAGAAGGGTAGGCTGACAAAGGGATTGTTGATAGCAAGCCAGAGAAGAAGAGAAGCTAGATAGGTGATAATGGGACCGATGAGGAGTTGAAAATTGGTAGACCTATTGGAGGACAGGCTCTGGGGTTCTGGGGGTTGATACCAAACATAGAGGAAGGTGCCCTAGTCTTGCAGATCTGTTCATAAAAGGCTAGTTCCATGCATCTTCTTATTAGGCATGCTAGGTAAGGTTCATTCTTTGAAGGTTTGGAGGTCTCCCCTATGTAATCTCTTTGTCTCCCATACTGATTGATTTCTTCGCTGCTTTTACGATGTGTGTTAGCAAATATTTCTTACCACAAGCTAGTTTCTGTCAGATGACCATGTTCCCAATGTATACACAAATGGTCTCTACTGTCATTAATATGGAGAGACAGTGAAGGTTTGCATCTCCACCATTTGCACCTTCCTGTGATGAAATGGCTTTCCTTCAAACCTTGTTTGTGAAATTTCATTCTGTAGCATCCAACAGAATCATTGTGTATCACCTCTGCAGGAATTTAGAAAATAGTTGACATTGAGTCATGAGAAGTGAGTGGCATTTTTAATGTCTTCCAAAAGAACGTCACAGAGAGGCTGTTTACATTTTAATGTTCAGACCAAACAAGCAGGCAAATCCCAGTCTTGGCAGTTTCATGTTTATTTGCATGAAATTAGGGAGGTCACTGAGGCCCCTTGATTCTATCTTGTTATAATGTTGATGTATCCATTTTTCATAATTGCTTTAAAAAAAAGGATTAATTTTCAAGCACTTTTTGATATACCGATGTAGGTATGCACTGCATATTTAAGAAAATTGTGGTGTAACCAAATTGGAACCAATAAATTGTAGTTGAAATAGACAAACTGGAAGAACCACTTGCCCAAAGACTGTGAATACAGGGAAAAGATAGGGTATTGTTTGATAAGAAGAGGAATGTGGGAACAGGAGAAATCCATCCAGCTGAGTCCATCATTCAAACAGCATAAAGTTAGGGGTGTTGATTTTATTAGTACATGTTGTATGAACCACTGCTGACCCCCGAACTGACTGCTATGTCAAAATTGTATAGCTGAAGGGCAGGTGGGTTCAGTACTGTGGAAATCATGCAACCGAGCCTCCTGGAGGTGATTGGGAGGGGTGGTGAACCATACTATCAAACTAAAGGTTTGCCTTGTAGATAAACAACTCTTTACAGCCCACCCCAGGGTTAAGTAGAAGGTCATTAACACACCTTCTTAGAGAATAACTGTAATTTATAATTTTATCGTGTAGGGTTTTTTCCAATCAGTCTCTGTGGAGTTTATAATACAATAGCTAGCATTTCAATCCCATTAGGGATTGCACATGTGTTGTATTGAATATCTGGCTGATTTTCTCTTCCAAGAAGCTTCTGCAAACATGATCTCATAACACAATGTCGGCATTTTTTCCTATACCATTTCTTTAACCTCTGGTCAAAAGACTAACAATTACATAAATTTTTCATAACCTTTTCATGGTCAACAAAATATAACAATGATACATAACATGTAGACGATATACATATACTATATATATGTGTGTGTGACACACACACACACACACTCTATAGGATTTTCAACCATGCTGGTGTAAGTGGAAACTAGTACTCTAGAGGCCTCTACATCATACTATTGGGATTCATGTTCTTCATGTTACATGATACAAATCACTTTTGCATTGGTTTCTCAATTGTAATGCAGAAGAACATCACTTCTTTTTAATTCTTCTATTCAAGGAAACAAGCTTAGAAAGGACCTTGTAAGTTTTCGTTGGAAAGTATGATTATTTGATTGACAACCAGCTTCAAAATTATCTTCCTTAATCACTTTCTCATAACTGATTTGCCATTTCTGATTAATAAATCTAGTCTGAGGAAAGTTTACTCTCTATTTCCAATCCATTTTCTAGTTTGTTTGAGCAATATGTCATATCGGTCTGCAAATATTAATTTTCCTCTGGCTGATGCAACGATAGAGAAACATTTACTTCCACTTCTTTCACAAGCTGCTCCAATTATTTTTTATATTTCAAATTCTTTTTAACTTTATTGATCTTTCAATTTGCCATTGCAACTGCTCTAATCAGTTCAGCTGCCTTGATTTTAGGGTCATCGATAGAACCCCAAAGCATGTTTGACCACTGCATGTGAGGATTCGAAACATTGTCAACTTTTCCTCCAGCAGATATTCACTGCTCTTTAGACTGTTACAATTTACTCATCAGCTCCTCAATCTGCTCCTCGAGCTTTTCTCAGCCACTAATAAAGACTGGATCTGTTTGTCCATATTCCAATTTCATCATTCTTATTTTCCGTTATTTAGTTTTTCGCTCTATTCTATCGAGCCTCACTGGCTACTGAACAAGTGGGGAAAACCCTATATGTTCTTCATGCAGAATCTGTATTTCTCTCATTCCAACTGGTTCTGTTGAGATTCTCAAAGAAATATCTCAAAGAATAGCATATGTGTTGATTTTTCTTTCATTCATTATTGGGATGAGGGCATCACTGGATAAGCAGCATTTATTGTTCATCCCTAATTGCCCAGAGGGTAGTTCAGAGGCAACCACATTGCTGTGGGGCTAGAGTCACATGTAGGCCAGACCAGGTAAAGATGGCAGTTTCCTTCCCTAAAAGTCATTAGAGAACCATAGGGGCTTTTCCAACAATCGACAATGGATTCATGGTATCATTAGATTCTTAATTGCAGATATTTTATTGAATTCAAATTCCAGTATCTGCCATGGCAGGATTCGAACCCAGGTCCCCAGAATATTATCTGGATCTCAGGATTAACACTTCAGTGATAATACCACTAGGTCATTGCCACCCCATGAAGAAGGGTTCCGACCCAAAACGTCAACTTTCCTGCTCCTCTGAAGCTGCCTGGCCTACTGTGTTCCTCCAGCCACACTGTGTTATTTCTTTCTCATTTCAAAATCAGGTTTTCTCTTTTCTCTCATTTTCCATTTTAACCTGCTTCATTTGCAGCTGAATTCTAGCCAACCGATGATATGTTCTACCTAGCTTGGAATCTTCTTCTGACAATCCCAGATGCTGTGATGTTACTTCAGCTAACTCTTTCTTAGCTTGTGCTTTTAACTCCAACATTAAATTTTCTCAAATTTTCTGCCAGTGCTGTTAGCCTAGCCTCTGTTTTGTTTTTGTAAATCAATCAGGGATAGTTCTTATCTCTGCAAAAGAAAAAGTCAAAGCAACTAACAAAGTCACTTTCATTTCAAGCATCTATTGTAATAATCACTGTGAAAATCTTAACAATGCTCTATCTCAGCATATCCAAGCATATTCTTCTGTAGATTTAAAATCTCAGTTGAGCACCAAATTTGTATTTTTTAATTCATTCTGCAAGGGAAATTGCAGGTGATGGCCTTCCCATGTATCTGCTGCCCATATCCTTCTAAATGGCAATGAACTGAGAACAAAGAACAATATAGCACAGGATCAGGTCCTTTGGCCCTCCAAACCCGCGCTGACACTTTTTGTCCTCCCATATTACAACTGTCTTCACTTACAGGATCCATATCCCTCTTCACCCTTCCTATTCGTGTATTTATCCAGGTGCTTCTTGAATGCTGCTATTGTGTCTGCTCCACCACCTTCTCTGGAAGCACATTCCTGGCACTCACTACCCTTTGTGCGAAAAACGTGCCTCACACATCTCTGTTAAACTCTGACCACCCCCTCCCCTGCACCTTGAGCATGTGTTCCCTCATAACTGACCCCTCCACCCTGGGGAAAAGCCTTGTACCTTCCACTCTATCCATGCAATTCACAATCTTACAAACTTCTATCAAGTCTCCCCTCAACTCCTGCGTTTCAGTGAAAACAAACCCAGTCTATCCAACCTTTCTTTATAGCTCAAATCCCCAAACCAGGCAACATCCTGGTAAACCTTTTCTGTACCCTCTCCAAAGCATCCATATCCTTCTGATAGTGTGGTGACCAGAACTGTATGCAATATCCCAAGTGTGGCCTAACTAAATTTTTTTAAAGCTGCAGCATAACAGCATAACCTACTCAATGTCCCTGAATGGTTATAGGTTTGGAATGTGCTTTCGAAGGAATCTCAGTGAATTTCTGTGGTGCATCTTGTAGATTGTGTACGTGGATTGGTGGTGGGGATGGTAGATTGTTGTGGATGTGGTGCCAATCAAGAGGACTGCTGTGCCTGGATAGTGAAAAGCTTCTTAAATGTTGTTGGAGATTAACTCATCCAGTGTTCCATCACACTCTTGATTTGTGTCTTATACACAGTAGACAGGCTTTGGAGGCTCAGAAAATAAATTACTCGCTGTAGGATTCCAAGCCTTTGGTCTCCTTTTACAGCTAAGGCATTTATATGGGTCACTTGACGTTCTGGTCAATGATAAGATATTGATAATGGGGATATAGCGATGCAATGCCAGTGAATGTCAAAATCACTAAATTCTCCCTTATTGACTCTCCCTTTTGGAAATTATCATTGTCTGGCAATTGCATTGCACAAACACTACTTGCAACTTGTCAGCCCAAGCTTGGATATTGTCCAGGTCATGTTGCATTTGAACATGGACTGCTTCAGAATCTGAGGAATCGTGAACTGTGCTGACCATTGTGCAATGATCAGTAAACATCTCTATTTCTGACCTTATGTTAGAGGCAAGGTCATTGTTGATGCAGCTCAGTATAGTTAGGCCAAGGACACTATCCTGAGGAACTCTTATGGAGATGCCCTGGAACTGAGGTGACTGACTTCAAACAACCACAATCATCTTCCTATGTGCCAAGTATGACTCCAACAAGTGATGGTATTTTCCCCGGTTCAAATTGACTCAAATATATAACAAAAAGGCGTGAAAGTAGACTATTCATCTCCGAGAATGTGCTTCATCATTCAATAAAATCACAGCTGATATGTGTGTGCTTTGAATTTATATTCACATTCAATCCTGATAACCCTTAATTCCCTTGGTTTACAAGAATTATCTAGCTCTTTCCAAAAAATGGTTAAATAATTTAACAGCACAGCAACACAGGAAAATAAAAAGACATGGTCTTTACATGCCTCCACCCTTATGAAAAATTTAGTGCCAGTTCAAAAGGTGTGATTCAATACAAACAACAAAACACAAGACTTACATCTTTCACTCTTCCTCCCAACATAATCAAACCCATTCAATCACAACAATTTCTAAGCCTTCAACTTCTTCCAACATTTCACACTCAGGACGGACAATTATCTCATTGCCAAAAGATAATGATCATTACATTATCTTTTCTTGCAATGTGACTGTTCTATATATTAAATGGTTCTATCAAAAAAAAACTATAATCTGTATAGTCTCTCATTCTGAGTTTTAACCTTTTCCTTTTACCATGTCAGGCATAGAATTCAAAGTCTTGAAGAACCAACAACAATACTGTTTCTCCACAGTACATTGTTTATTCTAACGCTAGCTTAATTCCCTGGAGAAGTATATCACTGGTTTCTCTGTTCCTGACTTATCATCCTGTAACAAGACTGCGCCTACCCTCCAGTCACTAGCATCAATTGACATTTGGAAAAGTCTGGAAAGCTCATGGTGGCCAACAATAGTTCATTTATCAGCAATACCTTCAGATTATCAAAGGCTGCTTTGTATTCTGCTGACTATATCACCTTTGCTTTAACAAATTTGTTAAAGGTAATTAGCTACTGTGCTAAAATTCTGCACAAATTTTTGGTAGCATCCTCACGTTCTTAAAAATCCATCTTGTCCATGCTGACCAAGTGTTCCAAACCAAATTAATCCCGTTTGCCGTGTTTGGCCTATATCCCTTTAAACCCTTCCTATTCATGTACCTGTACAAATGCCTTTTAAATGGTACAATTGTACTCGCCTCTACTACTTCCTCTCACAGCTTGTCCCAAATACGCACTATGCTCTGTGTGAAAATGTTGCCCCTCATGTCCCTTTTTAGATCTTTCTCTTATTACCTTAAAAGTATGCCCTCTAGTTTTGAACTCCACTACTCTAGGGAAAAGACCTTTGCTATTCATCTTATCTGTGCCCCTTATGATTTTATAAACCTCTGTAAGATCACCCCTCAACCTCCTATGCTCAAACGATAAAAGTCCCAGCCTATCCAACCTCTCCTTATAACTCAAACCCTCCAGTCCTGGCTACACCTTTGTAAATCTTTTATGAACCCTTTCCAATTTAAAAGTATTCTTCCTCAAGCAGGGTAACCAGAACTGTACACAGTACTCCAAAAGTGGCCTCACCAATGTCCTGTACATTGCAACGTGACTTCCCAACTCCTATACTCAGTAGTCTGAGCAATGAAGGCAAACGTGCTAAATATCATCTTGACCACCCTCTCTACCTGTGATGCAACTTTCAAGAACTATATACCTGAACCTCAGGTCTTTCTGTTCGGCAACACTAGCAAGGGCCCAACCATTAACTGTATAAGCCTTGCCCTTGTTCAACCTACAAAATGCAACACCTCACATTTATCCAAATTAAACTCCAACTGCCACCTCTCAGCCCATTGTCCCAATTGATCAAGATCCTTTTGTAATCTTAGATAATCTTTTTCACTGTCCACTATATCACCAAATTTAGTTTCATCCACAAACTTAGTAGCCATGCTTCCTAAATTCTCATCCAAATCATTCATACAACAGTGGACCCAGCATCCATCCCTGTAGCCACCACTGCTCACATGCATCCAGTCCGAGAAACAACCCTCTACCGCCATTATCTGTCTCCTACCATCAAGCCAATTTTGTATCCAATTGGCAAGCTCTCCTTGAATTCCAACTGATCAAACTTTACTAACCAGTCTATAATGCAGAACCTTGGCAAAGGCGTTACTTAAGTCTATATAGACAACATCTACCGCTCTGTCCTCATCTATCTTTTTGGTCACTTCCTTAAAAAACTCAATCAAGTTTGTGAGACACAGTTTTCCACAGTTACACGCCTAAGGTACAACATGATTCATATGTCTCAGGAATATTGTTGGGGTGTTATCTACCCCAAATAGCATCATTTGTCATTGGTATAAGCAGTTTGACATAACACAAATGGACATTTCTTTAGCCCTTGACGTCATTTTTAATTAGTTTCAATGATATCATTCACTTACTTCTGTTGTTCTTAATATATTTTGTTAACTTTACCACCAATTTATTTACAATGATAACAGTTAAGAGTAGAAATGACTTTAAATATTTACCAGAGAATCACCAAACAACTAGTTGCTTTATCTGTAGTAGAGCAAGATCCAATTCCAAACTCCAATGAAACTATACTATCTCTTTTTAGCCTATCGCAGGCTCCTTTTCTTGCCTGTTCCTTTTGACAATGTTATTCTTTGTTTAAGTTTCATCATATCACCTACTCCTCAAGGTGAAATTGGCTGTCTGTCTCAAGGTCTGCTTCTTGTTGCTCGTTTTGTTAATGCTGGCTACGTCTTGTGATATTGTCCTCTTGTCTATTCCTCTAAGAGTTGCTGCATCCCTTTCTGGGTTTTTTTTGCATTTGCCTCTTTCTGAAATGCAGATGTGATATCAAAAACAGTCTCTCTTGCCCCATCTGTGGACCTCAGTTCTTGTGTCACTGTTTAAGACTCCAATAAGGACAGGAAAATTTATGTTGCAAACTGGCTAGGGGCCAGCTTTTTAAAAGTGAAAACATGTATGATGCAGTAAGTTACTAAAAGAATAAACCCACAAAGTTCCATAATTTTAAGCAAAAAACAATAAATGTTCCTGTATAAAGTGAGAACAGTAATATAATCTATGCTATATAGGCACCTTATTTTCTAAAGTACATGAGACAAATGTGAGTAACAGTCAGGGATTGAACACCCTATTGATCACAGCAAGTAACAAACACAATTGAGCTAGTTCTTAACAATGTATCCAGATGATTGTGACATACTGGGTAATCAAATCTCATTAAAACTTCATAAGGAATTACAATTCTTTACATTTGACAATCTGCCATGAAATTCCCTCAAGAGCTCTCTGGTATGGACTGCATCAACAGCTTCTCACATTCTGGTTTATCGCCATTCCTTCCTGGGACAGTACTCCCTAGGATACTGGTCACCGTATCAGTATCTACTCACAGGCACAACTCTAGCTTTTCACTGACAGCTGAACCCACCAAGCTAATACTGCCCTGGGCTTTTCACTGAGCTCAAACCTTGGTCAGCTGCACCAAGTGACTCCTAGAACTCTTTTCCAAGTCCTAGCAGCACAGAACTACCACCTACTCTAGAAACTTCATCCTGAACCCCAAAGCACACAACCAGTGTAGTTCAGTTGTCCCAGAGATAGTAGGAACTGCAGATGCTGGAGAATCTAAGATAACAAGGTGTAGAGCTGGATGAACACAGCAGGCCAAGCAGCATCATAAGAGCAGGAAAGCTGACGTTTCAGGAAGGGTCTAGGCCCAAAACGTCAGCTTTCCCGATCCTATGGTGCTGGTTGGCCTGCTGTGTTCATCCAGCTCTACACCTTGTTAGTTCAGCTGTCTTCTCAGCAATCCAGCTAAACAGTAGTGCTACTCAACATGCACCCCCGTTAGTTTACCCTGTCTTTCACACTGTTTTACTTTCAAATAGTATGCAACTTTTAAGCTGCTCCTCAGTGACCTTGAACTGTGTCAAATGACCAATAACAAGCTCTACCCTTGCTCTGACGTAAGTTTGAATGTAATCACATAGCAACCATTGAAATGCCTATTTCCCTGAATGTTACAGTTCATGGATTGCTGGCTCCTACTCAGATCAAAATGGCATTACAACAAAAAATGCATAGGTCATTAAATAGCCAATTGATTGAGATCATCATTGCCTGGTACTTGTTTTGCTAAAATGTTACTTTTTACTTGTCAGCCCAAAACTAGATGATGCCTAGATCTTGCTGCATTTGGAGATGGACAGCTTTTGCATCTGCGAAGTTGCAACCCACTGCTGAATATTGTACATTCTAAGGTTTTGGAGTAGATCTGTATCTCGGGTTGTGGGTGTTGAGGTTGGTTGGCTCACCGAGCTGGCTTGTTGTTCCGCAGACATTTCATTACAATGCTGGGTAACATCCTCAGTGCAGCCTCCGATGAAGTGTCAGTGTGTTCTCCCGCATGGTTTTTAAACTCTGGGGTCTGTTGAGATGGATTGCCTCACTTCCGGTTTTCCTTCGTAGTGGAATGTATATGGGGTTGAGGTCAATATGTTTATTAATAGCATGCTTCGTGGAGTGCCAGGCTTCTAGGAATTCTCGTGCCTGTCTCTACCTAGCCTGTCCCAGGATTTTGGTGTTGTCCCAGTTGAAATGATGGTTCTCCTTGTCCATGTGGATTGAGATGAGTGAGTATTGGTCGTGTCTTTTTTT
>JAHRHZ010000249.1:50322026-50336484 GCA_024137785.1 Ginglymostoma cirratum
CTCCTCTATCCATCCTCTATCCGCCTTCCCCTCTCTCCCTATTTATTTCAGAATCCTCTTCCCCTCCCCCATTTCTGATGAAGGGTCTAGGCCCGAAACGTCAAGCTTTCCTGCTCCTATGATGCTGCTTGGCCTGCTGTGTTCATCCAGCCCCACACCTTGTTATCTCGGATTCTCCAGCATCTGCAGTACCTTTTATCTCTGATGCAAAAGTACAGTTGAAAGGCCTGAGGCAATGATCACTACTTGCTCAGAGTGAGATTATTTCAGTTTTTGTGTTGCTTTTGCTTTCTTTTAGTCCTGACTTTGTAACCTGCTGTTATGCTATTTCCCCTCCTCTCCGCCACAAATTCAAACACTGCACAGTGACTGGTCCATTGGGAATTTACTTTAATTTTGTTTTCTATGGGTATAAATATTATCTGGTGGAAATTAGTCGAACTGATGAAATAGCTTCAAAGGCATATCACAACACCATGGTTGCCAAATAAACACGTCGAAATGTCCCTCCTGTATTAAACCTTGTGAGTGCTCAATTCCATGGGCACTATCAGTGAATCATGCTGCTTGATGCAAGTGGATCCGCAGCCCACATTCAACACAGGCGCTACTCTGGTAGTATCTGTTAAAATCTAACTGGTTCAACTTCCATGCTATTGAATCATTTGACATGCCACTGGGGACATCTATAACCTTAGCCAAACAGCTGTGCACAAACGCATTAAGCAAGTCACTCACTGTTTCATCATATTCCCTGTGGGCATATATGATATTACAATTTTACAAAGTGGCATAATTTCCCAAGGCCTAAGGAATAAGTCTCAGGAATACTTCCTCTCTTTTGTTTAATGCCTACACTTATTTCAACAGGGAAGGATTTCAATCTAAATATGCAATATACAAGCAGATGTTCACTTGCTTTTATTTTTAGCTTGTCCATTGTGTCACCATTCCTGAACTCAGGACAGTAGTTCTGCAGGTGGTTGGACATCAAGGTTATCAGGCTTGTTTACTTTCCTGGGAAAACTGCTCAACTCATTATAATGATGACCCTGCATCCATGAGAGAAATCATATGGAGAGTGTGTGGTGGGTGAATTAGTCTGGAGGTGTTATGCAATGCAGTCCTCACCTTCTAGCTCACAAGGATGGAAACATGAGTTGTCACATGTATGTGATTCCACAAGTCTTCAGTCTGTAATGACAAGAAACAACAAGGAACACAATAAGATTTTAGTTAGAGTTTATTGCCAGATTTCAGAGCAACGGAATGACTAGTATTGTGGTCACTTCCAGAACAAATGCCTGTGCAACCAGATCAAAAACGAGTATATGCCAGTGGATCTACCTCTTATTTCATATGGTTTCATACTGCTCCATACAGGGTTTTCCCTCTGGAGTGGGACAGGACTCAGCAGTGGGACTCCAAGCCATACCGTAAAGAACGCAATAGTGCTCTGTCATTTGGGGAGGGATCTGACACCCGAAAGGGGAGGGGGTGCAGCTGGAGATGGGTACCTGATGAATGTACACCCACCATAG
Source organism: Ginglymostoma cirratum (assembly GCA_024137785.1). Taxonomy (NCBI): domain Eukaryota; kingdom Metazoa; phylum Chordata; class Chondrichthyes; order Orectolobiformes; family Ginglymostomatidae; genus Ginglymostoma; species Ginglymostoma cirratum. Next base: position 50,323,568 of record JAHRHZ010000249.1, read on the forward strand.
CTTCCTTCACACATTTCCATTCAGATGTGAAAAGGTGGTCGCTCATCTGTCCAGTCCAATGGTTCATGGCATGAGCAGTTATTATATTCAGGTATATTTGCTTGTTAACAAGTTCAAATGGCCTTTATGGCTTTAAAAAAAAATGTGGGATGCCAATTTTCACTTGCCTCCCATAATATGGGAACCCGGCATGTTGGCATATGTTACTCGTTGACATGTGTAGTGCCCATTCACATACATTGTATAAGATGGTAGCAATGTCAATTTATAAGCTTAAAATCCAGCTTCAGTCATTACAAAAAGTCATCTATCTACTTTGTCCTTTCACTTCAAAATCGTAAACATCTCAATGTCTTCTTTGCAACCTAATTGAAGTGTAAAGGATCCTGAATGGTCTTGGAAAGGATATTTCCTGTCATAGGTCAGTCAGAACTGTTTAAAATTAGTGATCACCCTTTCCAGACAGAGATGAGAAGCATTCTTTTCTCTCAGGGGATTGCATGATGTTCAAACTCCTGCCTCAGATTTGTCTGTTAAATATGTGGAATTCCAAACACAAATAAATCAGCCACAATCTTATTAAATGGCAGATTAGGCCTGAGAGGCCAAATGGCCTATTTCTGTTCCTACTTGCATGTTTGTAAAATGGTTCCAATTTTTTAGACCTTTTATTGTATTCATATTTACTCACACCAGGCAGCATTCCAGCAAATCTGTGCCGTACTCTTTCAATTGCCTCAACATGCTTTACAGCATGGAGACCAAGATTGGAAAACAGTGCTCTAAATATCTATCAAGTTTTTATGTAGTTTCACCATTAAATCTTGACTTTGATATTCTATGCCTCTGGCTATAAAACTCAGCATTCCATTAGTTTTTTTTTTATGGCTGTAGCCAGTGAGCTGGTATTTTTAATGTTTTGTGAACCTGAACATAAAAATCTTCCCGCTTCCACATCACCTTGCTCCCCACATTCAAATATTATATTTTTTTAACCAAAATGTAACATGTCATTTACCGGTATTGAATTCAATTTATCACTTTTTTGTTTGCAATCTACCTGATTTATCTGCAGCCAATAGCAATTTCCTTTTATTCTCAAAATTACTTGCTATATGTCTTAATTTAGTATTGTCTGCAAAACTGCAAAACCCTTTCTCTATCTCTACATTCAAATCAATTGCTCACATTATAAATACAACTGGTGCTGGAGCAAAATCCTGCAGCACACCATTGCTCAATATTGAGTTGGAAGCAGCAGGTGGAATGACAGTAAGGGGGCTAGGTAGGCATGGGGGAGGAATTGGGGTTCAGCGCTATGATGTGGTCCCACTACTGGGGCGTTTTACCATTTATAATGCCAGATTTCCACCACAAAGAGGTGGGAAGCAATTCAAAAGCCTTATTAAGGGCCATTTTGCCTGACTTTTGGCATTTTGCAGATGTCGGATCAACTCTATGTCAGGTGGACAGGCCTTCTGATAACACCCCAGGAGAATCAACACTACTGCAAAAAGGAAGCCTTAGGCAAGAACTCAACAAGAAGAAGAATCTTATCAAATTATAATGTTAACTCTGTTTCTCTCTCCACAGATGCTGCCAGAGCTGCTAAGTGTCTTCAGCACCTTCTGTTTTTATTACAGAGTGGTTGTTTTTCATTCTTGAACAAGGTTTATTGTAGGCTTTCCCAGAGATCAGTGTAAGAATCGATGCTGTCCTTGATATAAGTATTAATGACTGAGACCTTTACGTGCAGGGCATAGTTTCAAAATTCATACATGACGCAAAACTCGGAAATATTGTGAATTGTGAAAAGGATAATACTAAAATTTAAAAGGATCAAGGTACTGCAAAGTGTGAACTAGTAAACAGGATCCTGAGCCTTTTTTATAGGGACATGGAGAACAAAAGCAAGAAAGATATATAAAACTGGCTTAATGTCTACTGGAGTATTACACCCATTCCTCTGCTCCTCACTTTAAGAAGGAGAAGAGTGGGACAGTCATACAGTCATAGAAATATACAGCACGGAAACAGACCCTTTGGTCCAACTCATCCATGTCAACCAGATATCCTATATGAATCTAGTCCCATTTGCCAGCATTTGGCTCATACCCCTCTAAACCCGTTCTATTCACATACCCATGCAGATGCCTTTTAAATGTTGCAATCATACCAGCCTCCACCATTTCCTTTGGCAGCTCATTCCATACACGAGCCACCCTCTGGTGAAAACATTGCCCCTTAGGTCGCTTTTATATCTTTCCCTTCTCATGTTAAACCTATGCCCTCTAGTTTATTCACCCTATCCATGCCCCTCATGATTTTATAAACTTCAAGTAGCTAATGGGCTGAGGTGTGACAGCTAGAGTTTATTTTAGATAAATGTGAGGTGCTGCATTTTGGTGAGGCAAATCAAGACAGAACTTATACATTTGATAGTAAGGTCCTGGGGAGTGTTGCTGAACGGAGAGACCTTAGAATGCAGGTTCATTGTTCCTTGAAGGTGGAGTCGCAGTTAGACAGGATAGTGAAGAAAGCATTTGGTAAGCTCACCTTTATTGCTCAATGTACTGAATATAGGAGTTGGGAGGTCATGTTGCAGCTGTACAGGACATTGATCAGGCTACTTTTGGAATACTGCATTCAATTTTGTCTCCCTGCAGAAGGAAGAATATTGTGAAACTTGAAAAGGTTCATAAAAGATTTATAAGGATGTTGTCAAGGTTGAAGGGTTTGAGCTAAAGGGAGAAGCTGAATAGACTGGGGCTATTTCTTCTGGAGCATCGAAGGTTGAGGGGTGACCTCATAGAGGTTTATAAGATCATGAGGGACATGGATAGGGTGAATAAACAAGGTATTTTCACCAGGGTGGCAAAGTCCAAAACTAGAGGGCATAGGTTTAAGGTGAGAGAGGAAAGATTGAAAAGAGTCCTAAGGGGCAACGTTTTCACACAGAGGGTGGTGCATGTATAGAATGAACTGCCAGAAGAAGTGGTGGAGGCTGGTGCAATTATGACACTTAAAGTACGTCTGGAAGAGTATATGAATAGGAAGGGTTTAGAGGAATATGGGCAAAATGTTGGCAGATGGGATAAGATTAATTTAGGATATCTGGTCAGCTTGGACGAGTTGGACCAAAGGGAGTGTTTCTGTGCTGCACAGCTCTATGACTCTCTGACTCTATGATACATGGGACAAGAGCATTGACTGCTGGCCAGCATTTATTGCCCATCCCTAATTGCCCTTGAGAAGGTGGTGGTGAGCTGCTCCCTTGAACTGCTGCAGTCCATGAGCAGTTCATTGCCCCACAATGCCACTAGTGAGAGTATTCCAGGATTTTTTTCCCAACAACAGTGAAGGAATGATGATGTATTATAAGGCAGAATAGTGGGTAGCTTAGAGGGGAATTTACAGGTGGTGGTATTCCTATGTATCTGCTGCCCTGCCCTTCTACATGGACTTGACCATGGGTTTGGAAGGTGCTGTCTGAGGATCTTTACTGAATTTCTGCAGTGCAACTTGCAGATGGTACACACTGCTGCTACTGAGCGTCTGTGGTGAAGGGAGTGGATGCTTGTGGATGTGGTACCAATCATACAGGCTGCTTTGTCCTGGATGCTGTCAAGTTTCTTGATTGTTGTTGGAGCTGCATCTATCTAGGCAAGTGGGAAGTATTCCATCACACTCCTGACTTGTACACTGTAGATGATGGACAGGCTTTGGGGAGTCAGGAGGTGAGTTACTCACTGCAGCATTCCTAGCCTCTGACCTGCTCTTGTAGACCTTGTGTTTATGTGCCAAGTCCAGTTGAGTCTCCAATGTATTTTTGGTTTATCCATCAAGAACATGTTTCAAAATTGACAATTCAGACCTGCTGGCTACTGCTTACTTAGAGAGTATAAGGTAGAGTGGACGTTAGATAGACCTTATGATTAGGGTAAAAGTTCGGCACAATGTTGTGGGCCGAAGGGCCTGTACTGAGCTGTACTGTTCTATGTTCTACTTATCTGTGAAAAATGTTTTTTAAAAAATTCCTTTTGACCCCAGGTGATGTTATCATCCTGACTAAAAAAGTACTTTGGCTAAAATACTTGCACAAACATCAATTCAGGAGTTTAATGGCTATCTGAAAATCTGGTGACAATAAGAAAATTAATTTAAAAACACAGTCCTTAACTTCAAAGTGATTTTAGAAGGTCATGAAGCATTACAATCTGATAGTAAAACTTTCCAGACCAATGGCTGCTGGTTTCCTGGAAGTGGAATTAATCTATTCCAATATAGAGGATTGTTGTGTTGATTTGCTGCAATTTATCGTAAATTGAATTTCATTAATGACATGGCACCAGTTTTAGAAGCAGTCTAATTAAATGTCATAAATTTAGTGAAACTCGTCATTAATAACAAATCAAAATACCTTACTTCTAATTGTGAGACAGAGTGAGGAAAACTCCTTGCATCAAATAAATTCATCTCTTTCTTTTAGCTGAAAATACATGAAGTAATATTTAAAAGGGACTAACGACATTTAAAACATTTAAACAAACCTTCACTGTAAATTGTAGACCACTTGTACTTTATAACAGCAACTTATTCACTTGATTGCACAGTACTTTCTAAATTAGCAAGCAGCTATGTTAAAACACTTCTAGATCAGTGATCTAACATTCCCTTTTGTTCGCACCAATCCTGAATTATGCATGAATGGCGCACTAGTAATGCATTCGCCTTGGTTCAATGAATATTTCAGTTGTACAATGGGACTGGATCATTCTCAGCAATTGGTTCTTCTTTCTTGAAGCTCTAAATAACCATATTGTTCCATCCTTCAAATGACAATATATTGGATGTAAGGCCGAGGTTAATCTATCCTAATATGATATTTGAAGTGGTTTTCACCTAGGAGAAAAAGTTATGGTTACATGCTGTGTTATTTTAGCTTAAATCATATAGAATACTAAAGATATTCAGAGGAATCCTGCATAAAATAGCACATGACAGATAACATCCATTAACCAAATCAAAAAAATTATACAACTAAATTCGGTAGTCCACAAAAAGGCCATAGGCATCATTAAGCACAGCAAACCTACACCTATCATTTTTAATGCATGCTCAAGCAGATGAGCTCCTGCGCAGCAGCCCTAATCCGCTGCCATCTTGATTATATCTGGTTCCACTATCTTCATAAAGTTTGTCTTGAGATTCTCCAGGCCCAGTATGGATAGAAAATCAGATCATTTCTCCTTTCCACCTCCTTCACAAAGGCACCTGGTGTTCAAGGCCATTGAAGCATGCCCTCTTCCCTCTATGCTATTACTCATTCTTTCACCTGCTCAGATACACTTACTCAACAGTTCCAACATCTGCCCCAGCATGCTTTTAATGCATGCTTCCCACTAACTCCATAGCACCTGCTAATTTGCATGATTATTTCTTCTGGCCAGTGCTAAATACAAAAATGAACATGCTAAATCTGTGCTTCAGCAACGGGCTCAAGTTTTAAAGAGGCTAGCACCACTTAAAATCTACCTGTACCTGAAAAATTCAGTCTGAATGTCCAAGAGTGTTCACTCTGGCTGGGGCAGATGTTGGAACTGTTGAGTAAGTGTATCTGAGCAGGTGAAAGAATGAGTAATAGCATAGAGGGAAGAGGGCATGCTTCAATGGCCTTGAACACCAGGTGCCTTTGTGAAGGAGGTGGGAAGGAGAAATGATCTGATTTTCTATCCTTGCTGGGCCTGGAGAATCTCAAGACAAACTTTATGAAGATAGTGGTACCAGATATAATCAAGATGGCAGCGGATTAGGGCTGCTGCGCAGGAGCTCATCTGCTCTGATCAGTGTTCTGTTTCTCTTTCTTTTCTTTTCCATCTATTTTCCATTTTTTAAACTTACTTACATTTTGCTGAACTTGGACGGCATTGAAAGACCAGCACGTGGACCTCAAGTGGACCCAGAGCATGGACCTCGAGCAGCCCCAAACCAGGTCCAAGGCGCAGACCTCAGGCAGGCCAACTAGGGACTTCAAGTAGTCCCAGTGCGGAGGAGAGTGACCCCCTACTTACTTTTGCAGAGCAAGCACTGGACCCGTAATCGGCAGCTGTTACATCAGCAGAGGTACCGTCAGCAAGGTAGGCCCAGCAGCAAAAGATGGTGCCTAAGGAATGGCGACTTTGTCATTGGTTGGGCCTGGTGCTACTGGTGGCAAAGCAATGATGGAAAGGGCATCACAGTGACATCAATGAAGTGGGGCCAGCGGTGAGAGGCGCGACTCTGATATTGTTCGGTCTGGCATAGGCGGTGGCAGAAGTGTATCACCCCAGCGGCAGAGATGGCACCTGAGGATGGGCAACTTTGATATTGGTTGGGTCCGGTGTAGACAGTGACAAAATGGTGTCGTCAATGGTGATGAACTGGCTCAGGACTGATAGGCTCTCCTCAAACTAAAGCTTTCTTTTTTTTCCTTATTCTTAACTTATTAAAAGAGGCATTTCAGGGCAACAAATGAAAGCTTTTCACTGTATTTTATTGAATTCTTACCGTAAAATGCACACGACAATAAAATTAAAATCAAAATCAGATCAAGAGCCAAAAACCTGGATATTCTGTCACAAAATGATCAATTACCTCAGATGAGTGGTTAAGGTCAGCACATGCCATATCCCATCAATCTCACAATTAGACTCATAAAGCTCAATGCACCATTGCGTGGCAATGGTTCTGAAGGAGTTTTGTTGAATTTGCATTAAGCTCCACACTACTGGGCAATGTTACAGCCTTTGTGAGGGGAAGGAAAAGTCAAACATAAGGTTCCAGTGCATGCAGATGTCTCATCTCTGGCTCCTGATATCCTTTGTAGCTTTATCTAACTAGACAATGATCCAACTTGTATCTATTGCTATCTTGCAATAAACATCTGGTGAAACTCAGATCTTCTAGCAGCGTTTGTGGGAAGAAAGTAGAGTTAACATTTTGAGTCCAGTGACTCCACCAGAACTGTTAGCAGTTAGGAAAAAGTGCTAATTATGCTGAAGATGAGGTGGCATCAGTCACAGGCCTGCTGCAGTTCTCCAGTGAACCTCAGTATTAGCTCAAAGAACAACATCTCATTTTCCACTTGCAGACCCTGCAGCTTCTGGGATTCAACATCAAGTTTATTAACTTTGGAGCCTTATTGCAGCCTTCTATGTTTTTTACTCAGCCCCACACCCTGTCCTGTTATGATATGAGTTGTTGTAACACAGCCAACCCATTCTCACCCACTCTCAGGCTTATTTTTTGCATTACTTGGCTTGTTTTTAGCACACAAAAACAGAAGTTGCTGGAAAAGCTCAGCAGGTCTGGCAGTATCTGTGGAGGAAAAAAATCAGAGTTAATGTTTCGGGTCTGGTGACCCTTCCTCAAAACTTTCGGATTTTGTTTTCAGCACAGACTGCACATTCTCTGCTAGCCTCAGTTCTCATTATCACTTATCCACCTTCTCTTCTGTCTTGGCCTGCCATCCATAATCCCCTTGTTTACCAATCACTTTCAGATCTCTCTCCCTCTCTCTCTGGGCTCCATCTCCACCAATCCACACACCCCCACCGTTCCCCCCCATGTCGTCATCACTGCTCCCAACCTCATCTTCAACAAAAATGCCAATTTTTCTTATTTGCTATCAGTTCTAGCGAAGAGTCACTGGACGCGACATGTTAATTCTGCCGTCTTCCCACAGATGCTGCCAAACCTGCTGAGTTTTTCCAGCAATTTCTGTTTTGGTTTCTGATTTCCATGCGTCCGCAGCTCATTGTTGTTTTTTATTCTGGTCACATTGCAAGCCACTGATCAAGGCACGGCTATGCTCAAAAGAGCAAAGAACAAGCATTGATTTGTATGCAAATCGCGGAGGTAGAAAAAGTTGTAGAGTACTTTTAAGGTTTTGAAAAGGCAATTTAAAATATTTTGAAAACAGGGTCTAATTGAAGAATTTTATGATTATGATTAGACCAGGGTATTCATAATTTAAACCGGACTTACAGCAGGAACATTTATTCAGGGCACAGTTACAGAAGGTTATTTAAAAATATGGAAGAGATCGGCCATTATGTTTTATACAGTGAAAGACAGAAAAATGTCTATTTTGTCTGTGAAGAAGTGAAAAGCTTCTACCTTGGCTGCAGAAAGCAAGAAATCAGGAAAGGGAGAAACCACAATTTGCTTGGAAAAAAAGGAGGGATAGTCTGCAGTAAACAGTACAAATATGCAGTATTGTTACAGAAAAATGACATTTAAAAGAAGTAAAATGCTGTCGCAATGCTGTCACACAGAATTTAAAGTTTTAACAGCAGGAAATCATACATCACTGCAATGACACATAGTTTAAAAGCTTGCAAAGAAAATGCTATCAGTTCTGTAATACTGAGCTTAAAAGTATGTAGACGTCACAAGAATTAAACCAATTTAATGCTCGATGACAAATTTTAATGCAATCAGCATTTATATAATGCAAAAATCATTAGCTATTCATGGAAAATAGAACACCAGCATTAAAACAATACAGACTGAGGACAGCTTTAGAGTAATAATAACCAATCAAGAAGAAATGGCAGAAGAAATAATAATACTGTGAAGATATTTTGTCAGAGATAGGTCAAATAGAAAATTGGGCAACTTGGAGAAAACAATCCAACAGAATTTCTTCAAAATTAAGCATTATGGACCAGATATTCTGATCAGGATCAGAAATCTTGCTTCCAGCCCTGATTGAATTAAAAATAATTCATTTACTTTTAGAGGATTTCTGTGCGGGGGTGATTTCTTATAGGAAACCCCTATTAGAAACCTATCAAGGAATCCACAAAGGACCTGAAATAGAGTTGATACTCATCATTGCTGTAGCAGCAAGATGCAGGAGTTCATCAAGGATCCTTAAACAATACCTTCAAAATTCATAACCATTACCGTTTTGAAAGAATAGGGCAACAGATACATGGAACACAATCATCTGGACATTTCTATCCAAGACATACATTATCCTTACTGGCAAGTATATTATTATACTTTTGCTGGCATCGGTCAAAAGACATTGAGAGTCTAACTACACCAAAAAGATTGCAGTGGCTCAAGAATGCAGTTCAGCAAAACATTTCAAGAGCATAGGAGTTTGGCAAAATGTTCTGGGCCAGCCAGTGAAACCCACATCCCATGAACAAATAAAAAGAAGTTTCCTTTTGCAATAGTGTGTCACTTTCTGTGATTTCAGTCAGTATCAGCCAGCCACATTGACATCACGTGTGACTGGATAAGTGTGTAAGATAAGTGTGATTTGGTGTGGCATTTGTTTCAGCAGTTAGAGTGTTGGCTTGGTGGAGTGTCTGCTGTGTGAGGAAGTAGTGCATCAGGTGGGTAAGATGTGCATTTTATCAAGTGGGTGACAGCAGTATGGTGTCAGGGAAGTAGTGTACCAGATGGACAGAATGGAAAGTGTGCCAGATGTGTGGGATACAAGGTGGGTCACATGCAAGTTGTGTCAAGCGGGTGAGGCAGGTAGAGTGCTGGGATAGTAGGGTACTGGGGAACTAGGTAAGAGAATGAGTGCTTAAGATGTGCCAGAGCCAGGTTGGTGGCAGGGATCATGTCAATGCTAATAGATGGGATCAGGGTGTGAGGTCCTGGTGGTGTTGTGGGGGAGGGCAGGGTGGTCAGGACATTGGAGAAATGAAACATGGAGTGGTAGTTCAGATCAAGGTGGAGGGAGAGTGTCACATTGATCAGGTGGAAGGTACTATTGGGTCTCAAAGATATCAGACCCCAATAGTTTCAAAGTAGAGATGTTAGTTACAGGAGGGATCAGGCCAGCGTGGTGGTTATTGGTCCAGGTGGGAAATATTGGGCCATGGTCTGATCCAGTGTTAGTGCTGAAAGGTTTGACAAGTGAGAGAGGGTGTTGATTCCAGGGCCAAGGATGAGACTGGGGTGGGGGGAGGAGGAATGGGTGTTTATTTTAGTAAGTGTCAGGCTGTTTAAGAGGCAGAAGGGGTCAAAGAGTTCGGTAGAGGGTTCAGTTGTGAATTTAAGGCTTGGTATAATAGTTACCCAGACATTATAGTTGATCTTTCATTTTTTTTCACTTTTTCTGGGTAACTCTTAAACATAAGTGGGTTGGAACCCATTCAATGTTCTGATTTTAATGGGCACTTTTGGTTCCAGGCACGGGACAATAGCACATCAGAAAAATTAATTTTCTGGCCAACTCCCATAGAATCAGCTGTACAGTCCCAACACGCAACTCTAGTCTGCTATTTCAGTTACACTTTGGCCATCAGGATATTGAGGTCTTACATTACAGCTGAACAAGAAAATACACTACTGAATTCATTAGTTCCTATAGTGGATGAATCGTTAAAACATATAATAAGGCTGAAATAATTTTGAAAAGGTTCTAACAGCTTTTGGTAATGACTTTAACCTGAGAGCAAACAAATCCTTGAAAGGGCAAAGTTTATCACAAGAGCAGGATCGAGAGGAATCCATGGCTAAGCTTGACGTTTCGGGCCTAGACCCTTCATCAGAAACCATTTCTGGTGAAGGGTCTAGGCCCGAAACGTCAAGCTTTCCTGCTCCTATGATGCTGCTTGGCCTGCTGTGTTCATCCAGCTCCACACCTTGTTATCTCGGATTCTCCAGCATCTGCAATACCTATTATCATTGGTAGGATGCATCACAGAGACGTGGTTGCAGGGGGTTCAGGACTGGCAGTTAAACATCCAAGGATTTACAACTTATCGAAAAGACCGGGAGGTGGGCAGAAGGGGTGGGGTTGCCTTGTTAGTTAAGAATGAAATCAAATCAATAGCACTGAGTGACATAGGGTCAGATGATGTTGAGTCTGTGTGAGTGGAGTTGAGGAACCACAAAGGCAAAAAAACCATAATGGGAGTTATGTACAGACCTCCTAACAGTGGTCAGGACCAGGGGTACAAGATGCACCAGGAAATAGATAGGGCATGTCAGAAAGGCAAGGTCACGGTGATCATGGGGGATTTCAATATGCAGGTGGACTGGGTGAATAATATTGCCAGTGGATCCAAAGAAAGGGAATTCATGGAATGCCTACAGGATGGCTTTTTGGAACAGCTTGTGATGGAGCCCACAAGGGAGCAGGCTATTCTGGACTTAGTGCTATGTAATGAGCCAGACTTTATAAAAGACCTTAAAGTAAGGGAACACTTAGGAGGCAGCGATCATAACATGGTAGAGTTCAGTCTGCGGTTTGAAAAAGAGAAGGCAAAATCGGATGTAATGGTGTTACAGTTAAATAAAGGTAATTACAGGGGCACGAGAGAGGAACTGACGAAAATCGACTGGAAGCAGAGCCTAGCGGGGAAGACAGTACAGCAACAATGGCAGGAGTTTCTGGGTGTAATTGAGGACACAATACAGAGGTTCATCCCAAAGAAAAGAAAGATTATCCGGGGGAGGATTAGACAGCCATGGCTGACAAAGGAAGTCAGGAAATGTATCAAAGAAAAAGAGACAGCCTATATAGTGGCCAAGAGCACTGGGAAATCAGAAGATTGGGAAGGGTACAAGAACAAACAGAGGATAACAAAGAGAGAAATAAGGAAGGAGAGGATCAAATATGAAGGTAGGCTAGCCAGTAATATTAGAAATGTTAGTAAAAGTTTCTTTCAATACATAAGAAACAAACGAGAGGCAAACGTAGACGTTGGGCCGCTCCAAATTGATGCTGGAGGCTAGTGATGGGAGATAAGGAAATAGCTGAAGAATTTAGTAAGTATTTTGCGTCAGTCTTCACAGTGGAAGACATGAGTAATATCCCAACATTTAAGGAGAGTCGGGGGCAGAGTTGAGTGTGGTAGGCATTACAAAAGAGAAAGTGCTAGAAAAGCTAAAAGGTCTAAAAATTGATAAATCTCCTGGCCCCGATGGGCTCCATTCTAGAGTTCTGAGGGAGGTGGCTGAGGAAATAGCGGAGGCGTTGGTTGTGATCTCTCAAAAGTCACTGGAGTCAGGGGAAGTCCCAGATGATTGGAAAATCACTGTTGTAACCCCCTCGTTTAAGAAAGGATCAAGACAAAAGATGGAAAATTATAGGCCAATTAGCCTAACCTCGGTTGTTGGTAAAATTCTAGAATCCATCGTTAAGGACGAGATTTCTAAATTCTTGGAAGTGCAGGGTCGGATTAGAACAAGTCAGCATGGATTTAGTAAGGGGAGGTCGTGCCTGACAAACCTGTTAGAATTCTTTGACGAGGTAAACTAGCAGGTTAGACCAGGGAAACCCAGTGGATGTTATCTATCTAGACTTCCAAAAGGCCTTTGATAAGGCGCCTCACGGGAGGCTGCTGAGTAAGGTGAGGGCCCATGGTGTTCGAGGTGAGTTACTGGCATGGATTGAGGATTGGCTGTCTGACAGAAGGCAGAGAGTTGGGATAAAGGCTCTTTTTCGGAATGGCAACCGGTGACAAGTGGTGTCCCGCAGGGTTCAGTGTTGGGGCCGCAGCTGTTCACTTTATATATTAATGATTTGGATGAAGGGACTGGGGGCATTCTGGCGAAGTTTGCCAATGATATGAAGTTGGGTGGACAAGCAGGTAGTACGGAGGAGGTGGGGAGGCTGCAGAATGATTTAGACAGTTTAGGAGAGTGGTCCAGGAAATGGCTGATGAAATTCAACGTGAGCAAATGCGAGGTCTTGCACTTTGGAAAAAAGAATACAGGCATGGACTATTTTCTGAACGGTGAGAAAATTCATAAAGCCGAAGTACAAAGGGATCTGGGAGTGCTAGTACAGGATTCTCTAAAGGTTAACTTGCAGGTTGAGTCCGTGATTAAGAAAGCGAATGGAATGTTGTCATTTATCTCAAGAGGGTTGGAATATAAAAGCAGCGATGTGCTTCTGAGAC
>JAHRHZ010000249.1:50341484-50362370 GCA_024137785.1 Ginglymostoma cirratum
TGTGCGTGCGTGTGTGTGCGTGCGTGCGTGCGTGCGTGTGCGTGCGTGCGTGCGTGCATGTGTGTGTGTGTGTGTGTGTGTGTGTCAGTTGGATTAAGGGAATATAGTTCAAATTCAGGATTGTAACTGAGACATTGAATAACGTTTGCTGCGGCTTTAAGATTGAATGTTGTCGATAATATATTGATTATTTTAAGTTCGCTAAAAAGATGGTAATGTTTCCTGTACTCTAGGTAGCAATACAAAAGAGTGACCTTGGAAGTTTTGGTAATTGAATCAACATATTTGCATCAATGGTGCCACTGGTGGAGTAGTGCAGCATGATAATCAACATATTCATCTCATTAGTCGTAACTTAGCTTTGTGGGGAGGGTCAGTATCAAGTGTTGGATGTGAAAATCATGAAATTTGACATGGAGAAATAGTAGTTGGCGAAAGACGAAAAGATAGATACAGGAATTGTCATATTGTAAAACCTAAATTGCACTGGAAGTGGTTGAAGTCTTCTAACTGGTAACGGACGTGTTCCTGACTGGATTCCTACATTTATCAAAGGCTATGTTAGTAGAATTGGCAAAGGAATTAAAGGTGGAGTTGCCTACAAAAGACTAAGAAGCCAGAGATAAGTAACACATCAGCACAACATCTGGGTTTGTTGGAAATACAAAAGGGAACAAGCGTACCGAGTGGGTGCATCAATTGAGTTGGTAAAAAATTAAACACAATTGAAGCAGCCAGAGATAGAACAGGTAATGGCAATTTAAAAAGAAGACTTGAACTTGAACTTCAAAGAGAGGAAAAGGAAAAATAAAGGACTTTTCAGGGAGAGAAGCCAGAATTTTAGGAGAAGGGAAAAGATTACTGACTGAGAAACCCAAAGTACAAGGATATGTTTAAATTTTTACAAGCCCTATCAAAATTTGCTGGAGGCATTCTTTATTTCCTTGAAGGAGATAGTCAAATAAATTAAGTGAGTAAAGGAAAACAGGGCACTACTGGTTGACAAGAAGAGCACGTTATTTAGCATCACTTTCAAATGACTTTACTATGGATTATGACAGAGTTAAAAGTAGAAAGTCTAATCTAGGTGCATAGAAGTTACTACCTGACATATATAGGAAATGTTTTAAAACATACGGAAACAGTATAGATAGACTGACAGTGAATTTAAAAGGGTGGAACAAAGCCATTTTAACTTGGAGACGGACATTAGGAGTAAATGCTATATATCATTTTCTGAGGGAAATTACTCTCTTAGAAGAATTTAAAAGTTCACTTCCTTCAGCAATTAGAATTTATGTTGAAGACTAGAGGGTTCAAACAACTAGACAGGCAACAGAGATAGCTGCGATTATGAGCAGATATATAAAATTAAACCCTGTTTCCATCACACCCATTAGCCCAGGAGGATGGAAAGTAAAAGACTGAAGGAAAGACTGAATGAAAGACACATAGGCAGGATAAGGAAGAAACACTTGGAATACCCCAAGATCTCCTCGTCAGGTCAAAATGGAAGACGCTGAGGGTGGAATTGTAAATCAAAATCCTAAGTATTTCCATTGTAAATAAGTTGAATGCTGCTTTTCAGAATGCTACAAGTTAAATGGAAAACCCAGTGACTTATGAAGGTTTGTAAGAGTGATTTCAAGAAAGGAGCCCAGCATGAAAACACAACAGTTCAAATTGTAACTTCAATTATAACTATGAGTCTAATATTGGACTTCCCTCTGACTGTCTAGGCCCTGTCTGCCCTGTTATGGTTGTCTAGTCCTGGAATGAGAGAACAGGAGGGATTAAGTGAGCTGAAAGTGGCTGGCCATGGCTGTTACTGCTGGCACAGGTGAAAGAAAGCTGCACAGGGGCAATGCAGGGTTAGTAGTGTGGTAAATTGGGGTGAAAAGCAGTATCTGAGGGAAGATTTTGCAAGCAATTATGAGCAGGGCAGCGCAAAAGGCCTTGATAGACATGAGTGCAATAGCAAAAATAGAGAGAGAATGTGAGGTGGCAGAGAGAAGAGAGTGGGACCTATTCTGGCAGATCAGAGATGGTTTTGACCTTCTCCTACACTGCTGGCTGCACCTCTACACTGTCAAGATGGCACTGACCTGAGTGCAGACCTTGGACCAAGCCGCCAGGATCTGGTGGCACTTTCTTGACTGCTGGTCCTCTGGGAAGAGAACAGACCCTCCTGTACACCATCCTATCCACTGGTACCTCCTGATCCCTGGCAGAGAATTGGTACAACATCTTCCCCTCTTCCAATATCTTCATACTGTGTCTGTCAATGAGTAGGGCGGCAACAGGATGCCAGTGCTGGTTCAAATGTTCAAGGGCCTTTTATGTATAGCACAGATGTGAGAGATGCTGGTCTCACAGAAGATAGCTGTTGAATGGCAAGTTATTCTGGGATCATTCAGGATCAGCACATGGTGAGATGGAGCTAGAATCAAATGTGAGGAATGCCTTGGGACAGGATAGCTAGTTAATGAAGTTGTTTTAGTAAGATACTGTAACAAACCCTCCAAAACTCATGGCCAGACAAAAAGTAAGCCTTTGCCCCTTATGTAGAAACTCAGCTTTCACACTGGAATTTGACTTGCCCAGTTTAACCATCAGCTAGGTTTATTACAAAGAATTTCTTGGTTGACAGCATGAACACCAGTTTTCAAACAAGCAATGTGAAGACTATGAAACTGTTAAAAGAGCAATATTATGCGTTTGTTCTGAAGCTTATTAATTAAAATAAAGGACTATAAGAAAGAAACCATACGAGTGATGCTCACTCATGAAAACCTCTAGGATATTTAAATGCTCCAATGCTAGACCTTCTCTCAATGGACATGACGCTGGCCTGTGTTCTCTATCTACTGCCACTAGAACCTATTTGTCCCATAGAGTTTTTGAATTTCTATGTCTATTTCAATCCACAGAACCTCAAATTCCATTCATAAACATATTCTTATCAGGATCCTTCTTGAAGGACTTAATCCATACACAGCATGAATTACTGTTTCCAGGTGTCTTTTTCCCTCTTGTCTATGTCTCCATAGGGGGGAAATCATTTGGTATGGCTTCAGGCACTTTAGTCTTGTTCACTCTGGCCTCACAGCTCACATTAATTAGCTTGCTTACATCTGTATCCTCTTATTTCAGCATTTTATCATTGATCCAGTTATTCTTCTTTTTGTCCGTTTAAAAACAGGTTCTGTCACGCAAATATCTTTTTAATAGCATAGCCACAAATCCCAAAGACAACCCAGTTACTTTTTTATAGATTCTCTTCAATGAACCAGTATACTTTTGAAGGTAGAGTGACCAAACGTACATACAATATTGATTGATGTATTTGTAGGTAAAACAGAAAATTAACATGTTAAATGTGAATTTAATATCTACTGCGTGGTGTGAATTGAAATATAAAATGTTCAATTGTTTTTGGTTTTGCTAAGGAAAGACTACGAATTTTCAAAACTATCACTCCTCATATCGTGGTATACACTGAAGTTAATAGAACTGGGAGACCTGCAATGCTAAATCCCTGCAGATTTTGCATTTACTCTTAATTTTACACCATGCAAGAAACTCATCAGAAACAGGCAGGATCACCATTCAGTGTCTTGGCAATCTCTAGAAGCAGACAGGAACCACATTTACTGTATATTAACACTAAATGGGTGCAGCATGGTTTAATATACAAAATTTCAACTTCAGATAATGAGTTTTATGACATAGCTATTTTACTGCCCGTTCCTTGAGAAGGTCATCATGAGCTGCAGCTAAGGATGGGCAATAAATGCTGTCACAGCCAGCAATGCTCACATCCAGTGAATGTATTTTTAAGAAACATCATGGTTTGCTTCAATCAAAAGTAACATACTGCAGATACTGGAAATCGGAAACAAAAATAAGTGCTGTAAATGAGATAGCAGGGACCGCAGATGCTGGAGAATCTGAGATAACAAGGTGTGGGGCTGGACAAACACAGCAGGCCAAGCAGCATCAGAGGAGCAGGAAAGCTTGACGTTTCGGGCCTAGACCCTTCATCAGAAAAGGTTCTGAAGAAGGGTCACCAGATGCAAAACGTTAACTCTGTTTTCTCTTTCACAGATGCTGCCAGACCTGCTGCACTTTTCCAGCGACTTTGTTTTTGTCCCTTTATTCTGACTTCATTTGCTATATTTCTTCATTTGACTTTTCACCTCCTTAGAAATATTTTTATTGTATCCATAGGTTTTTAAGTAGTGTCCTGAAACTTAATTTTTCTATTTCTGATGGCAACTTAATAATACATTCATTTTATGCAGTGGCTTGAAGAAACAACTTAAATTGCTGAGTCATGTATAACTGTACTTCAAAATGTTCTGTAATTCCCTTGGTGGATAAGGGTTTGCTTTGTTTATTCATACATTTACAGGTATTGGCTAGTAACATTCACATTAACCTGCTACCAGGCAAATGGACCAAATATTCCTTTTGTGTTAAACATGTATGTTGGATACTTAGTGAGTGCTTATGTGTTTGTGAAAATTGGAATTAAATTTATCTGGAATAAATTTTAGTACAAATGATGCTTATAGTAGTACTCCTTCAATGTTCAATCGAAAAAATAGTGAGATTACCTCACTCCTTTTATTTTAACCAATCTGTCTGAACATGATGTAACACATTTTGAGGCCAGGTGGGACTTGAATGCAGTCCTTTGCCCAAAGATAGGAACATTACCACTGCACCATTAGCTATCCTTTCATGGATTTTATATGATCACATTCTCTCAGTGACTGCTATGCACAAACTATGAGTTATTCATGTTTACAGGACTCTCTGTGATGATTACAGATTGTACAATGCTGTTTGAATTGGAATGTTAATAATTAACACAGACTGTAGAAATAGACATAGGTGCTTTTTGCCAGGCTGGCATCTACTGCACTTCCCATTACAAGCAAGCACACGCATCCAGAATTGAAAGCTATGCAGTACATAAATGACTGTGTTACAGACTCCATTTCTCTCCCAATGTATCTTAAATTCTGTCATGGCTACAGAAGTATCAGATAACTGCTTCTTTGCTACACCTTCAATGTGTCTGGTGTGTGTCATTGTCTAACTAGATCCAGCCTCAAGGGCAGATGATGATATTGTGTCATTGGAACAGAAGTATTAATCTAGAAGGTTATTGAGAGAGGCAAGAAAGGAGATTGCTGGGGCCTTGACCAAGATCTTTATATCCTCGCTAGCCACTGGATATGTCCCAGCGGACTGACGAGTAGCTAACGTTGTTCCTCTGTTCAAGAAGGGAAACATAGATAATCCAGGAAACTATAAACCAGCGAGTCTCACATCAGTGTTTGGGAAGCTACTGAAGAGAATTCTTAGGGATAAGATTCATGCGCATTTGGAAAAGCATGGGCTAATTAGGGACAGACAGGTTTGTACATGGCAAGTCATGTCTTACTAACCGATTCAATCTTTCGAGGAGGTGACGAAGGTGATCAATGAAGGTGGAGCAGTGAATGTTGTCTACATGAATATTACTAAGGCTTTTGACAAGGCCCCTCACAGTAGGCTCATCCAGAAGATTAAGATGCATGGGATCCGCGGCGAGCTGGCCACGTGGATTCAGAATTGTCTTGCCCAAATTAGGCAGAGGGAATTGGTGGAAGTTGTTTTTCAGGCTGGAAGTCTGTGACTAGTGGTGCTCCACAAGCATCCATACTGGGACCTCTGCTGTTTGTGATTTATATAAATGACTGAGATGAAAGTGTAGATGGGTGGGTTAGTAAGACTGCAGATGATACAAAGATCGGTTGAGTTGTGGATAGCGTAGATGGTTGTCAAAGGACACAGCAGGGTATACATCAGTTGCAGATATGGGTGGGGAAATGGCAGATTAGTTTAATCTGGGTAAGCGTAAGGAGCTGCAATTTGGGAGCTCAAATGTTGAGGAAAAGTATATGGTTAATGGCAGGCCCCTGAACAACTTTGATGCACAGAAGGATGTTGGAATTCTGGTTCATAGCTCCCTGAAAGTGGCCATGCAAGTAGATAGGGTGGAAAAGAAGGCATATGGCATGCTTGCCTTTATTGGTCAGAGAATTCAGTACAAAAGTCAGGATGTCATGTTGCAGTTCTATAAGACTTTGGTTAGGTCACACTTAGAGTACCGTGTTCAATTTTGTTCACCACATTACAGGAAGGATGTGGAGGCTTTGGAGAAGGTGCAGAAAAGGTTTACCAGGATGCTGCCTGGATTTGAGGATATGAGCTAGAAGGAGAGGCTAGAAAAACTCAGGTTGTTTTCTCTGGAGTCGCAGAAGCTGAGGGGAGACATGATAGAAGTCTATAAAATTATGAAACGCATAGATAGGGTTGATGGTCAGAATCTTTTTCCCAGAGTTGAAATGTCGAAAACTAGAGGGCATGCATTTAAGGTGAGAGGGGGAAAGTTCAAAGGAGATGTGAGGGGCAAGTTTTTTATATGAGCGTGGTAGGAGCGTAGAAGCACTGCCAGGGGTGGTGATGGAGGTAGATATGATAAAAGCATTTAAGAGACTTTTAGATAAGCACATGAATATGCAAGGAATGGAGGAATATGGGCTAAGGGCAGGCAGAAGGGATTAGTTTAATTTGGTGTCATGATCAGCACAACATTGTGGGTCGAAAGGCCCATTCCTGTGCTGTACAGTTCCATGTTCTTTGTTCTATGTTCTAGAAACATAGGTAATATTCCAGGGACGCTGGTTTGAGTTCCACCATGGCAGGTGGTACAATTTGAATTCAATAAAATTATGGAATAAAGTGTCGAATGCTGTTTAACCATGGATCCATTGTCAATTGCCATAGAAAACCTCATCTGTTTCATTAATGTCCTTTATGGGAGGAAACTGCCATCCTTATCTGGTTTGACCTAAATGTGAATCCAGACCACATCAATGTGATTAACTCTTCTAAAACAGTGCAGCAAACTATTCATTTAGAAACCTTCAAAAATGGAATGAAAATGGATGGACCACTTAGCTTTGACAAAGGGACAAAAACAGAAGTTGCTGGAAAAGGTCAGCAGATCTGGCAGCACCTGTGAAGAAAAATCAGAGTTAACGTTTTGGGTCTGGTGACCCTTCCTCAGAACTGGCAGAGAATGGTAGAAGTGTGGAACACACTGCCAGGGTTGGTGGCGGAGGTAGATACAATAAAGGCATTTAAGAGACTTTTAAGCACATGAATATGCGAGAAATGGAGGGAACAGATAGTTCTGAGGAAGGGTCACCGGACTCAAAACATTAACTCTGATTTCACTTCACAGATGCTGCCTGACCTGCTGACCTTTACTAGCAACTTCTGTTTTTGTTCCTGATTTACAGCATCCGCAGTTCTTTCTGTTTTTATTTAGCTTTGACTAAGGCACTGAAAATGCCAACAGCAAACACAGCCCATTTGACTCCAACATGTCCTGCTTACAAATATCTGGGGATTAGTTGCAAAGTTGGGAAAGTCACCTCACAGGCTAGTCAAACAACTGCCTGATGCAGTCATACTTACAGACAGGGTCACAGACAACGCCATCACCCTCTTTGGGTACGTCCTGTCCCACACAGGGCAAACCCAGCAGAGGTGACAGTGCCAAATTATTCAGTGGAGACAGAGAGTTGCCATGGCAGCCCTCAACATTGACTCAGTATCCCATGAAGGCATGTGGTCTCAAGTCACACTGGTGAGGAAAGTTATTTACTGATTACCACTGGCTTGTTAAACCCATGGCTGTCCTCAGCTGATGAATCAGAGGTTGTTCATGTTGAACACCACTTGGAGGGAGCATTGAAGGTGGCAATGGCACAAAATATACTCTGGATAACGGGCTTCAATGTCCATCACCCAGAGTGGCTCAGCAGCATTACTACCGTTCGAGCTAGTTGAGTTCTAAAGGGCATTGCTGCTAGAATGGGTCTGCAGCAGGTGTTGAGGGAACCGATAAAAGGCAAAGACATAATTGACCTTTTCTTGACTAGTCTCCCTGCTGCGTGTGTATGGGTTCGTGACAGCATCAGGAAGAGTGACCACCACATGGTCTCTGTGAAGATAAAATCTCCTTGAAGATACCATCTATCATGTTATGTGGCACTATCACTATGCTGAATGTGTACAGACTTCAAATAGATCTAGTAGCTCCATAAGGCACTGTATGCCGTCAGAAGCAGTCAAATTGAGTTCCAGTACAATCTGCAACTTCATGGCTTGTCATGTCCTTCACTCTATCTTTTCATCAAGCCAGGAATCAAATGTAGGGTGCAGGAGGGCAATTCAGGAGTAGCCTGATGAAGTTTACAAAACAGAACTAGTGAAATAGCATCTGCAGCAAGTGATAGGCAAAGCTAAGTATTCCACAACCAATGGATCAGATCTAAGTTTTGTAATCCTGGCACAGCCAGTCTTGAACATGCTTAATAAATTATTCTAGGTTGTTGTAATTGCTCAGACAGCAGTTAAGAGTCAAACACAATGCTGCAGGCAAGGTTGGCAAATTTCCTTCCCTAAAGGACCTTCGTGAATCAGACAATCAACGTGGTTTCCATTGGGCTATTTTGTTTAAACCAGATGGGATTCGAACCCACATTTCCGGAAGATTACCCTCTGGTTCTGGATTACTTATGAGGCTCAACACAAATCAGAATAGCAATACTTCATCATTCTGAGGAAGGGTCACCGGACGGGAAACGTTAACTCTGATTTTTTCTTCACAGCTGCTGCCAGATCTGCTTTTCCAGCAACTTCTGTTTTTGTACCTCATATCCCACTTGGGGACACAACAGCCTTCAGAATTCAATATAGAGTTTTACAATTTTAGAGCATGACTAGCTCATTCTATGTCTTTTACCCACTCCTCACCCCGGGTCATTGCATAATATGGGCTTCATTTATCTTAGCCAACCTATCTTCACCTACTCATAGCCCCCATTAAAACCTATTCAGCTTTTCTTCCTCTCTGGCTCACTATCAACAATTCTTTGTCTACCTAACTCTTCTTTCTTCCCTCTGGGCTCCCAGTCATACCTCCAGCCCGACCCCAACACCCCAGTATCAGCATATGTACCTCCTTTTCCTTGCTACTATCAGTTCTGAAGAAGGGTCACTGGAGTTGAAACAATAGCTTTATTTTCACAGATGCTGCCAGACAAGCTGAGTTCCTCCAGCAATTTATGTTTGTTTCAGACTTCCAGCATCTGCAGTGTTTTGTTTTAATTTAGTGGTGACATGATTATATTTTCTTATAAGTTTCACTGAAAGGCTATATGGGAAGAAAGGTGCCACTGAGTTCAAATTCACAATCTCCTGCTTACTGCGAAGGCTCTTTACCCTACTAAGCCCCAGCACCACCTTTTTTGGATCTGAAGCAGAAATATCCCAGATTCAAGACATTAACTCCTTTTCTCTCTCCACAGATGTTGTCAGATCTCCTGAGTTTCTCTAGTAACATAATTTGTAAACCCATGACTGCCTTATGAAAGTTATTATTTTTGTAACATCAACTATTATTTGGAATGTTTTACAGATGACTCTTTAATGGAAGGTTTTACACAGTTACACACACAAAGACACCGTTTTTGCAGGTGGTGTGCGTTACTCACAGAGTAAAGGTTAAACTCACATCTTCACTGTGGGCCTTTCATAATAACAGCAGTAGCAGCAGCAGTCACTACCTAATGAAGTGAGCTATGGGAAATGGTGACCTTTATGTTGTGGGTGGGTTGGAATTATTTTCCCTCGTTTTGGCAGCATATTCAGTTCACTGTGCAAAGGTTTGGCAATCCCAACCCTAAAAAGTGCCCTGAGCATTCTGCAGTGCAGCTGTGGCTATTTATAATTGCATTTTCACTAATTACTGGCTATAGGAAATGATGATTTTCACATATATTAAGGACCTTAGGAGTGAACATAATCTGGTCAATTATTTTCCACATGTCTTTCTACATTTCTCACTGTGGGACATTTTAGCCTGCCTACGACTGAACATGGGCGAGTATAAATATATATTCCTTAGTTAGTGTAAAATTAAATCAACCACAAGGCATTGGAAAAGTGTTGTTTCCACATTGAACAAATCCTAAGCATATAAAGTGATTATCATTCTTTCGCATTTAACTTGGATTATCAGACATTGTACCTAATTTTCAAAAAGAAATGCCGGAAATATTCCATACATGAAGCAAGATTTGTAAAGAAAACGAATATGCTGATGTTTCAGGTTGAAATGTCAGCAGTTTTTTTTTCTGTATAGATGCTGCCTAACCTGGTGAGATTTCCAGAATTTTCTGCTTTAGTTTTAGATGTCCATTCGTTTGTTTGAATAATATTAGTACATGATCCCAACAACAATATGAAGTATAAGCCTGCCCTCTAGGCGGTATTGTCCATACCAACATGCACAAATCAATAAAAGAACATACATAAATACTTAGCAATATTGATCGCTTGTACTGCTCTTGGTTCACATTTTGCAGTTGTACTATGCTCCCTCTATTGGTGATAAGTAGTTAATATTGAATTAATGTGCTCCACGCTTGATCATTTAAATCAAATGCACATAACAATTGATGAGTGCATGAGTTTTAATGTGATTAGTCATTGAAACTCTGGGTGTATCAGTTATAGTTTTTATCAAATAAAATATTTCTATTACCTGTTGATTAATCAGTATTTATGTAATCAGTTCAGGAACCAGCATCTATTACATGAATTGCATTTTGCCTAGTTTGAGTGTTAATTTGTAGCATTCAAGTTTGTTTATATTTGGTAATATGCTTTTAACAGGGTCAAGTGGCGCTATCGGCAACAGTCTTTGTCCTATTCGGTTCTATGGAATCCCAAAATGAAGGGAAAATATCAGAATTTCTCTCGTAGTAGTTTATCAGGCTCACGCGTACCTGGATTTTCATCCCTGATAGAGTCATACAGTGCAGAAACAGGCCTTTCCACCCAACTCATCCATGCCAACCAGGTTTCCTACGCTCAACCATTCCCACTTCACAGAATCATAGAATGCCTACAGTACAGAAAGAGGCCATTCAGCCTGTCAAATCTGCACTGACCCACCAAAGACCATCCCAGCTCCCCACACTATCCCTCTAACCTACATATCCCTGGACCCTATGGGCAATTTAAATCCACCTAACCTGCACATCTTTGGACTGTGGGAGGAAACCAGAGCACCCAGAGGAAACCCACACAGGCACGGGAAGAACTTGCAAACTCCACACAGGCAGTGGAATTAAACCCAAATCCCTGGCACTGAGAGGCAGCAGTGCTAACCACTGAGCCACTGTGCCATTCTTTGCCTGCGTTCGGCCCATTGTCCTCTAAACCTTTCCTATTCAATGTACCTGTCCAAATGTCTGTTAAATTTTGTAATGGTGCCCACCTCTACCACTTTCTCTGGCATCTCAGGTAGACAGGGTTGTGGAGAAGGAATTTGCCACGCTTATCTTCCTAGGTCAGAACATTGACTACAAGAGTTAGGAGCATTATGTTACCGCTGCACAAGACATTGGTAAGGCCGCACTTGGAGTACTGCATATAATTCTGGTTGCCCTGCTGTAGGAAGGATGTTATTAAACTGGGAGGAGTGCAAAAAGATTGACAAAGATGTTACTGAGACTGGAAGGTTTGAGTTACAAGGAGAGGCTAGATAAGCTAGGGCTTTTTTCTCTGGGGTGTAGGAGGCTGAAGGGTGTAGGGTTCTGGTTTTTGATCAGTAATTTGCTGATTTTTGGGTGGTTCGAATCACCCCCAGGTCCCTGGTTCTGACACCGGACTTATTTAGGAATGTGAAATGTAGAAGGTAGTAGACGGGTGTTTCAGGGCAAAGGAATCTCTGTGTTTATTTAAATACAAAAAGGTAAGTATAATACAAGAAATAAAGTAAACAGTGAAACTGACAAATCAACTTTACAGAGGACGGTTATACACTACTCATTTGAACACAGGTTAAATACTATTAGAAGATAAACAGTAGTTTTAAGCACAGAAACTTTAATCAGGCTTCCTACCCTTGGAGATAGTAAGAACTGCCGATGCTGGAGTCAGAGATAACACAATGCTGGAGGAACACAGCAGGCCATTTCTGAAGAAGGATCCTGACCCAAAACATCAGCTTTCCTGCTCTTCTGATGCTGCCTGGCCTGCTGTGTTCCTCCAGCTCCACACTGTGTTATTTCCGACTCCAGGATGGTAGTCGTTACCATCTCTGCAAATGTGTATTTTTCCTAGACCATAGCCCAGCTGCCTTTTAACTTATTGAAACGTCCAGTGTTTTGGTCCATTATTTTAGATGATAGGGATTTTTGGTCAATCCTACAGAGGTGACATTATAGAAGGCTAGAAACTGATGAAGGGCATAGATAAGGTGAATAGACAACGTCTTCTCCCCAGGGCAGGGGAGTCCAAAACTGAAGGGCATAGATTTAAGGTGAGAGGAGAAAGACTTAAAGGGGTAACAGATTTGTAAAATTCCCTGCCTGGCCCAACCATATAAGATCTTAGGAGGACTGCTGAATAGACACTGGAAGATTGTTCTGCAGGTCAGGGAATCTAAGACACATGAGTAAGTCTTTAAGATGGGGGAATGATCATTTGGGATTGAGTGAGGGGAATTTACTTCACTCAGACAGTTACAAATCAGAATTCTCTATTTCAGAAAGTTGTGGTGCTCCATAGATTAATACCTGAAGGCTATGATAGACAGATTGGTCTCTCAATGAATCAAGGAAAATGTGGAGTGGCCAAGGGAGTGAAGCCAAAACCCAAGATCAGTCATGATCAAGCTCAATGGGCTGAATGGTCTATTTCTGCACCCCTTTCTCATGTTCTAATGAGGAGGTTGTCAACATTTCAGGAAAAGACAACGGTCACATTTTTATAAGAGCAAATCAAGAACCTATCTATCACTATCTATCTCTAACTCAAAGACTTGGCCTCCACAGCCCTCTGTGGCCACAGGTTCCCCACCTTCTGGCTGAAAAGAAATGGTCTTGGAAGACACATTTGAATGAACAACCCAAAAATTCAGATTGGCAAGTATGATCCAAATCAGTTTGGAACTTGAAAATGCCCAAGGAGTAAAAAGCAATTCCCAAGAAGGGAGGCAAGAAAATCTTGAATTATGTAACAGCAAAAAACAGTGGCAAATGATGGAAGCTGAGGAAATTGAGACATCACTCCATTTAAAAATTGATACAATAAATGCATTCTGACATTGACCTCTCCTCAGGTCGTTATTATATAGTGAATAATTCCAACATAGACCCCTGCTGAACTTTGCTTGTCAAGTGTTGCCATCCTGAAAAAGATCCCTTTAGTCCCACTTCCTGCCTTCTAACAGACAGCCAATCCTCTAGCCATGCCAATACCTTACCCTAACACCATGGGCTTTTATCTTATTTAGCAGCCTTTTGTGCAGCACCTTGTCAAAGGCCTTTCAGAATCCAAATCGATCACATCCTCTGGCTTTCCTTTGTCAACTTGTTTGTTACCTCCACAAAGAACTCTAACAGATTTGTCAGGTGTGACCTCTCCTGGACGAAGCCATGCTGACTTAGCCCTATTTTACCGCACACTTCCAAATATTCCGTCATCTCATCCTTAAGAATGGACTTTAACATTTTACCTACAACCGAGGTCAGGCTAACCGGCCTATAGTTTCCTACCTTCTGCCTCCCTCCTTTTCTTAAACAGGGGTTTTACATTAGCCAATTTCCAGTCCTTAAGTACACTCACTGACTCCAGTGATTCCTGAAAGATCACTAGCATTGCCTTCACAAACTCCTCAGTTATTTCCTTCAGAACTTTGGGGTGTAGTCCATCTGGCCTGGATAACTTATCCACCTTCAGACCTTCCAGCTTCCCCGGCACTTACTTCTGAGTGATGGCCATGCCATTCACCTTTACCCCCAACTCTGCTGAAGCTCTGGAATGCTGTTGGTGTCTTCCACTGTGACAACTGATGTAGAGTGCAGCAGCAGAGAGGATAACAAGCTCGCTAAGGAACAGGAAATGGAGAGTAGAGGATAAAAGATCATTTCTCAGATTGCCAAAAGGTGAGAAGTGACAAGGGTTGCTGTTAGGGCCTCTGTTGTTTGCTAGTCACACAAAAAAATTGGACTTGAGAATCAGAAGCAATCTCAAAATTGGGAAGAAGTGCAAAAAGATTTACTGGAGTAACAATAGAACTTATAGGATTTGCTTTTCAGAAAATGTGAACAGTATGGACATCTTTACTTGACAAAATGAAAAGACAAGGCTATCTTAATCAAGGTCTTCAAACTTTGAGAAGATTTGATAGGGTAGATGTAGAGATACTTCTGCTTGCAGGAGAGGCCAGTATATTAATATTCAATAGTTTTTAAGAGATCAAACAGAGAAATCAGAAGAAGCTTCTTTGTCAAGATATGGCATAGATATATTAATGGGAGGTCAGGAGGCATGTGGCAGGAGGAAGCGATAGAAAAATATGTTGATTGGGATTGGATAACAAAAAGTGAGAGGACGATTATGTGGCGTATAAACACTGACATGGATTTGTTAGGCCGAATGGTGTATTTCTGTACTGTTAATCCTTTACAATTATGTAACTGTATGGACCTAAATGGCTTCACAAATTAGAGGTGAGATAATTTACTTCGACATTTGCTGCAAGGATGAGGAAGAAAGAATTGGGGTTAACTAAAAGATTGTGCAGAAACACATAAAAAAGGGCAATAAAAAAGCAAAGATAGTCCCAAAATGAAACATAGCTCCATAGGAAATATAAGTCTGTAGGAAAACACTTAATGTTCTTTCCGTACCTCAATAAGAAGGGGGCTGTCAAAGAGCAGGTGAGAAAATGTAAACATACAAATTCGTTTGAAACTCATAAACAAATGATGGTAATTATTTCCAAATAAGTTTCAACAAAGGAAATAATAATTAATGTGGCCTTCAAAAGAGTATCTAAATAAAATTTCAAACTTTCACATACATTTGATGGACATTATAGACAAGCTGAAATAAATTAAAACAAATACATTCTTAAGTATAGAGGGTATTTATCTCAATTGAGAGGGACACGTGAGGAAATTTGTAAGACATCCAACATTCCCACACTCCACCAAAGTCTATGGACACAGGTGAGTTGTAATAAATTGAAAACAGGCTGATAGAGCACGCATATTCAGAAAAACAGGATTGTTTTGTACATTTTTCCTCATGGTCTACTTTCACTTAGGAGGTCACGCCTTTAGTTGCTAGATCTGTACAGTGTCTTTCTGTCTCCCGTGTGCCAAATGCAAGAATTCCTTTGTCATATTTTTAACTTCAGTGTACATTGGTTGTCATTTGCTTGATATTTGGTAGGGGAAGGGGTCTGATACTTTTGATTAATTTTTGTGGCTGTCTCAGCTGTTTTCTAGCTTGCACTAGATATTAGAAATGTTCAGAAATCCTATGAACAATTTCAATGATCCTGGTCGCAGATTATCTGTTTCTCCAGGGTATTATGCACTGTGCACCATGTTAGCACCTTTGCCTGCAATAGCTATGCCAACTGTCTAATTGCTGGAACATCTCACAAGAAATGGAAAATGGATGTTGACAGATGTGTGTTCTTCTTGTGAGAGAGCAACTTAGCGTGCCAATCTCTGATAATCAGGAGCTTAATGGACTGAACTGTCTCATAATAATGGTGATCTAGAAAGAAGGCAGTAATGACAGAATACTATAAGTCACTATTGATGATCCCCGTAAAGAAGTACAGATGCCACTTAACTTTTGAGTTACAAATATGCAAGACATGTTTTTGTGTGGTGAAGAGACCCTTCACTAGCTACAGGCTGCATGCTAAGAGTGATTGGAAACAATATTACAGAAAGATCATTATTGTTGCTGACAGATCAAACTGCAAAATCGGTTTACTATTATGGAGAAAGCTTAAAGAAGCAACAATGAAGCAAAACACTATGAACTCAGGAGACCTGTAACTTAATGTTCTGATTGACTGACTGACATTATGCTTCAGTATTTTGCGTTTTTATTGTACCTTGTAAAGTTTTGAGTGACACTAGTCATTAGGAAATGTTTCACAATCATTACGGTGTTAAATAGAACAGAAGCAGACCAATTTTAGGTATCATTGTCAAATCCTGTATCAATATATTGACTACTGCTCTGAATTATGTGACCTATTAGAATTAAAACAAGCATCCTTACCATCTGGCTAGACAAGCCAAAGTCACAAGTCAAGAGAACCGCATCCCAACAGCTTATGGTTGACTACACACCAAATCAGCAAGGTAAATGATGTGAAGTGAAAGCTTATGAAAGAGATCCAACAATATGCTGAATATCACAACAAGGGAAGTGTTTTTGAAGACACCAGGGCCATCTATAGAACAAGGAAAAAATCTCTTTGGCTGAAAGGAATGGTGTGTCTCTTCTTAAGGATGACAATTCCATCCATCAATGCCAGAAAAAAAACATTTCCAACAACTTGTAAGCTGTGATTTCACAATGCTGGCTGATACTGAGCAAACGATTCCATGTTACTCTGTGGCAGAGCTCATGGGTGTATCAGCGTCAGTGACAGAGCTCCAACAAGCAGCAAAAGGATGAAAAACGACAAAGTGTGAGGCTCTGATGGCATTCCAACTAAGGTTGAAAGCTAGTGGATTTTTACTTACATCAAGACTCCCTGTATATAACATATGGATTTTTGAAGGAGAAGAATCCTTCACCCATACCCGCAATTTTAAGAATATGGCAATTTTAAGTCTCCTTAAGAAGGGAAATAAATCATGCTGTGGAAACGATGGTGATATTTCTCTCTTTACCATAACAGTGAAAATCCCAACATGCATGCTCCTGAATCACTATTTTCAGTGCCTCAGGAAATTCTGCCAGAGGCATAGTATGGCTTTAGACCTTCCAAAATAACTCCTTATGCAGTCTTTGTTGCAAGAAAAATCCAAGGAAAAGGATTGAGAACAACACCAAGAAATTTTCATTGCATTTATCAACCTGACCGAAGCACTTGATTCACTAAA
This sequence comes from Ginglymostoma cirratum, assembly GCA_024137785.1. Classification (NCBI taxonomy): domain Eukaryota; kingdom Metazoa; phylum Chordata; class Chondrichthyes; order Orectolobiformes; family Ginglymostomatidae; genus Ginglymostoma; species Ginglymostoma cirratum. The sequence continues at coordinate 50,358,551 of JAHRHZ010000249.1, forward strand.
TCGCAAACCTCGACGGATTGTACTCTAAAGTTTGGGATGTCCAAGAAACTTTACCACAATCCTGAAACTGCTTCATGACAATAGAACTGCAACACTTTTGAGTGAGTGATTTGATATGGATCCTCCAAAATCCAGACTGGTGTCAAGCAAACTGTGTAATTGCTCCCATATTGTTTGCAATCCACCTGACAGTGGCTGTTCACCTCATAAAAGATCGAATGCCTCTTAATGTGAGTATTAAACACCATCTGGATAGAAAGCTCTTTAACCTCGAGTGTCTCTATGCCAAAATTAAACTGCCCACCATAGATACACATGATCTGCAGTTTGCAGATGACTGTTGCATCTTTGACACTCTGCAACAGATTTAAAAGCTGCTCTCAATCTCTTCAATTCTGCATACATGAAATTCAGCCAGTCCTTGAGTGTTGCCAGAACAAAACTCATGTTTCAACTCGCACCTCATCAGCCAAATATTCCACCTCCCATATATGTTGAGGAAGAGACTCTGAAATATGTTGAGTACTTCCCATAACTTGCCAGCCACCTCTCTCCAGGGGCCTCCACTGATTAGGAGATCCAACACTCTATCAACTGTGCCTGCTCAGCAAGCTACAGCCAGTATATAAGCACTCAGACCTTCACAAGTCAACAGAGGTCCTAGTGTACAAAACAGTTCGTGTCATTGTGCTCCACTACTGCAGTGAAACCTGGATGGTGTATCAGTGACACATGAAAGCGCTGGAGAGATTCCACCAGAACTGTCTCTGCCACCTCCTCCAGATTGAAAGGGAGCGCCATCAAACTAACTAACTCTAATGTCCTTGTTGAAGATTCCACAGGAATTCAGGCAAAACTCCTGAAAAATCAAATACAATGGAATATGTCCAGATGGTCAAAAAGTGTCTCCCCAGCAGATCATGTTCTCTCAGCTTACCAGCATTCCAGGACAGGATCAAGAGAAACAAAGCTTTAAAGAGCCTTTGAAGCTCTCAATTAAGTGGCATTATCGACTGACGGCAGCTCACTATCATTGTTCAAAATGACTACAAATAGTCTATCAAGGCTTGATTCCAAACACCTTAATGATGAGGCAGCATGGCTGCAGGAGAAAAGTAAAGGAAACAAATCCTGCACACCAGATCCACCTGTCTCCTGCACACAGACCAAAAGAATTGTGGTTTAAGAATTGACCTGTTCAATCGCATGAAAACGCACAGCAGAAACTCATGACCTTGAGTAGACATCATTATTGACTCAAGGGATAGCAGACAATGACAAAATTAATGCCAATTGCAGTATTTTCCTCTCTGGCTGGAAATGGTATCTTCACTTAGCATCACTTAGGGAAAGTAGAGGGAGGTGTTAGTATGCGCGTATTGTCACCAGAATGGATTCCAGAACTGCTGGCTAATGCTCTAGAGATAAGTACTTGAATTCTTCACAGTGGGTGCTCAAATTCTATACTCAATTAATACCAATCTGAAAGTAAAAGTTCATTACATGGTTATTGTGAAGCCATTGTTGTGAAAAAATCCTCCTGGTTCACTAGTGTCCTTTAGGAAAGGCCAATCTGCCATCATCACCTGTCTTGGCCTACATGTGACTCCAGACTCAGGACAATGTAGTTTACTCTCAAGTGCCCCCAACTCAGTCCAAAGCTATTGGGGATGGGCAAAAAAGACTGACTTTGTCAGTGATGCCCACTCCACATGAAAGAATAAAAGACGGTCAATGGGATAAATTTTAACTTAGGCAGAGAAGATACACATGGGTTTAGAGAGACAAGAGATCCACTTGATCCTCCACAAAGTGAAGCCCAGGAAATGTTACCATGCAGGGCAGAATCTTAAAGGACCCTAAGCCCTGGGAAACAGCAAAATTGATGGCAGAATCAGGCAAGGCATCCAGTTAGGCCCACCATAATGTTGCAACCATTTCGCTTAATCTTTTCTGCTTTTGACAAGGAGAGTGGCAGTTTTTTCATCAGGCAGATGCCAGTTGCCAATTAAGGGGGATTATCATTTTTGAAATGCCTCCTTTAGAGCCCAAATCACCTCATGAAACCAAGCTCCTCACCAAACAAGCTCAGTATTGAGAAAACTTGACATGGGAGTCAGAGCAGCTACCTGGTGAATTCTGCTCACTGCTTGCTCCAAAAGACCTCTATGTTGCTTAATATCAAAATTCATCCCAGGAATAATCCATGGGATCCAGCCATCCCACCCGTTGTCCATGGACATTGATGTCTGGAGTTTGCCAACTCCTCACGATTAACATGGTATCTCTCTGATACACTTGCAGGTTGTTCAAGACATACAGACTGGTATTGCATGGCACACAGACAATTAGCATTGAAAGGCTGCTATCAGGATACTTTGTGAGCAGGGACAGGTACCCAGCTCACAGATTGGATCAGGTTGCATCATAAGGCAGGGAGCTTTCTCTCTAACTTAGAGCCTAGCTGCATACTCACAGCATCCATGCCTTATCTTGCTTTGCCTTGCCTTCCCTGGCCTTGCCATTCCATATGTTAATGTGTTGACACTTCGGCCAGAGTCAAAGGCTCTCAGGGGAAGAGCTGTATTGGAGAGACACACAGAGCAACTGCATGTCATACTTGTCAGTAAGGATCTCTCTGGAGCTGGGGGTGACGTCTTAATGTACAGCATTCCAAACATAAATCTACCACTTACAGCATGTGCCAGCTGCACATTTTTTCAACTAAATAACCACATGGGAAAATGGTGGAGGTTGACCATGAAGGGAAGGGATGCTATGTATCGGAGGTCCTGGTACCATCAGTCACAGCACTGTCTGCACACAGATCGAGAGCTTGGCCATGGTCAATCATCCACTTGTCTGGGCATGGTCAGTGGATCTGTGCGATTACAATCCAGGGAAACAATGATAATCAATCATATGGGGCCTTCATAAGCAGTCAGAGGGACTGTGAACCACCAGTCAGGGAACTGCAAAGAGGTCAGGGTTCAGGTCAGTCATGTCTCAGGGCTACTTATCGCAGTCAGTCAGAGCTCTGGGGCAATTCTGGGGCAAGTGGAACTTTACCAAAAGGTAGAGAGTGTCAAGGCTGGGGTTGGGAAGCAGAGGCACATGTCAAGAATGGTGAATGGGGGAGCTCCAGAAGTTTCAGGGAATGCAGACTAGCATTGGAAGGTATGGTAGGCTACAGCAGGTGTACTGGGGAATGCAGAATAGCATTGAAAGGCATGGCAGGATGCAGCAGGTGGGTCAGTGGCAATGGCCTCAATGGGGGATCATAGAAGAACATGTTAGGAATCATTAAAGTGTAATGCCACAGCCTGGAGGCAGACAGGGCACTTGTAGGTTAGCATCATGGTTCATGATTTCTGTGCCGTCACACTGTCATGAGAAGCCAATGCTGACCCAGGTGTACAGCAACGTTTCAAAGATGGTGCAGACACAAGGAATGTTGGTCCTTCCTCAGAGATCTGCTGGGTGGCCTGTTGTCCTGGGAATGGCTCATGGTAAGACGAGGCTGGAATTGGATGTGTTGGCCACCCCAGTGTGAGCTAAATTGTTAATGAGGCATGTATGGTAAGATAGAATGCAAAAACTCACTGAGCCTTGTTGTGAAAAACCTTCCAAAAAGATCAATGCAAATTGTACTTAGCCAATAAAATGTAAGATTTCGCCCCCAGAACGTATTTGCATCAATTGATGATGAGACCCAAACACAAGTGGCAGAATAACATAAATGTCAGTTGGTGGGAGTAGGTTCTGTTGCAGTGAGAAAATCAAACCACAAAATCAATCACTGTCAATGCAAGATAACAAG
>JAHRHZ010000249.1:50362770-50384395 GCA_024137785.1 Ginglymostoma cirratum
TGATGCTGCTTGACCTGCTGTGTTCATCCAGCCCCACACCTTGTTATCTCGGATTCTCCAGCATCTGCAGTACCTTTTATCACTGTCAATGCAAATCAGGTTATGGCTCTGAGTTCAGGAACATTCATGGCCGGGCATAACTGAGCAAATCCCTCACATTGGAAGCCTTGTGCTCCTCCTTTTCCAAGTTAAATCTTTGAAAAACATTTTGTTATACTTACCTGGATTGCATACTACCAGCTTTCAGTCGTGGGTTTGAAATTCTATGGCCTTTGGTCAGGCTTTCATTGGACTGTGAAATTTTCCATTTGAATTTAGCTCTCACTTGTTCAATAGTCACAATAATTAGCAATCTATTTTAACTTAAGACTTTTGACATTGGAAATGATTTGTCAGGCAGTCATTAGTTAGTCTTGTAAGATGTTAATAATAACGAGGTGTACAGTTTAGATGCAGCTGTTTGCTGGAATATAAAAAAATGGAAATCGAGATGTTTAAAATATATATCCAGCCCATTGTTCCTAAAATTTCTTCAGAATTTAAAGAATTTAAGCAAACTGAAAGCATGAACTATATTATTTGTAGAAGTTAACACTGCCACCAGATCTTAACCCCCGGAACCCGTAGCCACCCTCCCTGCCCCTTACTGGATACAATTTCTCCCATCCACCTAACCTAATTTCCCATCCACCTAACCTATCCTAAATGCTGTAACACATATCTGCACCCTTTGCTACCTTGCAATCTGCCATCTTACTCTTTTCCCACTTGGCATCCTACCCACTTTGCACTGTATCTCCTAAGCAGCTTGCACCCAAGTTACCTGGCACCCCACCTATCTGGTATTCTACGCACAGGCACCTACTGAGTTGGTACATCACCCAACTTGCACTCTTACTTACTTGGCATCCAGGACTCCCTACCTATCTGGCACCCTGCATTCCCAGCACCCTAACATCACAGCCACATTATGTACCTACAGTTTGACAGCAGCTATCAAAATGGCTGTCAAGATATTTGGATGTCAAAATACTACAACTGACTGCTGTGAAAAGGAGGTGTGGTTTGCCTTCCCCTGACAGTTCTGCACTCTGTGAGAACTGTCAGAACAGTAGTATGGCTCATTCATTTCTGAAACAGGCCTTATCAGAATCTCCTCTCAGTGGTAGTTTCCCTACCTCTGAGCTGGGACACCTGTGTTCTAAACCCACCTGCTGCAGAGGTGTGTAACAACATCTCTGAATATTAGATTAGTAAAAGCCTACCCTGAGGAACACTTGCAGCAATATCATGGGGATAAGGATGATTGATTTCCAACAACCACAACTTCCTTTGTGCGAGCCATGACTCCATCCAAAGGAGAGTTTTTATCTTGATTCCCATTGACTGCAGTTTTGCCAAGGCTCCTTGATGCCACACATTGTCAAAAGCTGCTTTGATATCAAAGCAATGAATTCCACCTCATCTCTAGAGTTCAGTTCTTTTAACCATGTTTAGACTAACAACAGTAGGCCATTTGGCCACTTGAGTCTGCTCTGGCATTCAATAAGATCTTGGCTCATCTGACCTTAACCTCAACTCTCTTCATTCCTGCAGAACCCCTTGGTAATGAGATCAGGAGAAAAGTAGGCCCAGACAAACTCAAATTGAGCATCAGTAATTACTCTTTTGCAAATCTCATTTGATAACACTGTCAATTGTTCAATTCCATCACTTTGCTGAAGAGAAATCCTGCTTTTATGCACAATATATACCTGGGCAGTTTTCTACAATGTCAAGCAAATGCCAAAGATACAGCAACTTGGCCAGGGGCATAGTTGATCACTTATGCCAGAATATTCCTCTCCCTCAACTAATTTTCAGGCTTGAATATTTGAGTTGTTCAGCATCTGGGGTGAATCTATCATAGCATTATTCCTCAGATTGTTTGATAGTTGGCATAGATTAGGAGAAAGAACACAGTGGTATTTGATTTGCATTCTGCTGGTCAGCTACTAAAAGCCCACTCAGGATGATAATCACCCACAATATCTTTGTTGCATTATCCAATCAGCATTTAAGTGTTGGGATGGTAGAAATTGTTATTTTATTGTCAGTGCTGCTACTTGTGGGAGTCCCTAGAGAGTGTGCATTTTCACATTATTTCAAAACACCTCCACTCCCAATAAACAAAACCATGAACACTGCGCTTTATTGATTAAGGCTTGACACACACACTATACTTCAGGAGAGTAATATAATCAAACTCCATAGGCAGGCTGATAAAATCAACACATGACAGAATTGTTTCCAATTTCTGTATTTTTCCCTTCTGGAAGAATCAATCGAGGTGTATTTACACTACTGGGTATACTCCACAGGCAACTAGATGATGAGAAGAACATAGAATGAAAGATTTAAAGGACAATTGCAGCTTGTTGCAAAATCTACTGAACAGCGATAATGGGGAATTTCAGCTATCGTAATGTAGACTGGCATGAACATAAGAAGCAGGAGTTGACTACAGGACACCACGAATTTGATTTGTCTTTCAAAATAATCGTGGCTGGCATTGTGCCTTGACTCCACTTAACTCCTCATTACCCTTGATTGCCCAAAAAACCATACGTTTATTGATCTCAGCCTTAAATGTCTTTGATGGTGGAGGATCCGCAAGACTCAGGTGTTAAGAATTCCAAAGATTCAGAAATCTTTGAGCGAAGAGAGTGAATTTCATGACATTGCCGATTGTCTGAAGGATCTACCTGCCCTTTCAGGAAAGAAACTGCTGCCAATACTTGGTCTGGCCGACATGTGACTTTAGACCCACACCAATATGGTTGACACTTAACTGCAATTAGGAATGGATTAAAAAATATGCTGGCCTGGCCAGTGACACCCACATATCATGAGTGAATGAAAACAAGTAATTTCCCTTCACTTCAGTCTTAAAAGAATGGCCCCTTTTCCTGGGACGACGCTTCCTTGTGCTAAGAACATATGAACAAGAAATAATAGTAGGTCATTTGGATCCTCAAACCTGTTCCATCATTTAATAAGATTGTGGCTGATCTCATTTTAACCTCAACTCTACATTCCTGTATATTCCCAATAATCTTTCATCCCCTTGGTTATCAAAAATCTACCTGCCTCTATCTTAAAACATTTAAAGATGGTGAATCCACTTTTGAGGAAGGGAATTCCAAAGATGTACAACCCTCTGAGAAACAAAAAAATCCTCATCTCTATCTTAAATGGGTGCCCCCTTATTTGTTAACTATGACCGCCAGCTCTAGATTGTCCCATGCGAGAAAGCATCATCTCAATATTCACCCAGTCACATTCCCTCAGGGTCGTAAATGTTTCAATTAAGTCACCCCGACTCTTCTAAATACCAGAGGATTTGGGCCTAGCCTGTCAAGACTTTCCTCACGAGGCTTTCTGTTCATTCTAAGTACTTTCTATGAACTGCATCCAATACATTTGCATCTTTCTGTAAGTACATTGATCAATATTGTACACAGTTTTCCAGGTGTGGTTTCACCATAGAAACATAGAGGACAGGAGCAGGATGAGGCCATTCGGCCCTTCGAGCTTGCTCCACCAGTCATCATGATCATGGCTGATCATCCAACTCAATAGCCTAATCCTACTTTCTCCCAATAGCCTTTGATCCCATTTGGCCCAAGTGCTATATCTAGTCACCTCTTGAATACATTCAATGTTTTGGCATCAATTACTTCCTGTGGTAATGAATTCCACAGGATCACCACTCTGGGTGAAGAAATGTCTCCTCATCTCCATCCTAAATGGTCTATCCCGAATTCTCAGCCTGTGACCCCTGGTTCTGGACACACCCACCATCGAGGACATCCTCCCTGCATCTACCCTGTCTAGTCATGTTAGAATTTTATAAGCCTCTATGAGATTCCCCCCTCATTCGTCTGAACTCCAATGAAAACAATCTTAACCTAGTCAACCACTATTGTCGTGTTTCACTGCAGCATAGTCTCGTTACTCTTGCATTCAATCACCCTTAAACTAGAACATTCTGTTTGCTTTCTTGATGAATGTCTGTACATGCATACTAACCTTCTGTGATTCATGAACTGGGACACCCACATCATTTAGCACCTCAGAGTTCTGCAACCTCTCACTGTTTACACTTCTTATTTATTTATATATTTATTTATTTACAATTTATATCAAATTCTCAAACCAGAGAAACAGAAAACAAAGAAGGGTCACAACCCAAAACATCAACTTCCCTACTCCTGTGATGCTGCCTGGATGGCTGTGTTCCTCCAGCTCCACGCTGTGTTATCTCTGACTCCAGCATCTGCAGTTCTTACTATGTCTTAGTGTCTACCCTGTCGAGCCCTTTCAGAAAATTTAGAATTAATTTAATATGCCTCTCATCATAGGATAACTCTTCCATCCAGAAACCAATCTATTGAAAAATTTCTGGACTGCTTCTAAGGTAAGTGTATCCTCCCTTAAATATGCAGATCAGAATTGCACAAACTCTTCCAGATGCAGTCACACCAAAGCCCAGTACAAATGAAACAAGATCTCCATATTCTTATTCAATTTATTGCTATAACCTATTATTCCTAGCAATGGTATAAAAGGCAAAGAGGGAAAATAAAATCTAAGACACATTTAAGAGAACTTTCTTGGTCAGTACATTTCCATCCCAATAATGAAGGACGCATTCCAACATCTCTCCCGTGGGAATGAGATGGGCCAAGTGAAGCAGGTGTCAGTAGAAGAACACTTACAGAATAATGATCATAGTATTACAAGATTTCAATTAACCAAGGGAAAAGTCCAAAGAGAAATTTTGAGTAAAAATACTTAATTTAAGAAGGAGCAATTTCAGGGGAATCTGAATAAATCTGTTCAGGAATCAAAGATTGGCAAATAAAAGTGTAATGAAGGGATAAGGAGCCTTTCAGGAAGTGGTGGCTCAGGTGCAGTGTAGCTACATACCAATGAGGGACGAAACATACGGCAAAACAAAATTAATGAATCATGGATAACAGGGATACAAGAATTAGGAGCAGGAATAGGTCATGTTGCCATCAAGCCTATTGAACCATTCAATGTTATGGCCTTAACTCACCTTCATGTCCAGCCCCTTTAATCCTTGACTACCTCATTGATCCAAAGTCTGTGTAACTCAGCCTTGAAGAAATTCAACCTCCACTCCTTGTGGAAAGAGATGATTCTGTAGAGAGAAAAAAAAACTTATCTCAGTATTAAATGGGAGACCACGAATGTTTAGATGACTCTCTTAGTTCTAAAGTCTCTCTTAACGGAAACATCCTTTCAGCAGCCATGCTGCCAAGTGTCTTTATGTTAAGCTTTTCAAGGTATCATCACCTATTCTGCTTAACTCAAATTGATATATTTTGAATGTGCTTTTCCTCATGAAATTCATCTCAGGAATCAGTTAAGTGAAACTTCTCTGAACTGCTTCTAATGTATTTATGTTCTTTCTTGAGTACGAAACTGCACACAATCCTCCAAGTAAGCTCTGACCAATGCTCTGTACAACTGCAACAAAATCTGCTTACTGTACATTCCACTTTCCTTCCAATAAATGTCGATATTCCATTTGCTTTGCTAATCACTTGTTGCATCTGCAGACTATGTTGATGCTAGTCTTAGACCCTTACTTCCTGGCCTCAAACTGAATGTGGCAATGTCACAGTAAAAGAAAATGTGGTTGCGACACTGGATTGGCTAAAAATTGACTAAAAAAAAAGGTGGTACCAGAAAATCTGGCTATAATTAAAGTAGAGGTTCTAGAGCATGTCAACACAGTGTGGAGCTGGAGGAACACAGCAGGTTAGGCAGCATCAAAGGAACAGGAAAGTCGACATTTGGGGTCAGGACCCTTCATTGTTGACTCTGACTCCAGCATCTGCAGTTCTTGCTACTCCTGAGGTTCAAAAGCATGTTGGGTGATGTGCAACTTGAAGGTTTAACACCAAAATTTAAGCCCATGGAATAAAATGAATAGTAAAAGCAAAGGTGCACAATTGGTTGACAGCCCTGGAGCATGTGATTCATGTCAAAAGTTGTTTATCAAACTGGAGGAAGGAATATCATGATTTCTCAGGGGTCAGTACTGGAACTGTTGTTTTTCTGATATATATTATGACTTGAGTGCAGGTGGCACTACTTTAAAATTTACCGATCACTACATCTGTAACTGTAGCGAACTGTGAAGAGGATGAAGATAGAATTCAAAAGGAAATGGATAGACCAGTGGAGTAGGCAGACAAGAGTCAATTGAAATTTAAGGCATGAGGTTTGGTATGAACATTTTGGTGTGAAGAATAAACAGAGGCAATATAGATTAAAGGATGCAATTCTAAAGTGGCGCCAGAACCACGAGAATTAAGGGTATACGCGCACAAATTATTGAAGGTGTCAGGGCAGGTTGAGAAAGCTGTTACAAGGTATTCGTCTATTTGTTGCTTACAGTGTGGTCTCCTTTACATCGGTGAGACCAAACACAGACTAGGTGACAGCTTTGTGGAACACCTCAATTTGTGCAAAAGAATGTTTCTGACCTTCTAGTTGTTTGCCATTTCATTAAACCATTTTGCTCCCTTGCTAACATTTTTGTCTTGGCCCTGCTACAGTGTTCCAAAAAATCTCGACGCAAGCTGAAGTAAAAGCATCTCAATTTCCACTCTGCACATTACAGCCTCCAGAACTCATTATGAGATTCCACAATTTTACAGCATGATCCCTGCCCTCCATTCTTCTTCCCACCCACTCTATTCTCACCACCCCCCCTTTCCCCCACTGCCCAGCCTTGTCCTGCTTGCTTCATGTTGACTGTGTTCTCAACAGAGTGGACTAACTTTTTCTTTTTCATACCCATCATTTACACCAATTTTAGATCTCTGTCACTCCTTTATCACCATGAGCACTCCCTCTGTCTTTTATTCTGAGCAAATATATAATTTGTCTCACTCACTCCTTGCATTTAAAAAAATTCCAGCCCTTTTCAGTTCTGAACAAGAGTCATAATGTTAATTTGAAATGTTAATGCTGTTCTCTCGCCAAAGATGCTGCTAGATCTATTGAGTTTCTCTAGCACTTCCTGTTTTTCTTACAACATTCTGGTTTTTCAAAATAAAAATGAAGACAAAAACAAAAAGTGTTATAATGAAACTGTATGAAACATTGGTTTCACCAGCATTGAAGTAGTGTGTCCAATTCTGAGCACTACAGTTTCACATTTATGAGAATAGTTTCAGGGTTGAGGGAGCTCAGTTATATGGTTAGATTGAAGCTGAGGCTGCTGCTCTTAGAAAAGAGAAAATTCAGAGAAGATTTGGTAGAGATGATCAAATTCATGAGAAGAACTGCAACCAGCAAGAAATAATTGCTATTGGCAAAAGGGCAGGGAACCAGAGAACCAAAGATCTCAGGCGGGGAAATAAAATGAGTGGTTATGATTTGTAATGCACAATCTGAAAGGAAGGTGGACATAAATTCCACAATAGCTTCACAAGGGAATTGGATTATTTTTTAAATCATTCATGGGATGTGGACATTGCTGGCTTAATTGGCCTGGAGAAATAGTGGTGAGCAGTCTTCAATGTGTTGATGAACCCACGGTGCTATTAGGAAAAGCATTCCAGGATTTTGACTCAGTGACAGTGACAGTGATATAATTCTAAGTTGGAATGTTATGTGTCTTGGAAGGAAGTTGCAGCTGATGGTGTTCATTCTCATGAACCTGCTGCCATTTTCCCTTCTAAGTGGGAGAGGTCATGGATTTGGAAGTTGTTGTTGAAGGAATATAACATGGCTAGAGGTACAAAATAGGAAAGAAATTCCAACTCTAGAATGGGCTGTGAGATTGGACTAACTGGATTATTCTTACTGAGCTCTGGCATGGGCTCAATTGGCCAAATGTTCTCCTCTAAATCATTCTATTATTTTATGATTCACTGAGAGACACAGAACAAAACAATATAGTTGTTTGGGCTTCTTTTAATAGCGAAGTTTTTTTTTTGCTACAAGGTGTAATTGCCTAATGAGGATATTTTCACATCCTATGGAATGTACTTATAACAAATAAAGGTGAGTAGACAATTTTAAAGATATTCCACAAGTCTAAGGAGTAATGAAACTCCATTTGAAAAAGATTAACTTCTGCCTCGTTAAAGAATCCTATCCTGTTTTAGCTGAAGGCATTTTGGCACAGTTGAACTGAACAGATTGAATTTAGATTTGCTTCAGTTTTTTTTTCCTGAATTTGTGCTTATCCCTAATTAATGGCCACAAAAATGTATAAAATATGTTTTCTTCATAATAGAGTATCTCATCAATAGGGACTTGTCATTGTGTGGAAAACTTTATAACTAAATTGAGGATTTATATACCCAACCATATACTTGGAAAATAGTTTTGCAGCCCAGTAACGTATATGAAACATATTATCTATGTTATCTTTGAACATTGCTATTTGCACTGATTTTAAAGGAACTTTAAAAAAATAAAATGAATCAAATATCCAAGAAACAATGAAAAATAAACACTGTGCCTTGTCAAAATGTTGAAAACTCATCATCCTAGTCAGCATGGTAGATAAATGTCAATAAAAATGTATAGACTGTTTTAAACATCACTCTAATTCTTCCAACGGCTTGTCTACCTCTTCTGGTTCACGCAATGACCACACATAAATTATCTGCACAACTTTCTATCATGAATCCACTACTGAAGTTTTGCACCTCAATTCAACCATCATCTAGAATATAGAACACTAGAAAGGAACAATATAACCCATTATAACACTGCGTGGAGCTGGATGAACACAGCAGGCCAAGCAGCATCATAGGAGCAGGAAAACTTGAAGTTTCGGGCCTAGACCCTTCAACTAGGCCCGAAACGTCAAGTTTTCCTGCTCCTATGATGCTGCTTGGCCTGCTGTGTTCATCCAGCTCCACGCAGTGTTATCTCGGATTCTCCAGCATCTGCAGTACCTTTTATCTCTAATATAACCCATTATGTCCGTGCTGGCTCTATATTCACCAACATACTATAATAAAATATCTCTATTCATTCTTAGTACTATTTGATGTTTATTTTTGCTCTTTCACTCCAAATATTGCCCTTGTTTCTAGCAAAACTTTTACTGTCTTCCATCTTAGAATCCATCCTGATTCAGCCTCCATTTTCACTCCCTCAAGTCTAATCAGAGACAGATTTAAATAAACCAGCTACATATCTGGTTGAGTCAGACATCATGAATCACCAAACCTGATTGGACCACATCAAGTACCACTGGTCCCCAATACCTTCTGCCTAAATCGTCAAATAATCCATGATCATTGTGGAAAATTCTCTTTGCCTGCTTCTCTACACTATCAAAATGTCTTCTAAACCCTTTTTGTTTGCTGACTTGGCCATTTTACTCCTTCCCCTTGTCAATCAAAAGAAAATCCTCGCAAGGAATCACCTACCACATTCCTGATCCCATACTTATTCCTATTTTCTTTTCCATTTCATGCCTAGTCTTTGTGCATCATGTTCATATCTTGAATAAAAGAGAAATATGGCAGATGTTGGGAATCTGTAAAAATATGGAGATTACTGGAGAAACTCAGCCATCTGGCAGTATGTAGGAAAAAAGAAACAGTGTCAACATTTCTAGACCGATATAACAGCTCTTCAGAACTCTGACATCACCACGCACTTCAGGAATCTCAGATATTAAAGAGCCGCTGCCTTTCAAATTCTGAGAAATAACAGACAAAATGATCTGTTGCAAATTTAATTTATTTAAATCAGCACTTCTATTTTTGGATGCCCAAGCCATTGGTTGTGTCTGGAAAATCTTCAACATAAAGTTAGAACGCTGATCAGATTTATTTCAATTAGTAGCCCACAATGGGTAAAAGAAAACTGAGTTAACTCATCGACCAATACCATACTTGTAATTGTCCTTAAAGGAATAGCCTCTGGAAATTGGATTGGCATATTTGTGTTTGTAAAATCCTGCTTTCACTTTTGATCATGATCACAATTTTCTAACACTTGACTGGATGGTTCTTCAAAAACTGATAGTAGTATTAAAAGTGTAGGTTTGAATTAGGTGTTGAGGTTTTCCTACCAGCTGACATGGAGGTGATTTTTTTACAGAATTGCTCTACATTGTCATAAAGTCTTAGCCATGTAAAATGCCTGGTTATCAATGCTTGAGTTTTCCATACTCCTACATTGCCTGCAATAAGAATTTCATGTACTACTTACAGTATCCTCTTATGATATTTGGGCAGCACTGCCATCTGATGAATATCCTTCCAGTCGTCCACAGGTCTGTGAGAGTGTCTCAACTTTCCTCACTAAAACTCTTTTTTCAGTGTAATAGCACTCCTCTGCTCCTTCAGCCTGAACTTTAATGTGGGCTGATTTTGTTAACTTATTTAACCACAAATCTGTTTTCTGAATGAATGAATGAATATATACCAAGTGCTTCCTTTGAATTATCTCTGTCCTTACGGAATGTTATGACTACGCTAACATTTGATTGTGGCATTACTTTGACTTCTGGTGACGTACTTTGTTTCACCATTGTTCTGGTCACCACGCATGATGGAAAAATACAAGGAACTCATTATCGTCATTATTCCACCTCGGACCTCTTTCAGGCTTTCTCTGATTATGGGCAAAACTATAACTTTTCTTCCAGTCAAATCATTCCCTAGGAGTAAGTCAATTCCATCCAAGAGTAATTTCTTAACAACTCCTAATACCATTACTCTGGACAACACGTCATAATCCAATTGCACTATGTACAATGGAACTGGAATGCACTTTATTAGCACGTTGGCTCTTATTGCATTCTTGGGGCTGGGAGCAGAACCAAAACATTCTGCAGCAAAAGAGGAACAAAAACAAAATTGCTGGAAAAGCTCAGCAGGTCTGGCAGCATTTCTGAAGAAAATAAAAGAGTAAACCTTTCGGGTCCGGACCCAAAACGTTAACTCTGTTTTTCTCTTCACAGATGCTGCCAGACCTGCTGAGCTTTTCCAGCAACTTTGTTTTTGTTCCTGATTTACAGCATCCGCAGTTCTTTCAGTTTTTACTGCAGCAAAAGAGTTTGGGTAGTTCCTGTGCGCCTTAGATAGTTATGAGTTTAGCTACACCATCAGATGAAAAATATATTATTTTCCCTTTTGACAAAAACCCTTTATATATTCCATCTACATTATCCACCTCTCCTGCACACATAGCAGTATTTACTTCCAGTTCGTAGTTAAACCTAGAGCTGCAGTTTACTTTATATGTGGTTTATATGTGATTCTATGTGGTTTCAACTCCTAATGCTCATATTCACCTGTCAAATTTACTTTGCTTTATCTTTTCAAATGCAATGCAGCTGTTTCCTTAAATTCAACATTCTGGGTAAAGAAGGTGAATGGAACCCAACAATAATAATATAACCAGCAAATATCATACTAAATAAAACTGTTTTTGATTAAGAGTAACATTTTTAAAAATTGAGGAAATTCAATCTTAATTCCACCTTAACAAGAATCACTCTGGAAATGCACATTATACAAATTACAAGTAATAAGTTTGCATAAGTTCACTTCGGATTCAGTCTTTTACTGATGGTAATGAATATAAGATAATTATTAAAATTATTGCTTAACTTTTCTTTTTGACATTCTGATGCAAAGCAGCATCGTTATGTTTCTATTACTGCAGAGTTTTTTTCTCTGCTCCTTACACTTGAATTTGTGGTAGTTTGCACTCTGAGCTGGCAATGGCACATATCCAATGTCAGCTGGAAGTGGCCTCTGTGTGCAATCACAGACTGTCTTTCCCACATCTGGAAACCACTTTTCTGTGGAGGATAATTGTAACTCAATATGCGCACTTCAGTGCTGTACAAACAAAGTGTTGTATGATAAATACAGTGAGAGGGCACCCCTTGGAGAAAAATATTTCACCAAAGCACTTAAAGGTTTTGGTTTTCTTTTGTTTCGTTTGGTCTGATTTAATTTTGATAGATTACTGGAAAAATCTGCGAAGGTACAAATGTGCATTATCTTAACAATACAGCTTTATACCTTAGAAGACAAAAGTGAAGAAAAGGCAGTTTTTGTCTGCACAAAGTGCTTTTCTACTCAATTAATCCCTAATATTACGTACAGAACACACTTCAGATAAATTTTACCGGGCTCCAAACAAACACAAATCCTCAAGGAGCACCACTGTGGCAAAGAGAATGGATTATTGTTTGAGGCCACACTGTATGCCTGTAGAATTCATTAGAAAATTGAAAAATATGTTAATTGATCTTCCACTGAATGTTTTTTTGATGTTACCCCATATTGAATACTGCAATTTACTCTATGAAAAGGACTTATGATATATCTATCTTTGATCAAATTGAATATTAAAGTAAGTTAAAGTGAGAACACTTGATTCCAAACCCATTATCTTTCTTTTTACATTAATATTGGATTGCATTTTGCTCACTTCAGCAACTACCTGCTACAAAATGCTTGTTTGGACTTTTTCTGTTGGGGGTTATTTCCTGCAGTGTCTCTATTGACATTTAAGTTGTCACAATATTGTAACAATGAGACTCCTGTTGGTCATCCCAATCATAGAATAGTTACAGCACAGATGGAAACCATTTGGCCCAACAAGTACATGCTCCTCTTAGTAAAAACAATTTAGCTAGTCTCATTTCCCCACCACTTCCCTGTTGCCTTGCAAATTGTTTACTTTGAAGCGCTTTGTCAATTCTCTTTTGAGAGCCTTCATTGAATCTTCCTCCAGCCATACCCTCAAGCAGTGCATTCCAGTTTGGAAACCCTTGCTACATCAAACAGCTTATCCTCATGTCACCTTTGATTCTTTGCCAAACACCTTAAAACAGTGTCTTCTGGTTCTCTGTTCTACTGCATGGGAACAGTTTCTCCTTATCTACTCTGCCTAGATATCTCATAATGTTGAGAACTTCGATTAAATCTTCTCTCAATCTCTCTTCTCTACGAAGATGAGCCTCAGCTTCTCCAATTTACCGATATAGCTGAAGATTTTCACTTCGGGAACTATTTGCATAATTTTTTTCTGCTCACTTTCTAAATCCTCAAAATCCTTTCTAAAGTGTGGTGCCCGAGGTTAAATACAATACTTCAGTTAAATCAAATGAGTGTTTCATAAAAATTCATCATAACCCCCTTGCTTTCGTACTTGTATGAACATATGAATAAGAAACAAAAGTAGAAATTAGTCCTTCTAGCCTATTCCATCATGGCTGATCTGATTGTAACCACAACTCTACATTCCTGCACAGCTCCAATAATCTCTCATCCCCTTGCTGGTCAAGAATCTATCTAGATCTACCTTAAAAATATTTGAAGATTTTGAGGAGGAAAATTCTAAAGACTCACTCTAAGAAAAGAAAATCCTCATCTATGTTTTAAATGGTCACACCCATCCACCACACCCCCCCACCCCCCTTCCCCCCCTTCTTAGTTTTAAACAATGACCCCTAGCTCTAGCTTCTCCCAAAAGAGGAAATATGTTTTCAACAGCCACCTGGTCAAATCCCGTTAGGATCTTATATGTTTAAATTGAGTCAACTCTAACCCTTTTTAATTCTGGAGCTTCCAGGTCTAACCTATCCACCCTTTCCTCATAAGACAATCCACTTGTTCCAGGTAATAGTTTAGTAAGCTTTCTCTGAACTGCTTCAAACACATTAACATCCTTCCGTAAGTATGGAGACCAGTATTGTACACAATGCTCCAGATGCAGACTTACCAATGCCTTGCGTAACTGAAGCATGACCTTTTGCATTCAGTTACCCATGCAATAAAACCATGACATTTCATTAGCTTTCCTGATTACTTGCTGTACCTGTATACTAACTTTCTTCTTCAAGCGAGAGTGGACTTTAGGCTGTTGAAGATAGTCAGTACAGAGCAGGTGTTCAATGAAACCCATCAACCCTAGATCAACATGCCAATTTCCCAACCTGAGACTGGGATACTCAGATTTCAGAATGCACCAACAAGAGCCGGAAGAGGCAACACACACAAAATTTTTAAATTAGGGGATCGGTAAGTTATCCTGCAGCTTTATAGAACTTTAATTAGGCCACACTTGGAATGTCGCATTTAGTTCTGGTCACCACACTATCAGAAGGATGTGGATGCTTTGGAGAGGATACTGAAAAGTTTTACCAGGATGTTGCCCAGTATGGGGGGTTTTAGCTATGAAGAAAGGTTGGATAGACTGAGTTTGTTTTCACTGGAACGCAGGAGGTGATGGGACGACCTGATTGAAGTTTATAAGATTGTGAATAGCATGGATAGAGCGGAAGGTACAAGACTTTTTCCCCAGGGTGGAGGGGTTAATTACTAAAGGACACAGGGTCAAAGTGCAAAGGGGGAAGTTGAAAAGAGATGTGAGAAGTATGTTTTTCCCACAAAACGTGGTGAGTGCCTGGAACGTTCTGCCAGTGGAGGTGGTGGATGCAGACACAATAGCAGCATTCAAGAAGCCCCTGGACGGATACATGAATAGGAAGGAAACAGGAGGATACAGATCCTGTAAGTGAAGACAATTTTAGCAGGAAGGACAAAATATGTCAGCATAGGCTTGAAGGGCTGAAGGTCTGTTCCTGTGCTGTGTTGTTCTTTGTTCTTTGTAAATGCCTATCTAAAACCATTAACAAGTTTGTTGGAATTCCATCAGGAGACAAATTTGACCATTTTTTTCATGGGTCATCTTCAACACATCATCATGTAGATAGAGAAGGAGGCTGTTACAGAGCGGGGAGCAATGTGCAATGATGGGTGGAAGGAAGCATTAAGGAGATAGAAATGTGAGACGGCCCTTACAGCATAGAAGATAGGATTCATAATTCTTCTTCAATTTTTTGCCAAATGCAAATCCAGTCCATAACATCACAATGTCCTCCACAGGCATGGCAAGGATTTGGGTCCAAATCCACCCTGGCTGGAACAGAGATCAAACCCCATACTGTTTGCACCAATCAGACAACTGTGCAAACCAGTCTCATCAAGGAATTCCACTTAAAGTGGTGATAAATAATTTTACGTGCATGTTGTAGGCTAGAGCAATAGATGCGATGGTAAAGGCTCCAATTTCCTACAATCACATAGCTAATCATGAATCTCTCCAATTCTTACCACCTGTTTTTGGCATAAGTTGGAAGGATTTACTTAATTTTTTTGACCGTGTTATGATCACATTTTCCCTGGCAATCCAGTCCTGGAACCAGATTTGATTTGGAGTTTATTACTCAGAAGGAGAGACTCTGTTCACTGTACCACAAGTACTCCATTGCTATTTTATACCAGTTTAACTCCAACTTTAATAAAACACTTGACCAGTCAAAAGAGACAAGGAAAGAAATAAACACTTACCCGTTTTCCTGCAACATCACACTTCAGCTCTGACAGGTATAAACAGATTCACAAGGTTCCCTATCATTGTATTTTTCAATCTTCTTTCATCGCTGTCCTTCTCAAGCAGGTTCTCTTTTCTCTTTACGGAGCTGCTGTCCCCACTCTCTCCCATTCATTATTCTCTTTCAAGAGTTTTATTTGTTCTGAGATTAAAGTAATTGTCAAAAGCTTGCAACAATGTCAAGAAGCGTTGATTGGTTCTTTAATGCCTTTGTAAACTACACATCGTCAGCTATGGTCCCAAACTAATGCAAAAGAATATAAACTTGTTCAGCTTCTGACTTAGTACCTAGCTTGAAAGTTATTCTAAATCTTATATTTCATTTCTCGAAGATTTCCAATTGCTTGTTCTATTCAGCTCATCCCTGAAATTAAATTTTTCCAGCATATTATTTTTGCTGCCACATCTTTCAAAATAATTATATTCTCTGCTTGTAAGGCCTTTAATTCCACAGCATTTCATTTATGCTACCGTGCACTACTTTAATGGGAGCTTTTCTCATATTCGAACCCAGACACCCAGGTTCAAATCCTACCACGATAAATGGTGGAATTTGAATTCAATAAATACATTGAATTAACAACCTAACGATGACTGTAAATCCATTGTCAATTGTCAGGAAAAACCCATTTGGTTCACTGATGTCCTTTAGCGAAGGAAACTGCCATCCTTCCTTGGTCTGGTCTACATGTGATTCTAGACCCATAGAAATGTGGTTGACTCTTAACTGCCCTCTGGGCAATTAGGGATGGGCAATGAATGTTGCCTAGCCAGTGACACCCTCATCCCGTCAATGAATAAAGTAAAAAGCTTTTGCAGTCAAAATGAAGGATTCATGACTTCGCAAATAAAAATTGATGATTTCTGTCTTCTTGCAGCTTTTCTGGATGAATCCCACTAATTGCAGCTTTAACGAACAATTTCTATTGTCTTAACAACTAGACTGATTAAATCCCACTACCTGTAGCTTTAATAAATGATTCCCATTCTCTTAATGGCTGCATTGAACAAATCTCTTGCAACTCTCTAAGGCAAATCCTGTTGATTTCATGGATTTCCATGGATGTCCATGGCATTAGAAATGATTGCCATTGCTTTATGTTATTTCCCTGGATGAGTTAGGCTGTTTGCGGTTTAATAAATTCTTCCCATCATTATCACAGTTTCAAAAAGCTCCCATACTTTTCTGTAGCTTCAATAGTCTAGGTTTCTTCTTCCATAAAGCTTTGTCTGCTTAAGTTTTTAAATTGCTTCCTATGACTTTATTTCTGGGCTTGCGACATTCCCAATTCTGCTACTTCATGTTAAATTGCTTCAGTTACCCTTGATTTCTGATATTGTGGCCGTACTTCACAGTGATCTCTCACTGTTGTGCTGTGCACTCAATCTGAACTGCAAATGTTTTGCTTCCTTCTAGGTTGCCCAGCCTACAAGCTGTTCCTCTTGTTTTTAAAGTTTTCGCTTGCCCACCAAGAATTTCAACTTTACTCGCGAAGCCTCTAATGTTCATTTCCTCTCCAGCTGAACCTCAGCTCAGTGCCACTCCTTCAGATTATTAGTACTCAAAGTAATCTGAAACTGTGTAGATGTGATCATGTTCCAGTTTCCTGGAGATCCCATCTCGCAATCATAACTTTGTGTCTCTTACCAAGTCTGAACTGGTTTTTCTGATCAACTGGATGTTATGCCCTGTAAAATATCACCATGAGTTTCTCTTCTGCAGCTATCTTGAAAGTTCAGCTCTCTTAGCTATTGTCTGTCACAAAAGCAGCCTTCTTATAAACATATAATGTTTCTTCAGGTTGCTACTGCTTGCTACCTAGCAATAACTACTGCTGGCATCAAGTCATATGATGTTTCCAAACCACAGCTTATCTTGGTGTCAGGTCCATTGGGTAAATAAGTTGCCAACATTCTCTTTGCTGGAAGGGATCCACATAGTCTCCTTGGTCTAGTAAAGTAGAGTAAAACTATTTTTTACACTAATAAGAAAAGGATCATGTCTTAATCAAGATGTAGTTTACTGCAATGACATCAGTTAGGTGCAAGATACAACGTTGTGACGTAAAGGGAGTGTTGTGGTATAACTGTAGAATCCCTACCTCTGGGACAGGAGGCCAGGGTTCCAGTCCCACCTACTCCACAGTGGTTGGTTAGAAATATTGACAATTCTATGATAAACAATGTTACTCAGACTTTGATGCCATGTCTTAAGCCTGAGGTTGCCTGGCTGAGTCCATATGATAGCATCAGATCATGTGACACTTCATGAACTGCCACGAATTTACCCTCTCAGTCCCATACACCCCTTATTCCACAGGCACTGCCTGCAACTTCAGGGGCAGAAAAATGAGAAGAAGGAGGCTGCATCAGGGACCCTTACATGCCTGACAAATAGTTCGAGTGCCATTAAAAATAACACGTCCAACGATACAAAAATAATTAACAAAGCACCTTTCTGCATTCCTGACACTTGCGATGTGTATGCTTTGGTCTGGATTCCTGTCTGTATGTAGCATTACTGCAAATGGCTGCAGCATGCAATGCTGTGAACTTTCAACAGGAAAATTGATGTCTGATGCATTTACCAAGGAGTTACAGAATGAAAACAGATAAAGTTTAGATGCAAATCGATCGATATTTAATTAAATAGAGAAGCAGCCTTGAGTGGCTTAATGATCTATCCCAGTTCTGTATGCCTTACCAGTTATAGCTTTTTAGCAACATAAAGTTTCTCTCCGTTGGAGCTGCTGTCTATCTGACTGCCTGATTTTCTTGTCCACGAACCAATTGTACTCTTGACCAGGTTCCCTCCAAGTATTCTTCATGCAGAAGCTCAACCCCAGTTGTGGCAGTCTCATAAATTCAGTGTTCATAAATCCAGACATGAAGGACAGCTAATGAGATTACAAAATTGATAGCACAAGTGCCCTCCTATTATAGCTACTTGGTGATATTGTAAACAATGGATTTACAATTATTTACACACATGACTGCATATCATTTTATTAAATTTTCAACTATATTAAATCATTCACAGCATGAATCTCAAAAGAAAAGAAAACCATATTAAATAAGCTGATTGTAATGGTTCCCAAACTATTAATATGTCAATAATATGCAATCCTTGCCTCGATAATATAATCTCTTCTGCTGGCACTTAAGAGAAGAGCAGTTTGTTTTCATTCAATATTGTCAACGTTACGTTGTCAGGGAAAGGATCACTGAACAAAGATCCAAGGCATTGTGCCTTTTTAAACTTTAATAGATTCATAGGGTGGAATCTTATAGGGACCTGAATGGCATGGACTATGGTGATATTTATGGTAGAAAATCACACGAGAAGCAGACAAGGCCTATCTTGATGCCAGAAGCAACATGTTGCATTATTTATGCATCTGCCAACTGGCAAAGTGAGTTTCTTCCCAGAGAACTAGTAAGAGCCACTGATGCTGGAGTCAGAGATAACACCGTGTGGAGCTGGAGGAGCACAGCAGGCTAGGCAGCATCAGAGGAGCAGGAGAGCTAACGTTTCAGGTCGGGACCCTTCTTCAGAAATGGGGGAGGGGAAAAGGGGCTCTGAAATAAATAGGGAGGCGGGGTGGGGCTGGGGGAGGTAGGTGGGATGGTGATAGGTGAGTGCATGTAGACAGTGGTGGGGATTGGTCAGTGAGGTGGGAGGCGCGGATTAGTGGGAGAGAAGACGGACAGGTTGTGTCAGGTCAAGGAGGCTGGGATGAGAGGGAGGGTTGGTAATGGGAATGAAGCCGGGGGTGGGGAGATTTTGAAACTGGTAAAATCCACATTGAGAGCTTTGGGTTGTAGGGCTCCCAAGGCTCCTGCCAATGTGTTGGCAGTAAAGGGAGATTATAGCTTTGATAAACACCTTATTAATACCATAACTCACTTCATTAACATTCAGCTTCCTATCTTACCAAACATTTCGATCATGATAGACATCAAGAATTTTCGAGATGGAAATCAGAATGGATACCTGATGCCTCACTGCCAGCTGTAAATATCCTCCAAGTTGCTCTTCATACAAAAGTATCTCAGGCCATGATCCATGGGCACCAACCGCTTCCAACCTTTGTCCATGGATATTAGCATCTGACATTTGCCAATGCATCAAAATCCTCATGACACAATTCCACACCAGCGACCAACATTGAAAGACTGCTCAATGGACACTTTGTATGCAGTTAACCCAGAAATTTCTTGCCTTTATTGGTTGGGGAATTGAATACAAGAGTTAGGATGTCATGCTACAGCTTTATAAGACTTTGGTTAGGCCATACTTAGAGAATTGCATTCAGTTCTGGTCACCATATTACAAGAAAGATGTGGAAGCTTTGGAGAGGGTGATCTCAGAAGAGATTTACCAGGATTCTGCCTGGATTAGAGGGCATGAACTATAAGGAGAAGCTGGAAAATTTGGGTTGTTTTCTCTGGAGCAGTGGAGGCTGAGGGGACACTTGGTAAAGTCCATAAAATTGTGAGATGCATAAATTGGGTTGACAGCCAGAATCTTTTTCCCAGAGCTGAAATGGCTAAAACTGGGGAGCATGCATTTAAGGTGCGAGGGGAAAAGTTCAAAGGAGAAGTGAGGAGCAAGTTTTTTACACAGAGAGTGGTAGGGTTGTGGAACAAGTGCCAGGGATGGTGGTGGAGGCAGATACGATAGGGGCGTTTGAAAGACTTTTAGATCAGCACATGTATGTTCACAAACTGGAGGAATATAGACTAAGGGTAGGCAGAAGGGATTATTTTAATTTGGCATCATGTTTGGCGCAACATCATGGGTAGAAGGCCCTATTCCTGTGCTTTTGGTTTTATGTTCTATGAATCCAGCTCACGGATTAGACCAGGCTGCATCTCAGGGCTGCTGCTTAACTCAGTGCACACTCACTTAGTGCCTACAACTTCACAGAACCCAGGCTTTTCCTTGCTGTGCCTTTTCATGACATGCCATGCCTCTTAGCACATTGGCACCTCAGACAGTGCCGAAAGACTGTCAGTGCTACCATACTGACATTCGCTTTGTGCAGAAACACAAGTCCCTTGTCAGAAGGTATCTGTCCAGGGTGGGCGGGGCTCATCTTGATGCCAGGCAGAACAGCATCGTAAAGTAGGCTATGGAAGGGGATTGGTCTTAGTGGCAGTGACCACCTCCATTATCTGCACAGGGGGAGCATAGAGGTCCATCATGGACAACATTAAGTTGTAATTTTGGGGCTTGAACACAGTGGGGACAGTTGGAGTCACAGTTCAATGGTTGCCTACAGGACAATGACAATCTATTGGTCTCCAGTGAACATTAAGTACAGTGACTTACAGTAAATACAGTGGAGAAGTACTAATGAGGAACAAAGAAATAGCGAAGGAACTGAATGGGAACTTTGCATTAGTCTTCACTGTTAAAGACACCAGTGGACTACCAGAATTTCAAAAGAGTCAGGGGACAGAGGTGAGTATAGTGACTATCACTAAGGAGAAGGTGCTGGGGAAGGTGAAAGGTCTGAAACGTGATGAATAATCCAGACTGATGGAGTACACACAATATGAGTTCCGAAGGAGATAGGTGAAGGGATTTGGTGATGATCTTTCAGGATTCACTGGAGTCAGGGAGGGTCCCAGAGAACTGGCAAATTGGTAATGTAACACCCCTGTTTAAGAAGGGAGGGAAGCAGAAAGAAGCAAATTTTAGGCGGTTAGCCTGACCTTGGTCATTGGTAAGATTTTAGAGTCCATTATTGAGGATGAGACTGCAGAGTACTTGGAAATACATAGTAAAATAGGGCTGAGTCAGCAAGGCTTTTTCAAGGACAGGTCATGCCTGATAAATTTGTTAGAATTCTTTGAGGAGGTAATGAGCAAGTTAGACAAAGGAGAGCCAGTGGACATGAATTATTTGGGTTTCTAGAAGACCTTTGACAAGGTGCTACATTGGAGGCTGCTAAATAAGATAAAAGCCAATGGTGTTAGGGACAGGGTATTGGCATGGAAAGAGCATTGGATGACTAGCAGAAAGCAGAGAGTGAGGATAATTGGGTCTTTTCCAGAATGGAAGCCAGTAACGAGTGGTGCTCTGCAGGCATCAGGCATTATGTTCTATGAATCCAGCTCACGGATTAGACCAGGCTGCATCTCA
>JAHRHZ010000249.1:50384795-50397695 GCA_024137785.1 Ginglymostoma cirratum
AGCAGGTCTGGCAGCATCTGTGGAGGAGAAGATAGAGTTAACGTTTCGGGTCTGGTGACTCTTCCTCAGGACTGTTCTGAGGAAGGGTCACCGGACCCGAAATGTTAACTCTGTTTTCTCCTTCACAGATGCTGCCAGACCTGCTGAGCCTTTCCACTTTGTTTTTGTTCCTGATTTACAGCATCCGTAGTTCTTCTGGTTTTTACATTATTTTATAAATGGGGAAAAGCTCTTGAAATGTGAAGCCGAAAGGGACTGAGGAGTCCTAGTTCAGGATTCTCTAAAGGTTAGCATGCAGGTTCAATTCGCAGCTCAAAAGGCAAATGCAATGCTTGCATCCATTTCAAGATTGCCAGAATACAAGAGCAGGGAAGTACCACGAAAGCTGTATAAGGCTCTGGTCAGTCTGCATTCAGAATATTGTGTACAGCTTTTGGCCCCCTTATCTCAGGAAGGATATGCTAACCTTGGACGTTTCCGGAGGCGGTCTACAAGAATGATCCTCAGGATGAAAGACTTGTCATATGAGGAGTGGTTGAGGACTCTGGATCTGTATTCAATTGAGTTTAGAAGTATGACAGGGGACCTGATTGAAACTTATGGAATACTGAGAGGCCTGGATACAGTGGATGTGGAGAAGATGTTTCCACTAAAGGAAAAGAGCAGGACATGAGGGCACAGCCTCAGAATGAAAAGACAATTCATTGTAAGGTTGCAGAAAGGATGTTGTCAGGACTGGAGGTTTTGAATTATTGGGAGAGTCTAAATAGTTTTTTTTCCCTGGATAGTCAGAGGCTGAGGGGTGACCGCATTGAGGTTTATAAAATCATGAGGGGCATGGATAGGGTGAATAGCCAAGGTCTTTTTTCTAGGGTGGGGGTGTCCAAAACTAGAAGGCATAGGTTTAAGGTGAGAGGGGAAAGATTTAAAAAAGACCTGAGGGGTAACATTCTCACGCAGAGTGTACTGCGTGAATGAATGAGCTACGAGAGGAAGTGATAGAGGCAGGTGCGATTACAACATTTAAAAGGCATCAGGATCGGTATATAAATAGGACGGGTTTAGAGGGGATATTGGCCAAATGCTGGAAAATAGGACTAGGTCAGATTGCGATGATCTGGTCACCGCAACGTGTTGGACAGAGGGTCTGTATGACTCTATGGCTCTATAACTGAGATGAGGAGAAATCTCTTCAGCCAGAGTTTGGTCAATCCGTGGAGGCCAACTAACTGAGTGTATTTAAGACAGAGATAGATAGATAGATTCTTATTTGTAAGAGGAGCAAAGACTGTGAGGAGGGGGTAAGAGAATGCACATGAGAAATACATCAACCATGATTGAATGGTGGAGGAGACTCGATGGGTCAAATTGCTTAATTCTGCTCTTATGTCTTATGGTCTTATGGAAGCCATTGGGCCTATAATGCCTGTGCCAATTCTTTGAAAGAGCGTTTCAAGTAGACCCACTTTCTCATCTTTTTCCATGATCCTGCAGGTGTTGTATCTTCCAATAGTTATCCAATCACACCACCATGTTGTAGAAGTACAGAACTGATGGTGTAGGCATCAGGGTACATAGATTTTTTCCAGCGTATCCAAGTAGATCACTGCCAAGAAATTAATAGAAATTTAATGGTGATATATTTAATCAGTTAGGTTCATTGCTTCCACATATCCTCAAGAAGTAAAATGTGGTGTGACAATAGATATCTAGTGACACATTACAAGCTGTGATCTAGATAAAAATTCTATTAATGTCATAAAGCAGCTAAAACTAGAGTAATTTTCGAATGGTATTTGAGCCCTGCCATCAAATTATGGCTTTTAAAATGCTTCCTGACAATTGTTTTAAGTTACCACAGCACTATTCACAACAAAACAAGCTGAAAGAACTGCAGATGCTGGAAATCTGAAACAGGAACAAAAATTGTTGGAAAATCCCAGCAGGTCTCATAGCATCTGTGAAGAGAAATCAGAGGTAACATTTTGGAGTTCGGTGATCCTTCTTCAGAACTATTCACAACAAGTTGGAGTATACACATTTTTGTATTTTCTCTTTCAATAATTTTATATTGTTGCTTCTCTTTAGATTATTCTGCTCCTTTATTTATTTTTGTGCATGTTGAATGGTCGGACCCTAAGAAGTACGGAGGATCAGAGGCTCCTTATTGTCCATACCCATAGATCCTTGAAGGCAGCAGAACAGGTACATAAGATGGTTAAGAAGGTATATAGGATTCTTACCTTTATTAGTCTAGGCATTAAGTACAAGATCAAAGAAGTCATGATGGAGCAATATATAACTTTAGTTAGGCCACAGCCAGACAACTAGCCACCACACTATGGAAAAGATGGGATTTCATGAGGAAAGGTGCTGAAGATATTCACCAGGATGTGTTGCCTGGTCTGGAGCAACTCAGCTATAAAGAGAGACTAGATAGGTTGGGATGGTTTTCCTTCAAGCAGAGAAGGCAGACAGGGAATTCAATTGATGTACACAAAGTTCTGAAAAGCATAGATAAGGTAGAAAGGAAGAAACTTTTCCCCTTAGTACTGGAGTTCAATAAACAGGGAGTACAACTTTAGGGTAAGGCACAAGAGGTTCAAAAGGGATTTGAAGAAACAGCTTTTAATTAAAGAAACAACTTTCAATTAAAGAAACATCCTTTTGTGGAAGTTATGGCCTAGTGGTATTGTTACTGGACTGTTAATCCAGAGACCCAGATAATGTTCTGGTGACCTGGGTTTGAATCCTGCCACAGCAGATGGTGGAATTTGAACTCAATAAATATCTGGAATTAAGAATCTAATGATGACTGTGAATCCATCTGGATCATAATGTTCTTTAGGGGAGGAAACTGCCATTCTTACCTGGTCTGGCCTACATGTGACATGTGACTCCAGACCCACAGCAATGCGGTTGACTCTTAACTGCCCTCTGGGCTATTAGGGATGGGCAATAGATGCTGCCTAGCAAGCGATGCCCCTCATCTGGAATGAATAAAGAAATCCATAGATTTGCAGGTAGAACTTTAAGGGATATTTCAGAATACACAGAATAGGTATATTCCAATAAGAATGAACATTTCCATGGGAAGGTCAATTACCTGTAGTTAACCAAAACAGTTAAAGATAACATCAACCTTAAAGAAAAAGCGTATAAATGCACAAAGGTGGGTGCTAGGTCAGGAGACTGTTCAGAATATATCAAATAGCAAAGACTGACCAAAAGTTTAATAAGAGCACCAGATCAAGTTATAAGAGATACAGAACTGATTGTAAGCATTTGCATAGATATTTTAAAATAATAAAAAGCAACTCTAAAAAGTGAGTCAAAGGAATTAATAATGGAAAATAAAGAGATGGCAAATGATCTGAGCAGTTTTTTTCCATTGGTGTTCATTCTACAGAAGATATGAAAAACATTCCAGACAAACCCAAAACAATCACAATCACAAGTGTCTAGTATAGGGCGAGTCATTGGGAGTTCCAGGATGACAGGTTCTTGGCTCCTGGTGAACTTCATCCCAGAATCTTAAAAGAATTGCCTTGTGAGATCGTTGATGCATTAGTTTTAATTTTCCAAAAATCTGAGGTTCAGAGAGGGTTCAATGTAAATGGAAAATTGTGCATGTAGCCCCTCTATTCAAAAAGGAAGGGAGAGCGAAGGCAGAAAACTGTGGGGCAGTTAGCTTAACATCTGTCATAGGGAAGATGTTACAATTTATTATTGAAGATGTTATGGCAGGACACTGGGAAAAGTTAAAGCTAATCAGGCAGTGTCAACATGGTCCTGTAAAAGGGAAATCATGTTTAAGCAATTTATTGGGCTACTTTGAGGAAGATATACCATGGAGAAAGAGAACTACAGGATATGTTACACTTGTGTTTCCAGAAGGCAGTTGATAAGGTGTCACATAAAATATTATTGCAGAAAATAAAAGGTGGCTAGAAAATAGCCTGGCTAGCAGGAAACAAAGCGGAGTCATAAATGGGTCATTTTCTGGTTGGAAAGATGTTACAAAGTCAAATGCCACAGGAATCAGTGCTGGGCTCAACTATTTATCATCTGCATCAATGACTTGATGAAGGCCCAAAAATATGGTTGCTAAATTTGCTGCTAATACAAAAGTAGACTGGAAAGTAATTTGTGAAAAGGATATTAGGAAGATACATAGGTACAGACAGGTTAAGGGCAAAGATCAAGCAAATTAAGTATAATGAGGGAAAATATGAAATTGTCCATTTTGACAGAATGAATGAAAAAGAAGCTTATTATCCAGAGCTCAGGTGCATGAATGGCAAAATATTAGTATACGAGTATAGCATTAGATTAGGAAAGGAAACAGAATTGCAAGGGGAATTGAATACAAACATAAGGAGGTTATTCTTCAGTTATACATGGAATGAGTGAGACTGCACCTTGAATGCAGTGTTCAGCAGTGGCTTCCTTATTTAAGGAAAGATCTAAATGTTTTGGAAGACTCAGAGAATATTTACCATACTAATGCCTGAAATGGAAATGTGTGTGGTGATTAGTGGGGTTCTTTGTCTTGAGAGGTGACATTGAACAGGCTAGGCTTGTGTAGGGTTTATATGCGCTAAAGTTTCAAAGAGTCGAAGGTAATTTTCTTGAAATATATGTTATGATCCCAGCTTATGGTACTACTGGACAAGTCCAATCCCAAATTGACAAACAGGAAGCTGGAAAAACACAGCAAGTCAGGCAGCATCTGGAGGAAAGAAGAAGTCAACGTTTCATGATACCCAAAACTTTGATTTCTCTGTTCCTCCAGAAGCTGCCTGGCTTGATGTGTTCTTCCAGCCTCCTGTTTGTATACCTTGGATTCCAGCATCTTCAGTTTGTTTTTGTCTCTAACCAAATCCCAAATTGGTCTGATAGATCATATTTGTTTTTTGCTTAGTATATCAATATGGTGATTAGAATGGCGAGGGCATCAATGGCTGGCCAAGATTCATTGTCCATTTCTAGTTGTCCTTGAGAAGGACAGCTGCCTTGAACCTCTGCAGTCTATGTGCTGTAGATAGATCCACAATACCCTCAGAGAGGGAATTCCAGGATTTTGACCCAGCAACAGTGAAGGAATAGTGATGTATTTCCAAGTCAGGATGAGGTCAGGAGTCACATGATGCCAGGGTATAGTCCAGGTGAAGTGAAGAAAAGCACACAGGCCCACAATTCATAGGCAGAGAGATCAACGGGCAGAGAGGTTAAAAGATCATACAAATGGTGTGAGTGAAGTGTTGAATAATAAGTCTCTGTGCATGATAAAAAGTTTCAGATGGTATGAGCAAAGTTTCAAAAGATAAGTAGCAAGTGAAGGGGATGGCCTATAATCCAATTAATTGAGGCAGAGGGATAATTACAAAAAAATACAAATAAGGTGGTGCTGGAGACAAACCAAATGGCTAGAATAACATGCTGAGGGTTTAAACAAAGTAATAAGTAATCCAAAACTGTATATACAAATTAAGGTGGAGAGATCATAACAATTTAACAAGGTGATGGTCTTCACTTCACCTGACAAAGGGGCAGCGCTTCAAAAGTTTGTGATTTCAAATGAACCTGTTGGACTATAACCTGGTGTCGTGTGACTTTTGACATTGCCCACCCCGGTCCAACACTGGCGCCTCCACAACAAGTCAGGCTGGTGAGTGACTTGACGGGAACTTGCAGGTGATAGTGATCCCCTGTATCTGCTGCCCTTGTTCTTCGAGGTGGAAGAGGTCATGAGTTTGGAAGTAGCTATATTAGGATCTTTCGTGAATTTCTGCAGTGCAACTCGTGCATTGTACATGCTGTTTGTGGATGTTGTGGCTATCAAGTGGGCTGCTTTTCCTTGTATGATGTTAAGCTTCCTGAGTGTTGTTGGAGATGCATCCATCCAGGCAAGTAGGAAGTATTCCATCATATTGTGACTTGTGCCTTGCAAATGGTGGACAGACTTTGAGGAGTCAGGAGTTGAGTTAATTAACACAACATTCTTAGCCCCTGACCTTCTCTTGTAGCCACTGTATTTATCTGGTAAGTCCAATGAGTTTCTGGCCAATGATAATCCATATGATGATAGTGGAGGACTCAGTAATGGTGTCACTATTGAACATCAAGAAGTAATGGTTATATTGTCTCTTACTGGAGATGGTCATTCCCTGCCATTTGTGTGGCACGATTCTGGCTTGCCACTTGTTAGCTCAAGCCTGCCTGAATATTGTCCAGGTCTTGTTGTATTTGGACACGGACTGCTTCAGTGTTAGAGGAGTCACGAATAGTGTTGAACATTGTGCAATCATCAGCGAGCATTCCCACTTCTGACCTTATGATGAAGGGAAGGTCATTACTGAAGCAGCTGAAGATGGTTGAGCCTGGGACGCTACCCTGAGGAATTCCTGCAGAGATGTTCTGGAACTGAGATGACTGACCTCCAACAACCACAACCATCTTCCTATGTACCACAACTCCAACCAGTGCAGAATTTGCCCCCGATACCCATTGATTCCAGTTTTGCTAGGGTTTGTTGAAGCCCCCTGATGCCCATTGATTCCAGTTTTGCTAGGGTTTGTTGAAGCCACACTCATTTGTTTTGCAGCCTTGATGACAATGGCTGTCACTCTCGCCTCACCTCTGGAATTCAGCTTTTTTATCCATGTTTGAACTAAGGCTGTATAAAGTCAGGAGCTGAGTGGCCCTGGCAGAACCCAAACTGGACATCACTAAGCAGGTTATTTCTGAGCAGGTGCTGCTTGATAGCACTGTTGACGACACCTTCTATGATTTTACTGATGACTGAGAGTAGGCTGATGGGGCAGTTATTGGTCAGGTTGGATTTATCTTGCCTTTTTATGTATATGACATACCTGGGCAACTTCCCGATTGTCAGGTAGATGCCAGTGTTGTAACTGTACTGGAACAGCTTGACGAGAGGAACACAAGTTCTGGAGAACAAGACTTCAGTACTATTGCTGGAATGTTATTAAGCCCATAGCCTTTGCGGTATCCAGCATGTCCAACCGTTTCTTGATATTACGTGGAGTGAATCGAATTGGCTGAAGACTGGTGTCTGTAAAACTGGAGACCACTGGAGGAGGCCCAGATGGATCATCCACTCGGCACTTCTGGCTGAAGGTTGCTGCAAATGTTTCAGCCTTATCTTTTGCACTGATGTGCTGGGCTCTTCCATCATTGAGGATGGGGATATTTGTGGACCCTCCTCCTCCAGTGAGTTATTTAATCATCCACCACTATTCATGATTAGATGTGACAGGGCTACAGAGCTTAGATCTGATCCATTGGTTGTGGGGTCACTTTGCTGTGCCTATCACTTGCTACTTATGCTGTTTAGCATGCAATTAGACCTGTTTGTTAACGTCACCAGACTGACACCTCATTTTCAGGTATGCCTGGTGCTGCTCCAGGCATGCCCTCCTGCACTCTCCATTGAACCAGTGTTGATTCCTTGGATTGATGATAATGATTGAGTGCGGCCGTGGGGTTGAAAATTGTACTGGAGTACCATTGATGGCCTCGAATAGATGCCATCTCTTGAGATGCTAGATCTGTGTAAAGTCTGTCCCATTTAACACGGAGATAGTGCCGCACAAAACATCGGAGGTTATTCTCAATGTGAAGACAGGGCATTATCTCCACAAGGACTGTGTGGTGGTCAATCTTACAAATACCGTTGTGGACAGATGCATCTGCAGCCAGCAGAATGGTGATGATAAGGTCAAGAATGTCTTCCCCTCTTTTGGTTCCCTCACCAGCTACTGCAGACCCAGTCTAGCAGCTATGCCCTTTAGGAGCTGGCACTGGATGAACTCAGCATCATCCAAGATACTGTGTGCATCACAGGTAAGAGTTTTGGTGAGGTGGGCACACCTAAGGCACAGGCAGAGAGTAGCTGGGTGACCACCAGGAAAGGCAAAGGCAAAGAGTGCAGAAATCCCCTGTGGCCATTCCCCTCAAAAAGAACTGAACTGTTTTGGATACTGTAGGGGATTTGGGGGGGTGACCGTTCAGGACAAAGCACCAGTAGCCAGGTTGCTGGCACTACAACTGACTCTGGAGCACAATGGGAAAGGGTAAATGTAAACAGGACCTGAGTGAGAGGAAATTCAATAGTTCGGGGGACAGACAGGGAATTCTTGGCTGCAGACGGGAATCTAGGATGGTGTGTTGCTTCCCAGGTACCATGGTTTAGGAAGTCTGGGAGCAGCTGCAGAACATTCTCAAAGGAGAGGGTGAGCAGTCTAAAGTCATTGTGCACATTTTTGCACAAATAACATAAGTAGAAATAATGATGAGGTCCTGCTGAGCGATTACAGAGAGCTAAGAAAAAGTTAAAAACTAGGACCTCGAAGGTAGTAATCTCCAGATTACTTGCAGTTCCTTGTGCTAGTGAGGTTAAGAACAGGAGGATATTGCAGATGAATGTGTGGCTAAAGAATTGGTGCAGTGGGCAGTGATTCAGATTCCTGGATCATTGGGATTTTTTCTGGGGCAGAGGTGACCTATTCAAGAGGGACGGGTTGCACCTGAACTGGAAAGGTACCAATATCCTGGAGGGCAGATTTGCTAGTGCGGCAACGGAGGGTTTAAACTAGATTGGCAGGCAGTTGGGATCCTCAACAGCACGGAGGCAAGTGCAAGGCTGGAATGAGATACAATGATCAGAAATGGAAATTTGAAGAGCTAGGTAAGGCTGGAACAGGTCAGAGAGCAAAGAATGCCTACTGGATGAAATTGCATCTATTTCAATGCAAGAGGGCTGCCAGGTAAGGCTAATGAACTCAGGGCATGGATAATATGTGGGACTGGAATATTATAGCCATTACAGAAACATGGCTAAGGGAGGGACAGGACTGGCAGCTTAATATACCAGGGTACAGGTGTTTTAGGCAGGACAGAGGTGGAGGAAAGAGGGGAGGGGGTGTTGAATTTTTGACAATGGGGAGTATCACAGCAATGGTCAGAGATGAAATAACAGGGATCATCCAGTGAGGTTTAGTGGGTGGAGCTAAGAAATAAGAACAAGATGGTGACATTATTGTGGTCGTAAGATAGGCCCCCAAATAGTCAACGGGAATTGGAGAAACAAATATGCAGGGAGACTGGGGAGACTTGCAGAAGCAATACGGATGTCATTGTGGGAGAGTTTAATTTTCCTAACGTAGTCTTGGACTGCCATTGTGTTAAGGGCTTAGATGGGTGGAATTTGTTAAATGTGTTCAGGAAAGTTTCCTCAAGGAGTAAACAGAGGGTCCTACTCGGGAAAGGGCAAAACTTGACCCACTCTTGGGAAATAAGGCAGGGCAGGTGACTGAAGTGACAGTAGGGAAGCACTTTGTGACCAGTGACAGTAGTTCTATTAATTTTAAAATAGTTATGGAAAAAGACAAAACTGGTCGACAGGTTCAAGTTCTAAGTTGTGGCAAGGTGAATTTTGATGGAATTAGACAGGAGCTTGAAGGGGTTGATTGGAGCAGTTTGTTTGCAGGCAAAGGGACCTTTGGCAAGTGGGAGGCCTTTAAAAGTGTGATTGCTAGAGTTAAAGATATATAGGTTCCTGTGAGAGTGAAGGGCAAGGTTGGCAGGAGTAAGGAACCTTGGATGACAAGAGATATTGAGGCTTTGCCAAGTAAAAGATGGAGGCATGGCTCAGGAGCAGGCAGCTGGGATCAAGAGAATCCCTAGAGAAATATAAGGGATACAGGAGTTTACTAAAGAAGGAAATCAGGACGGTGAAAAGGGGACTCGAAATAGCTTTGGCTGAGAATTTTAATGTGAATCCAAAGGGATTCTTAAAGTATATTAAAGGAAAAAGAATAACCAGAGAAAGAATAGGATCCTTCAAGGACTAAATGGGCATCTATGTTTGGAACTGCCAGAGATGGGCAAGGTCCTCAATGAATATTTCTTCTCTGTGTTTACCGTGGAGAAAGATATGAAGACTTGGGAACTTGGGGAAGTTAGTGGTGATATCTTGGGGACAGTACAGGAGATGTTGGAAGTATTAGAATATATGAAGGTGGATAAATCTCCTGGTCCTGACCAGATATATCTAAGAACCCTGCAGGAGGCTGGAGAAGAAATTGCGGGGGTCCCAGCTGATATATTTGCATCATTATTAGCCACAGGTGAAGTCCCAGAAGACTGGAGGGTAGTGAATGTTATGTTCTTATTTTGGAAAGTCAAATGAAGATAGGAGTTTCATGGTGAACAGTAGGGCCTTAAGGAGTGTAGTGGAACAGTGGGAGCTTGGTTTTCAGTGCACAGTTCTCTGAAAGTGAAGTAACAGGTAGACAGGGTTGTGAAGAAGACTTTTGACACACTGGCCTTCATCAGTCAGGGTACTGAGTACGGAAGTTGGGAAGTTACGATACAGTTGTACCTGACGTTGGTGAGGCCGCACTTGGAATATTGTGTTCAGCTTTGGTCACCTTGCTATAGGAAGGATGTTATTAAACTGGAAAGAGTGTAGAAGAAATTTACAAGGACGTTGCCAAGACTCAAGGGACTGAGTTAAAGGAAGAGATTGGACAAGCTAGGACTTATTTCTCTAAAGCGTAGGAGACTGAGGGGTGATCTTATAGAAGTGTATAAGATCATGACAGGCATGGATAGGGTGAATGCACTCAGTCTTTTTCCCAGGGTTGGGGAATGGAGGACTGGAGGGCATCAGTTTAAGGTAAGAAAGGAAAGAATACATGGGAGTCTGACAGGCAACTTTTTTACACAGAGGGTGGTAAACATGTGGAATGAGCTGCCATCGCATGTGGTTGAGGCGGGTACATTAACAAGATTTAAGAAGCATTTAGACAAATACATGGATAGTAAAGATATATAAGACCAAGTGCAGGGAAATGGGGTTAGCTTAGATGGACATTCTGGTCAGCACAGACCAATTTGGGCCAAAGGGCCTGTCTCCATGCTATAGGACTCTATGACCAGACCAGCTCAATCAGTACTGCTGTTGCAGAGACACTTTTGGTGGTGGACATTGAAATCCCCCACCCAGAGTAAATTTTGCACCCTTGCCACATTCCATGCTTCCTCAAAGTGTTGTTCAATATGGAGGATTACTGAATCATCAACAGAGGGTAGATTGTGGTGATCAGCAAGAGGTTTCTTTATCCATGTTTAATCTCAAGCCATGAGACTTCCTGGAGCCAGTGTTGAGGATCCCAAAACAAC
The DNA here is from genome assembly GCA_024137785.1 of Ginglymostoma cirratum. Taxonomy (NCBI): domain Eukaryota; kingdom Metazoa; phylum Chordata; class Chondrichthyes; order Orectolobiformes; family Ginglymostomatidae; genus Ginglymostoma; species Ginglymostoma cirratum. Next base: position 50,396,007 of record JAHRHZ010000249.1, read on the forward strand.
TCCTTTTTGGAGTTCTCCCACCTTTTCTGGGTCTGTCCTACCAGTGGGGCAGAGCATGCCCAGGGGTAGTGAAGGCAGTGTATAGGACATTGTCTGTAATGTGTGATTCCGTGAATATGACTGTGTCAGGCAGTCGCTTATCTAGTCTGTAAGAAAATGCTTCCAATTTTGGAACTAGTCCCAGTTGCTAAGAAGTAGAACTTTGAAGGGTCAACAGGACTGTTTTTGCTGTTGCCTTTTCTGGAGCCTAGGTCAATGCCAGGTGATCCGTCCATTTCATTTCTTTGTTGATACTTCATAGCAATCGATGTAATTGATACAACAATTGAAATATATTCACACAATGAATCATAATGTCTTCAATGCAGACAGAAGGATATGTGAGGAGCATGAAGGAAGAGTAACGACAGCTTGGCTAGAAGACATAGTGATCATCTTAGTGATTATCTCTCCGTGACAATCTGGAAATATCAGATGGCCAAATATATCCTTAATGAGGAATTCATAGAATGTTTTCAAGGTAATTTGTGGGAACAGCATATCCTGAAGTCCTACCAAAGAGCAGGCTGTACTAGACCTGAAATTGAGCAATGAGATAGGCTTAATTATCTCATAGTGAATGTGGGGAGCAGTGATTATGTTATGATTAAATTTTATGTTTAGTTTGTGGGAGAGAGGAGTGTGTCCAAGACCACTTTTGAAAAAGTTAAAAATTATTTAGGACAATCATAATGACCAGAGACTGTGTTCCAAGTACATTGAGATACGGACTGCCAAATGACCAGGTCTTAAAAGAAGTGGTGAGTGAGATAGTTGCTGCATTGGTTTTAATTTTCCAAAACTTCCTTGATTCAGGGAAGGTGGCAAATGTAATTGCTTTATTCAAAATGTGAGGGAGAATAAAAGGAGGAAACTATTGGCTAGTTAGCTTAGCACCTGTGATAACCATATGTTCAAAACTATAATTGAAGATGTTATAGTAAGCCGTTTGGATAAGTTTAAGGTAATCAGGTAGAGTCCCCATGGTTTTGTGAAACGGAAACTCATGTTTGACCAAAGCTTTGGAGTTATTGAAGGAAGTAACATGTACTGTGATATAAAGGGGAAACAGTATATGTACTGTCTTTAGATCGTCAGAGGACATTTGATAAGGTCACTGGGTAAATTTTAAGCCCATTAGCTTTGGCTTTAATTCAGAGAAGTCTAGGTCTGATTAATTTTTTTTTCAATTCAGTTCAGTAAACCTCAGGGTTGAATTCAGAAACAGATTTCCTCACCTGGAAGGAATTCAGGGCTGGTCAGGGAACCAGGCACAAAGGGTTTAGTTTGTGCATGTTCAAAATCAGGACAGTTGGATTCAATTGCCCCTAGTTATTAGAATTATGAAAGTGTAGATTCACAGATTTGTGATATGCTCAGGTCAGCAGCCTTGGAAAAGAACCATCAAATTGTGGCCACTGTCCACAGTCAAAATGTTGGGACTCAGTTAAATAGAAAATTAAGATTTGAGATAAAAGTGTAATTTCTTTTGATTTGCATCTTTATCATGGATATTGTTGGAAAACATGATTTAAGATCATTCAAGATAACAAGCATGGGGCTGGATGAACACAGCAGGTCAAGCAGCATCATAGGAGCAGGAAAACTTGACGTTTCGGGCCTAAACCCTTCATCAGAAAAAAATCTGAT
>JAHRHZ010000249.1:50398095-50465306 GCA_024137785.1 Ginglymostoma cirratum
ATCAGATTTTTTTCTGATGAAGGGTTTAGGCCCGAAACGTCAAGTTTTCCTGCTCCTATGATGCTGCTTGACCTGCTGTGTTCATCCAGCCCCATGCTTGTTATCTCGGATTCTCCAGCATCTGCAGTACCTTTTATCTCTTAAGATCATTCAAACTGTCTTCAATATTGAGATAATTTGGTTTCCCAAGGATGATTTCCACATCAAAGGATGAGATCCACAACTCCTTTGAGCTGACTGCTTCTCTGAACTGCCCTGAGCTGCTTCATTCGCTCAACACAAAACTTTCATACATCTGCAGTGTCAAAAAAAAATCAAAAGCACCTTACCTGGACATGCCACGCTCATTTGTGAAACTGTGCCAGGGAGGTGTATGAGAACGTGGGTCAATCACGCTACTGAATCCATTTTTAGGTGGGAACCATTAACAGCCAGCACTAAGAGAGCAGCTGAAATGTAAAACAGCAGCTCGTGCACAAAATTAGCAGCAAATGCTGTTTTAACATCACAGTCTGCCCACTCTGTATGCCCCTGGCACATACAAAGAATATTCGTGCCAGTTTCCTTACAATCATGGCACATTGAGCAAGCTGCATTGAAAATGGGCAGAAACATTTTTACCATTCCCAGCTAACTGAATTTTACAGCCATTGATTTTCATTTTTTCTTCTTTCTTGCTCCCACTCGACTTAATGCCTTTTCTGAAATCTAAAGAACATAAAGCATAGGGTACAACATAGGTGGATGTTCTGACAATTGTGATCTTTCTCTTTATTTCACTCACTTCATTACACATTTAGTCTCACATTCAGCCTCACAGTTTGAAAAAAATTGCTTTTAAAATTTGTCTTCTTATCTGTCTCATTCGAAGAAAAGCTACTGAAGAAAATGATTTGTAATACAGGAGTATTAAGAAATATTCTAAGAAATTCATTACTCTGCATATGCCCAGACAATAAAATCCAAAGTAACAGAATGGAAAAAAAATTATCCAATGGTGCCTTGGGTTTGATACAGGCTGCATTATCCAGATATAAAGTTAAATTAAAACATTAAAATAGAGGAAAATACATTTAGTGCATAAATTTGATCTTGTTATGAATAACAACTTTATAAAAAAAAAACTTTTATATTGAACATTAGCAATGTCAACAAGTGAGGAGAAAATTGCAGATGATTGATTTTTGGAAGCCTGGGCAACCATATGGTAATTGTAAAATCATAGCTATCGAGTATGACACACTGTGAGGCAAGTGTGAGACCTTCTTAAAATTACCACTTGCAATGCCATCTAGAGGATGTGGAGGTGCCAGTGTTGAACTGGGGTGGACAAAGTCAGAAATCACACATCAGGCTATAGTCTGACAGGTTTATCTGAAAACACAAGCTTTCAGACTTTTGTGACCCTTTGAGCTTTTACTTATAAAGTCTGTATCTGATGCTACCTCTCTCACTAATACCTGAAGAAGGACTGAGGCTTCAAAAGCTTGTGTTTTCAAATAAACCTGTTGGACTATACCTAGTGCCGTGTGATTTCTGACTTTGTCCATCTAGAGGAGTTACTAGAAACGGTGATACAATTGGTTCTGCTATAACAAAATAATTGTGTTACTGCACAACATTGCATTATAGAAAATCACGTTTTAGAAACAATGGGGCCTATGGGAAAAGCGGGGTTGGGGCAGACCACCAAGAACTATCACTCAAAATTGCTCAAAAATCACTCAAAAGCTTAATACAAAGCATAGCACAGTTTGAATAAATATTTAATTCATATCTAATAATGAAATAAAAGTAAATTTAACACCTTACATTGAAAAAATGTCAAGATGACTTGATAGGGGAGGAGGTTTTGAGGTTGCTCAGTTGTTAATGCAGGGGCTGAGGTTCATCATCATCATCATTACCTTCGGGTGCAATTGTGGTTGCAGGGTTGGGGTGAAAAATAATTAATCAAGAAGTGGACGGTTGCTGTTCATTGTGTTCTGACTGTCTCTTGAGGTTGGCTTAAAAAAGACATCCAGTTTTTGCTGCTTTCCCCTTTTTCTTCTTTCATAAAGAAGCTGTTCGTAGGGTGCCAAATAAAATCTTATTCTACGAACTGCTGCCCTGCTGCGCTCTGCATTGTAATCATCATCCTCTAAGAGGGGCAACTGCTTCTCAATTTCCCTCAGGATTGAAGACAAAACAGAAGTGGAAAGCTCTCGTGGTGCTACATCCTGGATTTCATCTTCTTTGTCTCCAGTTTACACTTATCCTTTGTTGTGCAGTTCAGGACAAATCTTGCAAAACGATCATGTGATGTCGACGCGTATCTTCTGCACACCAATGGAATCACATTATAGCCAACACAGGTTTCTTTTTTAGAAATAACGTTCCCCTACTAGTTGCAGACAATTGACTTTGCTGGAACACGCGTTATAGCAGAATTCAATGAGAAGAAATAAATCTATTGTACAATAAGTAAATGAATAGATAGATATATGCGTACATTTCCCAGATTTACGTTGCATTATTTATTTCTGTTCAGACAGAATGATAGCACTCCACCATTATAGTGTTACGCCATTGATTTATAAGTAAATCATTTCTGACGTACTCAATTTTACTAATATACTCTTTAAAAGAATCGTGCACTCCATACATGGGAAGATTGACAGTTATTCATAGATCCAAATGGCATAGTGAAGAGTTAATTTCCTTTCAGTATTAGCTAAGCACAAAATTGACAGCAGTGGTTATGGGCCTATACACATTATAACTCTGAATTGCCCACGTTCAAATAACTTATAAATCAGTTGACAACCAACATATTGAAATTATAATTGAGAGCAAGCAGCCATTACCAATACGCTATGCTCTGATTATTATAATGCTTTGTAACCTCTGAAGTGATTTTATTTGGTTCTGAAAAATTCTATTGGGCTATTATTTCTACTGCATGCTTAAAAGAAATTGAGATCATAATAAATTTTACAGATCGTCACTAAAAAAAGGTCAAGCTGCAGTTTGTCAGAAAAGTATTCAAATAAAGGTGAATCAAATTAAATAATAGGGAGTTAAAAAGGAGTATGAGAAACATTAGGAACAGGAAAAGCCCAACAGAGCTGACCATTTTTGATAAATAATTCCAGCTACCAATCATCTCATTTTATTTTTGAACAAATTCTCACTTCAGAAATCTGTGTTCAATGAAATATTATTATTTATGAGAAGAAAATTTCTGGGGTGAATATTCAAGAAGGATTTCCCACTCATTTACTCCACCACAAGGGTTAAGAACTGAGAAATCTCAAAGTAAGAGTTTAAACAGCATTGATATAATTCTTAAAAGTATTCCTGTTGAAGAGTATGAATGGTGTGGACCTCGATCAAGAGGATTGAGGATTAATGGAGAGAGCTTCACATACTTTTATCAGCATTGAGTTAGGACTCCCTTTTCAATAACCTCAACTGATAGGTATTTCACTGCATCCACTTAGACTGAAAAGTCATCAAACTAGGTGTCCCTTGGTCACTGGTGTAATAGTGATCTGGCTAAGGGCAGCTCCTTTGCTCATCTCATCACACTTTGCAGTCTTCCCCGCTTCTCTTTAGTTGCTTATAGATGTCTCCCGATTTCAATTTCAATGAGGAATATGATGAGGGAAAAGAACATCAGGTAGTTTCCCATTGGATTCCTCATGTGAATGTCAAAGAAACACACTTCATCTTCCTGAAGGATCTGTTGCCTGTAATCATCTGTTGTACTTCTAGGTTCTAACTCTTCAGCCACCACTACTGAATTTTAACGGTTGGCCATGTCTCATAACCCTGAGACATGTCCTGGGGCAACTCATAAAATGACAGGACAGCCATTTCAAATGACACACCTGTCCTAACTCAATAGTGACTTGATTTGAAGTTCTTAGATCTTTCGGAGACAGAGCGTACATTTAAAATTTGGAACTTCGTTCCTTCTTTTCAGCCTCTGTGGAACGAATTAGTGAAGCTGGTAGGGAAACTGTTGGAGAAAACTCTGAAGGACAGAATTAATCTCTGGAGAGCCAAGGTTTGATCAGGATTTCTTTGTTAGAAGGAGTTCATGCTTAATGAATTTGACGCATTTTTTCAAGGAGGTGACCAGGTGTGTAGATGAAGGTAACGCAGTTGATATCATTTATATGGATTTTAGTAAAGCCTTTAACAAGGTCTCACATGGAAGATTGATGGAGGAGGTAAAAACTCATGGGATCCAGGATAACTTGACAGCTTAGATCCAAATTTGCTGAATGGTACGAGCTAGAGGGTGGTGGTAGAAGGTTTTTTGTGAGACTGAAGCCTTGTGTGCAGTGGCATACCACAGGGATTAGTGCCGGGTCCTGTAGTTTTCTTTATATATATATATACATAAACAATGTAGATGAGAATATGGAGGGGTCACTAAATTAGTTCACAGACAAGACAAAGATTAATCTGGCGGTTAATAGTGGGGAAGAAGGTCACAGGAAGATATAGACAGATTGGTCAGATGGACAGATCAGTTGCAGATAGGATTTAACCCTGATAAGTTCAGGGTGAACTTTAAGGTGAAGGGCAGGAGGTTTAGAGTGGATTTGTAGAAATACGTTATCACCCAGAGAGCAGTGGGAATGTGGAATGCATTGGGAAAGTAATAGAGGCAGGAAACATCACAGCCTTTTAAAAAATTACAAAGAGGAGCACTTAAAAGGTCATAAAGTTACAGATTTCCAGAATTTACAGTTTTGTGCTTTAATATCTATTTAATCTTTTTACGTCCATATGGGAGGGCAGAGAGAGCTGCAGTTCATCTTATTCAAAGGACTGTAAGACCAATGGTGCACTGGATGTTGGCCTCTTTAGGACTTAAACCAACAACCTTCTGATTCAGAGGTGGTATCAACTGAGCCAAGCTGATCTGCAATACAAACTAATAGCCATGGTGACTGGTTCATTAGCCAAACATAAAATGATTGGCCAGAATTGCAAAAAATCCACTATCCACCTAAGACAAATCTTATCTCCTGGAATGTCAGTCTTCCTGCTTTCCCAGATATTTCACATTCCTGTGGAGGATGCTCAGGTTGACATTTTATCTGAACATTAAAATAAGTCATGCTGCCCCCTAATATTTGATAGGTCTGTCCACCAACTTGGAGTGGTATGATAACCTCTTCAATCCCACCTCGATTAAATCCAGGTATTGGAGGCAGTTTGGGGTCTTAGTTGGGATTAAGACTTCAATGATTTTAATTTCCCCACTTGTCCCAAATTTGCACTTTTTTGCAATTCAAATTCTCTCCTAAGTGTTGTAAAGGCTACTGCTGTCTTCCAAATCTCGGAACCTGGTTACAATTGCAGAAACATCTGTGGCACTGACAAGATTAGCAAAGGTAATGTCACTAACTATCAATTATTGTCAAGTAGGAAAGTTAAAGCATTTATACAACAAAATGTCTCCTTCTGCTCATGCCACCTTACAGTTTTCCAGTGTTTATTCAGCATTGAATCGGAAATAAACCTACTCAAACAAAAACAGCTTCAATGTTTTTTTCAATTACACTCATGAAATTGCCGCAAGTGTGGAATATGCGTATAGGCAAGATTTACAACCTGCCAGGTATGACTCCAACCAATTCCTGGGATTAGAGAGCTTCCTGCGAGGAGTGATTGATACAATGGGTCTTTATTTGCAGAACTAAACTCCACCAACTACACCATCTTCTTATGTTCCAGGTATGATTCCATCCAGCAGTGCGTTTTCCCTCTGAATCTCATTGATTCGAGTTTTGCAAGGTGACCTCAATGCTATTCAGTGAAATTTGCTTTGATGTCAAGGGCAGTCAATCTCACCTCACCTCTGGAATTTAACTCTTTTGTCCATGTTTGAACCAATGCTGTAATAAGGTCACGAGCTGAATGGCCCTGGCAAAATCCAAACTGGGTATCAGTGAGCAGGCTATTTCTAAATGAATGCCACTGGATAGCATTACTCAAGATCCCGTTCATCGTCTTCCTGAAGTTTGAGAACAGACTAATGGGGTGGTATTTGATGGATTGCTTTTGTCCTTTTTTTTATGTGCACAGGGCATACTTGGGCAATCTTCCACATTGCCAGGTAAGTGCCAGTATTGTAGTTGTACTGGAGAGTTTAGACAGGGACATGGCAACTTCTGCAGGACCATTCTTCAGTGCTAGTACCAGAATACTGTCTGTGCCCATGGCCTTTTTAGTATCTAGTGCCTTCAGTGATATCTTAATATTCAGTTGAATTGAATTTGCTGAAGACTGACACCTGTAATGTTGGAGATCTCTGAAGGATATCTGAGATGCACCATCCAAATTGTGTCATAAAGATAGGGAGGAAGCTGAGTCATGAAGCGGAAATAAGCAGCCTACATAGGGATATAGGTAGGCTTAGTGTTTGAGCAAAGATTTGGCAAATGGAGTTCAGTGTGGAAATGTGTGAAATTCTACATTTTGGCAGAAAGAATAAAAACAATCATATCATCTAAACAGTGAGAAGTTGCAGAGCTTGGAGGTACATGGAAATCTGCCTATTTGGTCTGGCCTACATGTAATTCCAGGCTCACAGCAATCCTGTGCATGAATTACAGATAATTAGCATGCATGTATTGCAAGTAATCAGGAAATCTAACGGAGTGTTATGGTTTATTGTGAGGGAAATTGAGTGTAAGAGTTATGCTTCAGTTATATAAGGCATTGGCGAAACTGTATCTGGAGTACAGCAGAAGGATGTCAATGCATTGGAAACAGTTTAGAGGAGACTAATACCTGAAATGAGCAGAGGCTAGACAGGCTAGGCCTTTATCCTCTGAAGTTTACAAAAGTCAGAGCTGACTGAATTGAAACATATAAGATCCTGAGGGGACTTGATCAGGTGGATGTGGAAAGGATGTTTCCTCTTGCGGGAGGATCTAGAACTAGGGGCTATTGTTAAAAAATATGGGATCATCCATTTAAAACAGAGAAAGAGGATTTTTTTTGTCTCTCATAAGGTTTCTTCATTAAAAGACAGTAGATGTTGCATCTTTAAATATTTTAAAGGCAGACATAGATAGATTCTTGATCACCAAAGGGATGAAAGTTTATTGGGGATATACAGGAAATTAGAGTTGAGGTTAAAATCAGATCAGCCATGATCTTATTGAATGGGACAGAACAGGCTTGAAGGGGCAAATGGCGTATGACTGTTGCTCCTTAATCTTATGATCATATGTTCAAAATCTATCCCATTTGCTAATGTTGCAGTGCCACACAGCACAATATGAAGACAGGACTTTGCCTCAATGAGGACTTTGTAGTGGTCACTCCTACCAATACTGTCATGGACAGATATTCCTGTAGCTGGCAAATTAGCAAGGATGAGACCAAATATGTTCTGAGGAAGGGTCACCGGACCTGAAATGTTAACTCTGTTTTTTTCTCCACAAATGCTGCCAGACCTGCTGAGCTTTTCCAGCAACTTTGTTTTTGTTCCTGATTTACTGCGTATGCTGTTCTTTCAGTTTTTATATTATTCCCTCTCTTTAGTTCCCTCATCACCTGCCACAGACCCAGTCTGACATCTATGACCTGAAGGACTTGACCAGCTCAATAGTAGTTGTGCTGCCAAACTACACTTCGCGATAGACAGTGACGTCCCTCACCCAGAGTATGTTCTCTTGTTGTATTGTCTATGAATCTAACTGGGAAAAGATTCACGTTAAAATCATGGGCAAAGATTCACGTTAAAAGATGTGGAGGAGCAACCCACATCAGAGTGTAATGGGACATCCCATTCCAATGAGGTAACAGTATCCAAAATGGCAAACCACCATTTCAAAAGAAATCAGCTGTTACATGAATAGGCCAAAAATAATGTTTCATTGTCTTTCTGCTTCTCCTCATTTGGGGTAAAGAATCCAATGATGGAAAATTGTCAATTTGTCTAGTACGATTATCTGTTCATTTTCAATTCTTGAGTGACTTCCCACAAACTCTATGTGACATAGTTCATCTTTCAGGAAGCATAAGTTCCTCTTGGTCTATTATTTGCCCACTGAGAAGAATTTCTGGAGTGGTCTGGGAATACTATTGGATATGCCCCATAAGTTGTCTGTGGACACAGGGGATACCAGTTGAAAAATGCAACTACCTTCACCTTGCTAATCAGGAGATTAATCAGTAAAGGAAAATGTTACATATGTCATCAGAGACCCAAGCTAAAGCTATGGGGCAATGGGTTCAAATTTCACTTAGTATCTGATATAATTCAAATTCAATCAATAAATCTGGAACATAAACTTGGATTCAGTAATGGTGACAATGAGAACCAATATCTATTGTTATGAAATAAATCTGATTCACTAATGCTCTTTACAGAAGGAAATCTGCCCATTTGGCCTGGCCTACATGTGATTCCAAACTCATAGCTACGTGGTTGACACTTAACTACCCCTCTGAAATGGTCTAACAAGCCATTCAATGCAAGGATGTTTGCGGAGCGGTTACAAATGCTGGTCCCTTGTCAGTGATGTCATGAAAACATCGAAAAAAATAATTACGATGTTAATTAAATGCCACAAGATTCTGACAATTACAGGTTCCACCTCAATTTCATGCTATTCCTGTGCGAAGCCATCTCAGAAGAAAAACATATTTAAAACCCCTTTATGCCTAACAGTTCAAATATCTACCTAGAAGAGATGTCTAGAGAGTAATTGTATTTTAGGAATACTTAAAGTACTGCTTCTTGGTTATGGAAGTATTATGGTTCTAATAGTGAACAAACAGACCAGAGGTTGAGTTCAAATGCCACCATGGCGGGGTATGAAACCAAATTCAATAAACCTCTTCTTTCTGAGCTAATGTCAGGGGAGCAATTTTCGCCTTTACTACCTCAGCACTAATCTGCTAGAGTAAAGTGATTAACAAGGTGTGGATTCATTTGAAACTGTGGCTTTAGCAGAGGTCAGTGAAATAAAAATTAGGCGGGTTTTAGCAAGGGACAAGAAATCCATTTTGCTAGATAACGCCATTGGTGGTAAATCTGAAAATGTAACTGCAGGAGAAAATGACCACAACAGCTGTTGGATTGCTATAAAAACCTATTTCTGGTCAATCCAATATAAGAATGAGGTCATTATTTATGTGGTTTATTCGGAGCGATCTTTGAAGAAGTCTATTGGTTGTCAAGGCAACTAAGAATAGGCAATAAATGTAGGCTTGCCAACATTGCCCATGACCAGAGAACAAAATAATCTTGCAAAATCTAAACAGAGCAGAATTTTACTTCAGCTTTAGTAGCTTAGTAATTAACCTCCAGATGATTATATATAGTAGAGCCTTCAAGAAATAAATACTAGAAAATAACTGAAAAAATTCAAACCAGCATGAATTAGTGATTAGTAAACAGCTAAGATCCATAAAAAACATCGTTAAACATGAATAATTAAAACATCTGTCATATTAGATGATCACAAGTTCAATTATATACTTACTAATTTATGTTTATTACCATAACTCAATCTAAACACTGATTTAGCACTTTTATTTTTTTCTGTCCCTGAACAATATAATTTAAAATTACCACAAGTCTGCACTAAGTAAATCCTTTGAAAAAAAATGTGTTTTAGAACTCATTCATTCCATAAAGTTAAATTGGTTTTAGACTACGACAGTGGCATTACATATGCAGTGATAAATTAAGAGCAGACTGTTAGCCTGAGGCAAAGGATTGTCACGTGACAGCAATATTAAATCCAGTTTCTGGAGATTCCTGTATTGTGTCTGACATTTTCAACAAACATAAATGTATACCATTCAAAACTACTCTGCCGATTTTCAGGTTTTCCAAAATTGTCTATATAAGTTGAAAGCACAGCCAATGTAAAAGTGTATGTTTATATATTGAGAATAAAAGTGGTTTATGTTGAAGAGGCCTGACATGTATGTAAGTTTAAAAGACAGGAATAAATTTTAGTAAGAATGTGATTGCAGGTCACAAACTAAAGACAACAATTTAGGAATATTTTCATTCAAAGATCTTATCTCTCATATTGAAAACTATTGATCGTCATTTCTTGATCACTCACATAATACTGTTCTATATTAATAATATTAGAAGCTTCATTGAATTGGCATAAATGGTCTATTTGTGATCAATTCTCTGCCAGTATTTTAGTAGGAAAAATTTTGGCTGTAATAGTGTTATGTTACTCTGTTCCCTTGTCACTAATCCCACTGCCATCCTTACCTACTCCTTCAGGCTGAAACATACTGTTTGTAACCTTAGCATCCAAATTGAACCTAAATTGAGTTTTGGAGCTCCATATCTATGCCATCATAAAACAGCCTCTTTTCAGTTCCATAACATTGTCTGTTGCCATCACTGCCTCATCCCATCTGCTGTTGAAATCTGGGCCCATGTTTGAGTTACTTTGGGTATCAACTCTTCCAGATAGTTTCCCATCTTCCACTTTTCATAAATTGGAGCTTATCTAAAATTTTGATACCGGCATTCTATCTTACACAAATTCTGTTTATCCACCATCTCTGTGCTCAGTAACTGAGATTGGCCTGTGGTCCAGCAAAAGTCCGATTTCAAACTTCACATCCTCATGTTAAAATCCATTCACGTACTTTTTTTCTTTTCTCTATCTTTGTAACCACCTCCAGGTCTGCAACTTTTGAGAACTCCACATTATCCACCTTGCATATGCACCAACCTCCTTCACCCCATTATTGGTTGCTGCAGCTTCAGCAGCCTAGACCTTGGGCTTTGGAATTCCCTTCCTATTTTCTACACTTTTCATCAAGTTTTCCTCTTTTATGATGCTTGTTAAAACCTATCTCTCCACTGAAGTTTTCACAAACATGTGCTCACATTTCCCTCTTTAGCTTGGCAACAATATTTTCCAATCAAATTGCTACATGTGCCTGGTACATTTTACTATGTGAAGGGGATAAATTATTTTTATTATCATTGAATGAAGTCATGAATAACAATATTACAGAATTGCCAAGATTAGAGATTAATACAGTCAGGTTGGTTTGAAACAATAGTTTGGTTAGTGTCAAAAAGACAAAAAAAAATTGACTGCTTCCATGCGATGTGGTATACTGCCATTTTTCTGCTCAACATTGTTACATTTGTCAGAAATGCCTTACCTAGATTTTTACTTTCTTACCTCTATCGCTTCATCATTCTATCCCTGATAGATCAAGGGTTAAACACATTGGTTTTACACAAATTTAACAGCATAGGAATGACATTTAACATCCACTGCATCAAACTGAGAAATAATTAAAGTTGAACAATAAAATTATGGCAGAAAATTTGTTGTATTTATTTTATAGTATATGATTTAGCTTCAATATGAGCAGACAAAAGTCTCTGTTACCTTTTTGATGTATGTGGCTGTAAAATTGTGACCACTCATTACAGACAATGTTTATAGTATGGGCATAACATTAAATTACAACCATATGTTGGGGCCAAGAAATTGTACTGGGCCATGTGTTTCTAATTAATACTTCTGAAGTACTGGAAATATTTATATGCTATGGGTTGACTGCATAGAATGATTAAGGTTGCTCTTGTTAAGAGTTTTACATTTATTGATGCTACAAATGAAGTCAGAATATGCTTGAAACAAAAAGGTTATTCTTTGTAAAGATTGGTCAATGTCCAAAAATGTCTTTGACTGTAATTTTGTTTATAGGAAATCCTGTATAATACTGTTTAGTGGTTCCATATGGAATTCTCAATGGATTTTTGGGTGGGTCCAAAGAAAGTACACTTACATTCCAAAGATTTGTAGTCATTCAAGATCAAATTCAGTGGGTTTTGGCGACAGTTTAAATACGCAGATGTTTTATACTCTCCCACTGTTTGGCCTCCAGCTGTGTGTCTGGCGAAAAGTCTTTGTAATAATTGGGAAGCCTATTAAATTCTTGAAATATGATATACTGTATTCTTGTATTAAATTCGTATTAATGTGTCTATGAAAAAGTAATTTAGCTTGCTTAAGATTTTCTGCGCTTTAAACATTTTGTATGGTAGTGCATTGAGTTTTCTCTCACACTTGCCTATTTTCTTTCTAAATGACTTGCATTGTGATCCATCCCAATTATCTGCATGCTGAAGAAGAAAATGTTCACATGATTTCATTTTTATGGTTGTTTATTGCGGTAATGAAAAATTATGAGCTGAATGGTTATTTGTAAAAAGCTGTGACATTCTTATATACATGAGCAGCTCAATACAATTAAGAAACAGAATTTAAGGCAATACTTTTGCCCAAGTCTGCAACCTGTTAATATGAAACTGCCATGGGACTAAGTAGTAGGATCTTGGTATAGCAGAGAAGTGACTAGATCATGACTTCAGTTACGAAGTTTATAAAATGTACATAGCAGAAATAAAGGACAATCAGCAAATTAGATGACCTTATCCGCTGGTAAACACTGTGGAACATTTATGGAACATAAGGACAATATGTTCTGAACATACTCATAATGTGTTATGTGAAATTAAAGCACATGGGATTGGGATAGTGTATGACATGGATAGAAACTGGTTGGCAAGTAAGAAAAAATGTAGGAATAAACGTGTCTTTTCTGAGCAATCTGTAACTAGTGGGTGACTGAAGGGATCAGTTCTTGTACCTACTTATTCACAATATTTATGAATTATTTAAATGGTGGAATGAAATGTAATGTCTCCAAGTTTGCAGACGACACAAAGCTGGGTGGGAGGGTGAGCTGTGAGGAGGATGCAGATTTTGACAAGTCAAGTGAGTGGGTAAATGCACAGCAGGTTATGTATTATGTGAATAAATGTAAGGTTAACCACTTTGGTATCAAAAACAGGAAGGCAGGTTATTATCTGAATGCAATAGATTGGGAAAGGGGCAAGTGCTACAAACCCTGGATGCCTTTGTACCCCGGTCACTGAAAATAAGCATGCAGTGCAGAGAGCAAATGCAGTGTTGGCCATCATAGCGAGAGGATTCATGTACAGGAGCAGGGATGTCTTGCAGCATTTTTACAGGCCCTTGGTGGAGTCACAACCGGAGTATTGTGTACATTTTTGTCTCCTTATCTGAGGAAGGATGTTCTGACTATGGAGAGAGTGCACCAAAATTTTACCAGACTGATTCCTGGGAAGGCAAGACTGACATAGGAAAAGAGACTGAATCATTTAGGATTATATTCACTGGAGTTTAGAATAACAGAGAGGGAAGTGTAGGTAGGACTTCCTGCGAATCATATCAAATTCTAACAGGACTAGAATCCATAACTAAAGGTCAGAGTCTGAAGATATGGGATAGACCATTTAGGACAAGATGAGGCGACGTTTCTTCACCTGGAGAGTGGTGGGCCTGTGGAATTTTCTGCCAGAGAAAGCAGTTGAGTCCAAAACATTGAATTTTTTCAAGATGGAGTTGGGTATAATTCTTAGGGCTAAAGGAATCAGAAGGTTGAGGAGAAAGTGCAAACCAGCTATGATCATAGTGAATGGCATAGCAGGCACAAAGGGCCAAAGGCCCTCTCCTGCTCCTGTCTTCTATGTTTCTGCATCAGGGAATAACAAAAGGATAAATTTCTGGGTGAGTCCTTTTACAAGACTTGATTTGCAATGTAAGAGTAATAATATAATTGCCTTAAACTGGAAATCTCCATGGAATTATTTGGACGATAGCAGTTAATGATCTTGCTTCACATTGATAGTTATGAATTTGAGGACAAGGAGTCCTGACACAACCACGTGGGGATGAAATCGGTTGCAAGGAGAAATCTTTCCTAGCTTTTCCTGGGAAGTGGGCGATGATTATTGCAAAAAGAGACTCCATAGCCCATGGAGGGATGTCAATGGCAAAAGCTGTTTCTGTGGCTGCAATATTGCTTCTGGAGTTAATTTCGTAGTATTGTAGATCTATCCTCCTGTCAATGAATAGCACAAGCTTTAATGAACATAGATATGCTTCAATAGGTATGCTTAGAATAAAGGTATAATCCCTTTATTTTGTACTAATCCCAAATTCTTTTACAGTACCTCATTTAACCATGAACATTTCATAATGAGCACTTTACCCTTTACTCCCACTTCTCACCTCCACTCATCCCACTCCAAGTCTCTTCTGATCAAGGTTTCATTCTGCATCTATATTCTCAGCCCTATTTCAGGACGGATGGAATGAACATACTTCCTTTGATGCTCTTTGAATGTGAAAGACTTTGGCAGATTGGAGTTGCTGCCTCTGAAAATAGGAGCAGCCAGACTACCTTCCACTTGCATGAACTTGAGGCTGTTCTGGAGTGGTCAGTATCATCTGTGAATTCTTGCATGATTAAAGATTTCTTTTCAACTCCATGGGCACTTTGCTGGCTGTAGAAAAATTAAGCTTCACTTATTTTCATTAACAATTTAACGAATACAATGTTGCTTTCTTTTATTCCAGCAGTTCCTACTCTGGAAGGAAATTCTTCACCTGTTACTGTGTGTTCCATTGCTGCGTTGCATTGACAGGTCCTGTGACAGTCTGCTGCTGGGTTTGAGGCTGGCCATGGGCCCCCTGCACCTGCTTTTGCCTTCTTAAGTGACCAACATCCCACCAGCACCTGGACACAAAACTCTCATTGGAAATGATCTACTTTGGGAATATAATGACTAAAGCAGTTTTTAAGTTTCAGAAGAGTCAGGGGCATATCCTGCAGATGAAGACTGCACACACCCTTCTAGAAAGTGAGATAAACTGCACCCTGATAACAAGTGCCATGTCTCCAACACTCATTTAGTTTCAGCCTTAACATGTGCAGCAACTTAGTGAAGGGGCCATGCTAGTTGAGTGACCAATACATTACATTACATCAAGTGGAAGTGCCTTTTGCTCTCCAATACTCTTCCCATCCCACACGCACATCAATCATTCAAATTCTCTTGCATTCAGTACAGCTTATGGTGATACTTACGTGTCAGATGACAAAGCAATGGCCTCCACCTTCCACAGCAACCTTGGAAACTGCACAAGAAATGGGTTGTCTTTGACCAGATTTCACCTCTTTTTAGGGCATTACTGCTATCTTCAGCACCACTGAGAAGTCAATGTTCAAACTGCAAGAGCCAAATCATCTTTTAACAGCATTTGAACCCAAACCATATTCATTTGGGGTGCACATTAAATAAATGATGAAATATTTCCACATGAAATGTGGAATACATTTGCAAATACATGTTTCATGTTGACATTCTAATGTCCAGCAGATGCAGATCTTGAACATTTGCCCCATTAAAACTGAAAACACTGAATTCGTCCATCCTGCACTTTGTCTCATCATGGCATGCCCCAGCACTTCCTAGACTAGCAAGCTTAAATGAGAGGCCTTTGAAATACACCAAAATCTCTTCAAATATCTGTTCTTCATAGTTTCTCAGTTTGGGTCCAAGGAGTTTTAATACTGTCAGCAAAAGAAGTCACAAATAGACATACCCCACCACTACTGTGTACAATCTCAATTTGAGAACATTTAGTGTCATTTTATTTGCTGGCTCCAGAAAAGAGAAGAGAAATTCTTCACTCCTGATCTCTAAGGACTAGGTCTTAATTCCAGTCTAGATACTCTGCCATTTTCATCAAGTGATTATCTATATATTTTGTTATAATATGCAAACCTCTGTCAACAGCTCACTGGATCCCACATTGGGGCTCAAGAGGAAGTGATGGATGTGGGTACAGTTATGACATTTAAAAGATATTTGGATAACTATATGAATAAGAAATGTTTGGAACGATACAGGCCAAGCGCAGGCAGGTGGGACTAGATTAGTTTGAGATGTTGATCCACATGGACTGGTTGGACCGAAGGCTCTGTTTTCACGTTATGACTAAATGCTGCAACTTATGATTTAGGTTACCCTTGATACAAAGCAATAAAAATAACCTCCAGAGTAAGGCTACGATACAGATCATATCCTCATCTCAGGCAGATTTTTAGTCATTCCGGGGGACTTCCTCAAAGTCATGTCAGAAGCTCAGAGATGAAAAGCTTCCCATTTTTAGTGCCCTTAGATTATTGCTGCAGGAATTTTCCTTCTAGCTAGGGCACAATTGACTTAAGAACCCCATGTAGAAAAATACCTGCACTGCCAGAAGGCCTTTAAGAGTCCAGAGGATTGTATTACTGCTGCAAACATTTTAAACTGTTTGCCAAAAATCACTTTGCAGTATTGGCAACGTGCTTCCCAAAATGATGCACAATTTTAACTGAGCACAGGTGAGTAAAAAGCACTATAATGAAACCAAGTACTGCGGATGCTGGAGATCTGGAACAAAAACAGAAATTCCTGGAAAAACTCAACAGCTGTGTGTTTGGAGCCTGAAGAATCACCGACTCAAACATGAACTCTGCCTACTCCCCCACAGATGCTGCCAGAGCTGCTGAGTATTTTCAGCAATTTGTTTTTGTTTCAGTAAAAAGCATCCATCTGTTAATATTGTGAGCACCAGCTCCCTAAATGAGCTTGCCCAAAGATCTGAGTGAGTGGACATCCAGGCTGCAAGTTAATGGTAACCACAATTTTCTTTCTGCTGTTGACTTGTTTGTAGTATTAATAAACTAAATCAGCCCCGCTATTGATAAATAGTTATTTCCAAAGTAGAGCTTATTGCTTAGGGAGGTGATGGTTTTATTATCTTGTTCCTGGGAGTTGAACGGTTATAATGTAAAGATGCAGTTGCATTGTATAGTTACTATTTACATGCATTGATTACAATGCATTTACATACATTGATTACTAAATACACTGTGCTTAATAGTTTTAGATTGATAAAACCACTGAAGTATATAAGGAAAGCGGGAAAGAACTTAAGCAAGTAATTAGAAGGGCTAAAAGGAGTCATGAAAAGTTGTTAGCAAACAGGATGAGGGAGAAGCCCAAGGTTTTAAGCAAGACGGTAGCCAGGGAAAGGGTTGGCCCGCTCAAGGACAAAGGAGGGAATCTATGTGTGGAGCCAGAAGAGGTAGGTGAGGTCTTAAAAATATACTTTGTGTCAGTATTCACCAAAGAGAAGGAAGTGGTAGAGGATGATCTCATGGAGAAAGGAGTGTTGAATTTCTAAGCCAAGTTGTTATTAAAAAGGGAGAGGTGTTGCGCATCTTAAAGAAGTATTAAGATAGATAAGTCCTTGCGTCCTGGTGGGATCTATCCCAGAATATTGAGGGAGCCAAATTGCTGGAGCATTGACAGACATCTTTGTATCCTCTTTGGCCACGGGGTGAGGTCCCAGAGGACTGGAGAATAGCCAATGTTGTCCTATTGTTTAAAAAGGATATCAGAGTTAATCCAGTAAATTACAGGCCTGTAAGCCTCACATCATTGGCAGGGAAATTATTGGAAAAGACTCCCAGGAACAAGATCCATACACATTTAAAAGCAAATAGACAGATTAGCGATAAATAACATGGTTTTGTCCGGGACAGGTCATGCCTCATTAACTTGATCAAGGTTTTTGAGGAGGTGATGAAGATGATTGATGAGAGGAAAGCAGTTGATGTTGTCTACATGGACTTCATTGAAGCCTTAGGCAAGGTCCCTCATGGCAGACTGGTACAAAAGGTGAGGTCACATGGTATCAAGGGTGAGCTGGCAAGATGGATACAGAACTGGCTTAGTCATAGGAGACAGAGGGTAGCGTGGAAGGATGCTTTTGAGAATGGAGGGCTGTGACTGGTGGTGTTCCAAAGGGATCAGTGCTGGGGCCTCTGCTGCTCGTGATCTACATAAATGATTTGAAGGAAAATGTACCTGGTCTAATTAGTAATTTTGTGGAAGATACAAAGATTGGTGGAGTTGCAGATAATGAGGAGGATTATCAGAGAATACAGCAGGATATAGATCAGTTGGAGGATTGGGCAGAAAAATGGCAGATGGAGTTTAATCCAGACAAATGTGAGGTGAAGCATTTTGGAAGGTCAAGTACATGTGGAAATTAAACAGTGAATGGCAGAACCATTAGGAGTCTTGATATGCAGAGGGATCTGGGTGTGCAGGTCCACAGATCACTAAAGGTGGCAGCACAGGTAGATAAGGTAGTTAAAAAAAAGACCTATGACATGCTTGCCTTCATTGGAAGGAGCATTGACTTAAGGATAGACAAGTTATGCTGCAGCTTTATAGAACTTTAGTCAGGGCAGACTTGGAATGTAGCATACAGTTCTGGTCACCACACTACTAGAAGGACATGGATGTTTTGACCAGGGTACAGAAAAGGCTTACCTTGATGTTGCCTGGTATGGGGGATTTTAGTTTTGAAGTAAGGTTGGATAGACTGGGTTTGTTTTCACTGGAACGCAGGAGATTGAGGCGCGACACGATAGAAGTTTGTAAAATTATGAATGGCATGGATAGAGTGGAAAGTATGAAGCTTTTTCCCGGGGTGGAGGAGTCAATTACTAGGGGACACAGGTTCAAGTGTGAGGGGGAAATTTAAAAGAGATGTGTGAGGCACGAAAAGGGTAGTGAGTGCCTGGAACATGCTGCCAGAGGAGGTGGTGGTGGAAGCAGACACAATAGCAGTATTCAAGAAGCATCTGGGTGAATAGGAAGGGAATAGAGGGATACAGATCTTGTAAGCAAGGGGGAGGTGATGGCCTAGTGGTAATATCACTGGACTGTTAATCCAGAGACCTACATAACATTTTGGGACCAAGGTTCGAATCCTGCCTTGGGAGATGGTGGAATTTGAATTCAATAAAATATCTGGAATTAAGAATCTAGTGATGAAGATGAATCCATTGTTGATACTATATCGGGAGCAACAGATGCTGTTTTCATGCTGATTGGCTCTATGACTGTATGATGCTCAGTTTGGTTGCTACCAGTGCCTCTTGGTCCTGGGTTCATTACTGTATTAATCCAATGATGGCAAAGCAGCCAAGCTTCAGAGATGAGGTGAGACTGACTGTTCTTGATATCAACACAGTATAGCTTAAAGCATAGCCCAAGCAAAACAGAAGACAATTGGAAATCCATCCTCTGGATTAAGTCATACCCCCAAAAAAAGTAACATTATTATGGCTGTTGGAAGTCAATTTTCTCAGTTCCAGGACATCTCTTCAGGAGTTCCTCTGGGTGGTGACCAAAGCCATGCCATCTTTATCTGCTTCATGACCCTCCTTCTATTATGAGGTCAGTAACATGGAGGTTCACTGATAATTGGACAAATTTCAGCACTATTCATGACTCCTCAGATACTGAAGCTGTCAGTGTCCATTTGCAATAAAAACTGTGCAACATCCAAACTTGAACTGATAAGTGTTAAGTAACATCCGTGCCACACATTTGTCAGGCCACCTCCAACACGAGAAAATTCCACTATCTCTCCATGACATTCAGTGGCATTATCATTGCTAAATCCCCAACTACCATCATCTCCAACTACCATTGACCAGCACATTAAGTAGGAGGTTTTTTTTTCCCCAGAATGCTTCTTTGCCTCTCTTATTTGCTTTTTCACTTCTTCTCTGTATCTTCTATGCTCAGCCTGATTCAACCTGACTTCTGTCATTATGACATATTTTCATCTTCATCCTAATCTCTATCATGCTTACAGTGAGCTCAGCAATTATTTATCTTAACTCTCCCCTCATGGAAATATACTTTAATTTTGCCCAAAATATCTATTCTTTATAGGCAGCCCATTGTTATGTTTGCGTCTGACATGCCAACTGATCTGAGTCAGGTTCATTATTGTCTCCTTCAAACGGGCTTTCCCCACTTAATTAATTTGACTGTGGATCTTTCCTTTTCCTTTTCCATAGCCAGTCTTGACCCTTCGGTATAATGGTCACCATCAGAAAAATGTTGTATTGACACATATCCACATAACCAACCTCATTCGCAAAAACTCATTGGACTGAAAAGATAATATTGTAGAGAATTCACCAGAACAGACTGTAGGAACTTTTGCCATTTTCTGCCCTTGATTACTATCCCAATTACATGTGGATAATTAACGTTCCCATCATAATGCTAATTCCTGCAGCTGTCAGTAATTACTTTGTAAATTTGTTCTCTCTCACAATTCGGTGACCTATTGACGATATCAAGCAAAGTAATTCTTTGTTGCTCCATTGCTCTTGTTAAATAGATTCTGTCATTGACCCCTCTGGGACATCCTTTCTCTCTATGTCTGTAAAGTTTTCCTTAATCAATATTGACATCTCTCACCCTTTCCTTCCGTTCCTGAACACCTGATGCCTGGGATGATTTAATACCTAGTGCTGCCATTGTTTCTGCTAAACCTTATTATTACCATAAAATCAGATTTTCACATGGTTTCCCTGCCTGCAAGTTAGCAATCTTATTTTCCACACTGTAAATTCACATACATGCACAGTAACACCATTTTAGAATTTATTACTTTCCCCATACAGTGAACCCACCTATTTCCTACTCTCACACTACCTGTCTCTCCTATCTAGTTCTCTGCACACTGCAAAACTACACCTCTCTTTCTATCTAAATTATTGGTATCAATTGGGCCGCAACTGCTTTCTGTGCACATCTGCCCTTTGCAGCCATTCAATGACATTTTTGATTCTGGTACCAGGGAGGTGACATATCATCTGAGATTGTCATCTGTGGCTTCAGAAATATCTATTTCATCTCCTAACTACCACATTTCCAATCACTATTGTTGTTCCAGTCTTCTTCATACCCAACTGCCCATTGCCTCCCAGCTCCCATAGCTACACTAATAGTTAACCTCACCTCAGGCAAGGGAAGAGAGTGAGAAGAAGTACACTTTGTGGCAACCTCAGCTGGGCAGGAATTGAACCCATGGTGTTGGTGTTACTCTACATTGCAAACCAGCCACGCAGCCAACTGACCTGACCAATCCCTGGAGTATTTTATCTTTTTATCTAAATAGTGTGACACTGCAGAGCTCTGAGATGAAAAGAGATCTGGGTGTCCAGGTGCATGAATTATGATAGGTACACCAAATAAGTAAGGAACAAATAGAATGTTGTGCAGAGTGTAGGGAATTTTAGAAATAATTTCAAGGGAATGTATGCATTGCTGGTTAGGCTGCTATTTATTGGCCGTCCGTACTTTCTCTGGAGATGGTGAAGGTAAATTGCCTTCTTAATCCATTGCAGTTCAAGACGTAAGGACATCCACAATTCTGTTGGGAGAGTAATTCCAACATTTTGACCCAGCAACAGCGGAGAAATAGTAGTATAGTTCAAGGTCAGGGTAATATGTGTGACTTGGAGGGGACTTGCAGCTAGTGGTGTTCCCATGGTGCTGATCTTGTCCTAGAGAAATTGTGGGTTTGGTGAGTTGTTGTAGTACATCTAGGGCAGTTGTTGTAGTGTATGTAGTGCAAACTGCTGGCATTGTTTATTGGTGGTAAAGGAAGTGAAGTTTGAAAATGGTGGATGCAGTGGCAATTAAGTGGGCTATTTTAGAAGTTGTCAAGCTTCTTGAGCACTGTTAGAGCTGTACCCACCCAGTCAAGTGAAAAGTGTTTCATCACACTCTTGACTTGTGTCTTGTAGATGGTGGACCAATATTAGGGAGTCAGGGGCTGAGCTACTCCCTGCAGAATTCAAAGCCTCTGACCTGTTCTTGTGCTGCCATATGTATATAGCTGATCCAGTTGAGTTTCTAGTCAATGATAACCACCATGATCTTGATAGTGTGGGATAGAGTGATGGAAATGCTTCTCAATGTCAAAAAGCAATGTTTAGATAAATGGCTAAATTATCTCTTATTGAAGATTGTCATTATCTGATACATTGCTGCGCAAATGTTACAGGACCATATCTGCAGTACTGTGTATAGTATTGGTCTCCTTATTTTTGAAAAAATGTAAATACATTGGAAACAGTCCACAGAAAGTTCACTGGAATGATACCTGCAAAGATTAGACTTGTATCCTCTAGGTTTAGAACAATAATAGCGAATTATCGAAAAATATAAGAGCCTGAGGGGGCTTGCCAAGGTGAATGTGGAGAAGATATTTCCTCTTGTGTGAGAATCAAGAGCAAGGGGTCATCCTTTCAAGACAGAGATGGAGTGAAATGTTTTCTTTCAGTGGTCTGTAAATCCTTGGAACACTCTTCCTCAAAAGGTGATGGCAGAAGAATCTTTGAATATTTTTAAGTCAGAAATAAAAAGATTCATGATATGCATGCGAATAAAGGTTACTGGGGATGAGGAGAGAATGTGTAATTGATGTTACAATCAGATCATCCATAGTTTTATTCAATGGCTGAAGAGGCCCAGGGACCAAATAGTCCACTCTTTCTCCTAACTCCAATGTTTATACATTCCTTTACTGTCACTGGCCTAAGAACGTCAAACTCCTATCCAAACAGCCCTATTAGTATGTACATCCAGAGTCTTCCGCTGGAATTAAGATCCTAGGGGTGGGAATCCTGCCCACTGGGACCTGCTGACCAATCAGAGGCTAAGTAACTGCAGATTGGGGATAGTGGATTTTCATGGATTGAGAACGGCATGGTGAGGGAGCAAGGATTATGAAAATAAGGGCAGTGGTTGGATCTCATTGCCATACCTCTTTCCTGATGCAGTTGAGTTGATTCCAGCAGTGCAAGATGATGTCCATAAGTTGCCCTTAATTAGCCAATGAAGAACTTCAATTCATAATGGAGCGGGAATGTTGACTATGGATCTCCCTGTCCAGAACCTAATTTTGGTGGAAACAGATGACAGTGAGGTTCAGGTACCCTCTCAGACCACCCCATCTAATTAAAGTGAACCTAATTTCACCGCCAGTGAGAGAAGAAGATTCAACCCAAAGAATAGTGGAAATTTGGCATTGTCGTCTGAAAGCAGGCACTAATGCGAGATCAATTGTTACATTTTAAACTGAGATTGACAGCTTTTTACTAACCAAAGATATTAAGCAATATGAGAAAAGGTAGATACATGGAGTAAAGTAGCAGATCAACCATGGTTTCATTCTATAGCAGAACAGGCTCAAGGGATACTATGCATTTTTCCTGTTCTAACAAACCTTGATTGGCTAATCTAGTGGGAAACAGCAGAATCATCGAAAGCATTGATCTCAATCTTACAAAGAAATTCATCAGCTCCTCTCACTCATTAGAGTTTAAAGTTATAACTCAAAGTAGGATGGGAGCTACTCCATACCTTCTAAGGCTATTTAAACCTTGCTCTGATATCAACAACACAAAACATAAATATAAATGAAACTTTTGCTTATTCGTTATCCTTTGTTAACTCACCAAACAATAGAACACACGAAATTAGGGTTCTGGACACAATACCAATGTCTTTCTAGACCTCCTTGATAGGATCCTTAGCATATAAGGCTACACCTCAAATCGGGTCATCTGATAGTTATTAAATCCACTCTGTCTATGATTGGCCTGTCCCCATGTGGTCGCACCCTGCCCTCAGTCGGGAGCTGCCTGCAGATGGATGCCAAAATAATTTCCACTGTATCCTTGGGGATGACGAAGATGACTAACATCCTTGAGGTGCCTATTGTCCAATTAGCTTCTATAAACAGGGTCTAAACATGTGTGAGCCATTTTTCTTTTCATGTCTTAATACATCTGTGTGTAGATATATTACTTGAAGTGTTTTTTCGGCAAACAATCTGAGTCTGAGTCCCAGTCTGAGTCCCAGTCCCAGCAGTGGACAGCCAGGATCATCTCCTCTGTACTACTGGCCCACAACTGACACTAACATCACAATTTTTCATATTTTATACATATACATACACATATACATATACATACAAATACAGCACAAAGTGAAGAGAGATAAAACAAAGAAATGTTTTACATCATGACTAAAAAAAAGGTGCAGAAAACGAAGTGCTTTACAACATCTAACACTGTAGAAGTAACACCAGAACGGCAAAATGCCTTACAAGGTATTTAAAAAGATGCTTGTAATCATGAGGATAAGGTGGAGATTATAATTGCTCTCAACAACAACTCATATTTATATTGCACATTTAATGCATTAAAAACTTCCAAGCAATATTCATGCTAATTGCTTCTTCTTCTGGCAGACGACCGAGATCTGTGCGCTGCAGCAACTTCTAGAACTGGAAGTCAAAGCTGCATACTGTCACTGTGCACAGGCTCACACCGCAGCTCCACAGCTTGGAATAGTACATATAATAGAATATCCTTTATTGTCACATGTACTACGGTACAGAAGTACAGCAGTACAATAAAGGTTTTACAATGGTTGCCTTTAATGGCAGCATCTTGTGTACAGTAACTAGATACAAGCCTTACACAGTGAAAAAGAATATGGATTAGCATGAAACAGTGAACGAATCCAGAACGATAATAAGTGACCATAAGTGCTTAAGTTCCAGTCCATGCCTGCAGGCCCCAGAACACAAGGCTGCATTGCCTCCATGTGCTGGTCTCCATCCACAATTCATTCCACTGCTGCTCCAGGAATAGCCCGGTCGCTCAGCTGTGGGACTCGGTCCGTGCTCGTTCTGCCCTGGGATTCGGCCCATGCTCGCTCTGCTGTGGGATTTGGCCCGTGCTCACACTG
Source organism: Ginglymostoma cirratum (assembly GCA_024137785.1). Lineage (NCBI taxonomy): Eukaryota > Metazoa > Chordata > Chondrichthyes > Orectolobiformes > Ginglymostomatidae > Ginglymostoma > Ginglymostoma cirratum. The sequence continues at coordinate 50,422,682 of JAHRHZ010000249.1, forward strand.
CTGTGGGACTCAGCCAATGCTCGTTCTGCTGTGGGACTCAGCCCGTGCTCGCTCTGCTGTGGGACTCGGCCCGTGCTCGCTCCACTGTGGGACTTGGCCCATATTCGCTCTGGAACCAGACATGGCTCGCTTGCTCCACTCCTCTACTCCACTCTCCAGGTAGCGCAGGGCGGTGGTGGTGAAGAAAAGGAAAGCTATGAAAAGGAGATAAAAAGAAGAGAAAAGGAAAGTGATTGGCAAGCAGAGGAGCTCTGACCAGAGCTTCCTACTCTGCCACCATCTTGCATCTTAGAGACAATGCTGCTTTCGAGGCAATGACCGATGCCTTGGTCAATGAGGAAAGCCTTGTTGTGATTTCATTTCAAGGTTATTGATTTGAATAGATCATTATTCAATGTGAAACAAAGACTGAATGAACAAATTTTAAGGAACATCTTTACGGAAAAAGTGAAGCCAAAAAGTAGAAAAGTTTAAGGATGAAATTCAAAGTTTAGGGCATCCTTTACCTGAAGACATTGGAATCATTCTATGTTCAACAGTGTTTGTTTGCACTTATTCAGGATGATCTGTAATCAAAAGTATTCAATCAGTCATCATTTGACATTGAATAGTGTTCCCTTGAAATCAATAACTTTGAAACACAGTCACACAGCACTCAAAGCACGTTAACTGCAAATATTTATTTGTCTTTAAACTGGTTAGAATAAGGCATTGTACGGCATCCCTCAGCCTAGAGGCAATTGAGAAAGAAACTCTCTAAGCTAAAAATCACAAAGTAATTTCTAAGCTCTAGGCACAGTAACATAGAACCCATACAGTGCAGAAAGAGGATATTTGGACCATCAAATCTGCACCAACCTTCTGAAGAGCATCCCATGCAGACCTAGACCCCCACCCTATCCCCATAAACCTGCGTTTCCATGGCTAACTCCCTAGCCTGCACATCTTTGGACTGTGGGAGGTAACCAGAGTATGCAGCAGAAACCCACACAGACACGGGAAGAACATGCAAATTCCACACAGATTGTCAGCCATTACTGGAATTGAACCCAGCTCCCTCGAGCTGTGTGGTTGCATGTGCTAACCAATGAGCCGAAATGCCACTCTCACATGAATTGAGTGACTGTCTGGTATAGAGAAATCACTACAGTGATCATTAAAGTATTATTATTCATTGTACTGGTTCTTAGTATTCATTATTATAATTACTATAATTAGTAGTTGTGATGTAACATTGTATTTTTATTATAAGGTCATATATTATTCTAGTTCTCCCTTCTCTTCTGTCTGCCTTTTTCACCTTCCTCCCTGCTCTCCCTCCGGCTACACTCCTCCTTGCATCTCCACTTCACCCACACTCTCCCTTTCTAGCTTTGCTCCCACCTCTCCTCCCTGTTCAAACTCCCTGCTCCCTCCCATTGCCCCATAAACCTGTCACTTTCCGGAGACCCAAGGAAGGGAGACCTTCAGAAGGGAAGGGAGGAAAGGTTCCAAGTCTGGTGGAGGGGAGGGTCCTTAGCCTGGGGATAGCTTGACTTGAGACCCAAGTTGGGTGGGGGGATAGTGGGGGTGAGGGCAGAAAAGAGGGAAGGGTAGCGATGCATAGAACATAGAATATAGAACATAGAATAGAACATAGAACATTACAGAGCAGTACAGGCCCTTCAGCCCTCGATGTTGCACCAACCTGTGAAACCAACCTGAAGCCCATCTAACCTACACTATTCCATTATCATCCATATGTTTATCCAATGACCATATAAATGCCCTTAAAGTTGGCAAGTCTACTATTGTTGCAAGCAGGGCATTCCACGTCTTTACTACTCTCTGAGTAAAGAACCTACCTCTGACATCTGTCCTATATCTATCACCCCTCAGTTTAAAGCTATGTCCCCTCGTGCTAGTCGTCACCATCCGAGGAAAAAGGCTCTCACTGTCCACCCTATCTAATCCTCTCATCATCTTGTATGTCTCTATTAAGTCACCTCAACCTTCTTCTCTCTAATGAAAACAGCCTCAAGTCCCTCAGCCTTTCCTCATAAGACCTTCCATCCATATAAGGCAACATCCTGGTAAATCACCTCCACACCCTTTCCAATGCTTCCACATCCTTCCTGTAATGTGGCGACCAGAACTGTACGCAATACTCCAAGTGCGGCCGCACCAGAGTTTTGTACAGCTGCAACATGACCTCACGGCTCCGAAACTCAATCCCTCTACCAATAAAACCTAACACACCATACACCTTCCTAACAACCTTATCAACCTGGGTGGCAACTTTCAGGGATCTATGCACATGGACACCGAGATCTCTCTGCTCGTCCACACTACCAAGAATCTTACCATTAGCCCTGTACTCTGTATTCTTGTTACTTCTTCCAAAGTGAATCACCTCACACTTTTCTGCATTAAACTCCATTTGCCACCTCTCAGCCCAGCTCTGCAGCTTATATATGTCCCTCTGTAACCTGCAACATTCTTCCGCACTATCCACAACTCCACCGACTTTAGTGTCATCTGCAAATTTACTAACCCATCCTTCTAAGCCCTCATTCAGGTCATTTATAAAAATGACAAACAACAGTGGCCCCAAAACAGATCCTTGCAGTACACCACTGGTAACTGAACTCCAGGATGAACATTTCCCATCAACCACCACCCTCTGTCTTCTTACAGCTAGCCAATTTCTGATTCAAACCGCTAAATCACCCTCAATCCCATGCCTCCGAATTTTCTGCAATAGCCTACCATTGGGAGCCTTATCAAACACTTTACTGAAATCCATATACACCACATCAACTGTTTTACCTTCATCCACCTGTTTAGTCACCTTCTCAAAGAACTCAATAAGGTTTGTGAGGCACGACCTACCGTTCACAAAACCGTGTCGACTATCCCTAATCAAATTATTCCTTTCTAGATGATTATAAATCCCATCTCTTATAATCCTTTCCAACACTTTACCCACAACCGAAGTAAGGCTCACTGGTCTATAATTACCAGGGTTGTCTCTACCCCACTTCTTGAACAAGGGGACAACATTTGCTATCCTCCAGTCTTTGGCACTATTCCTGTAGACAATGACGACATGAAGATCAAAGCCAATGGCCCTGCAATCTCATCCCTAGCTTCCCAGAGAATCCTAGGATAAATCCCATCTGGCCCAGGGGACTTATCTATTTTCACACTTTCCAGAATTGCTAACTCCTCCTCCTTATGGACCTCAATCCCATCTAGTCTAATAGCCTGTATCTCAGCATTCTCCTCGACAACATTGTCTTTTTTCTTTGTGAATACTGACGAAAAAATTCATTTATTTTGTGGGGAGGGTAGAGAAGAGGGTGAGGAAATGCTGAAAAAAGATGTGCTATAGATCTGAGAGAGTGGGCGGAATTGGCTTGGAGTCCCAAAATGGCAGGATGAGAGGAGGAGGAGGATGGAGGGCAGACAGTATATTGTGGTCCCAAGATTCCGAGGCATGAGGAGTTTTGGAGACAATCCTACTCCTGTGTGCTTCTGGAAGGCCAGCATGAGTAGTCTTGTCTCTCAACAAGGTAAAGGATAAAGCCATTTGATGCAGAATTAGGAGGGTGGCGTGAATCATGAGATTGTGATTCTAAGGCACACACTGTTGGCTATTCTTTTCTTCAAATATTTTTATCCACAATACGTTTTTATCTTTTTCTTGTCTGTTCCCTGTCTGTATAAACCTTACTGGGTTAGTTTCCTTGGGAAATAGTGCGACCTGGAGTCTGTGCTGGACTATACCTTGGGCTATGGTGACTCTTGCAAGGAGTTGAGTTGAGTTCCTCATCGTTCCTCAGGTTGTTGCAGGTTGTGCCAGCTGCTGGCAGCAGGGGTTGTGCGGGTTGTGCAGGTCTTGCTTTCCTGGGCTACATTGCCGTGCATCTTGAGCAGACTGGAGTTATTTAGAAAGGAGATCCAGGATTTTGATCCTGCAACAGTGAATGAACAATGAAATAGTTCCAATTAGGATAATACGTGGTTTGCAATAGAACTTGCACATGGTGGTGATCCCATGCACATGCTGCCCTCGACTTTCTAGGTAGTAGAAGGAAGGTGCTATGGACAGAGCCTTCATGACTGATAAGGTGTTAGGTTTCATATTTTATGTCATCCTATAAATTTAATTCCACTGCTGCATTTAAGTTGTGACTTACATTGTTGACTATCTCTTTATCAACACCACCACACCCCACCCTTATCACAATCACTACTGTGTTTTGTGGTCAAGTGTTCCTTGTTTAATCCCCAGTGCTGTTCACCTTAATGGAATCAGCACAGCTACACTGCAAAATGATCAGAAGGAAGGCTAACGGGCCAGGTGAAATGGAGGGTTGAGGGAAGTTCTTGGAAAATATTTTGAAAATATCCAGTAAGATTTGCTTGCTTTTGTTTATATCATAATAATTAGGAAGCTGAATTTAATGTCTATGCCTGCTTCTATACATTTAACAAGCTGTGGTCACTTTCAAGTATTAATGATTGCTTTCACAAACTTTACAAGCTGTGATATCTTTTGAACACTATCATGATGTTAACTGAGCACTTAGTCTGCAATCAAGAGTCTTTCTAAATTACACCATTTGATTTCAGAGACCCATCAAACACTGAATCAACGGCTAGGGTGAGTAACTAAAAGTGTAGGCACCAATGGTGGAGGGATAAAACGCAGTGTTATTCAGGAGGTCAGAATTAGAGGAAAGTAGGTATCTCTGAGGTTGTGGGGCCAGACATTATAGAAACAGAAAGCGGCCAAGTAGGGCTGGATAAGAATTTTAAACCAACATGTTTTATACAGGGAGTCAGTGTGGGTCAGCCACCATAGGGGTGATCAGTAAGCAGTATTTGTTATGAATTAAGATACAGTCCAGACTGGAAAGAATAATAGCACGGATGATATTTTCAGCAGAAGAAGAGTTTCAGAAGAGTCAGTGACGAGGGATGTTACAGACGCGGAAACAGGCTGTTTTATTGATAGTGTGTGCATGCATTTGAAAGCTTATCTCTGGGTCTAATATAACACCGAGCAAATATAACACCTCACAGTCTGATGCAGTACCAGGCAGTCATTAGAGAGCAGGATTGAATTGATGGGGAGGGAGCTGAGTCTGAGGCAGGGACTGAAGGTAACGTCTTCCAACATCCCAATATATAATTAGAAGAATGATAAAAAAATTCTGACAAGTTAGCGACAAAGGAGAAGTTAGTGAGGTATAGCTGCACGATGTTCAAACTGATGAAGTCTTTCCAGATTATGCCTCTGACGATTAGATATTTAAAATGAGATAGATCCTAGGGAGACACCAGAAATAATAGCGTAGGAATGAGTAGAGAAGGCATTGACATTCTATAGCTATGATTGGACAGAAATTAATGGAATCGAAAGATCATACGTCATTGGGAGAGAAGTCGGCTATTTAGTGCATTGAGTCAGTTCCTGGTTGATCTGATAGTCCTCATCTCCACTTTTCTACCTTTTCCCCATACCCCTCAATTCCCTAACTGATGAACGATCAGTGTGTCTCAGCTTTGAAAATGTGTATTTATCCAGTGTCCACACCTCCCTGCAGCATAGAATTCTACAGATTCACTACCTTCTCAGAGAAAAAAATCCTCTTCATTTTCATCTTAAATGGATGTCCCTTTAGAATTAGAATTAGATTTTTTTGTCACATGTCCTCAATAGGAATGCAGTGAAAAGTGTACAAGTTTGCTCTTCCTGGCATCATCTTAGGTACATGATGCCGAAGTACAAAATCTGAGGCACAAGGTAGAAAAATAAAGAAATGAAGTTAAAGTTCAACATTACAGTCCTCCTTAAGTACTTAGCCATGCTGGACTCGCTCCCTATGCTGGCTTGTTCTTCTCTGCAGATGGCAGGAGACCTCTGGCTGTCTGATCTCAATGCCGCCACCCATCGAGCTCACCAGTCATCTTACCACTGACCACCAAAGTCCTGATCTGGGCCCCCAGCCACCACCACCCTCCAGACCTCGGCAAACCATGATTCTGCCGACCACCAAAGTCCCGCTCGAGGCTCCCAGCTGCTGCTCTGAGTGCAGAGTGAGTGCAAGTGAGTGCAGTTCCATCAAGCTGGACAACGGTGTTGACGCATGGGGAGATTAGTGTGTGATCAATTCTGTCAAAAGCTACAATCATGTTGGAGTTGTTAGTTGATTCACAAAGCTGACTGGTTTTCGTGCAAACGTTTCATCTCCCTTCTAGGTGACATCGTCAGTGCTGTGTAGCCTCCTTTGAAGCACTGTTGTTCTGTTCGGTTCTGGATTATATGGTCTGTCTGTCATGGTGGGCAGTCTTGTTTCCGGTTTTGTCCCAAAGTGGTATGTAGATGGGGTCTATTTCAACATGTTTGTTGATTGCAACAGTGGTTGGAAACAAATATGTTGAAATAAACCCCACCTACATACCACTACGGTACAAAACCAGAAACAAGACTGCCCACCATGACAGACCGGACCATATAAATTCAGAGCGGGACAGAACAACAGGGCTTCAACAAAGGCTACACAGCACTGATGGTGTCACCTAGAAGGGAAATGAAACATTTGCACGAAAACCAGTCAGCTCGGTGAACCAACCAACAACTCCAAACGCAACTCAAGCTACAGATCTTCATTAAAACACTATACTACAATCATGTTGCTAAGGACAAGGAGAGATATTTTCCTTTGTCATAGTTACATAAGATGCAATTTCTCACTTTGGTAACAGCTGTTTTGGTAATGTGACAGGGGAAGGAACTTGAATGATGGTAGGCAAATGTGGAGCTTTGGGACAAGTAGGCACCCCTTTAGGATGTGACAACATATCGAATGACTGATGAGGGAGGGAAATTTGGAAATGGCATGTTAGTTTCCCCTATTTAAAGGAAAGAGAGACAGACAGAAAGACATACCCCAGAGAAGAAAGAACCATTAGCAATATTAGCTAACATTGGTGCCAGAAGGGTCAACAGTCTAGTGGAATACGGTTACAAAAGGCCTCATGGACACAATGAACTCACAGAGGTCTTTTTCTTTTTTCATTCATTGGATGAGGCATTGCTGGCTAGGCCAGCATTTGTCACACATTTTAAATTGCCCAGAAGGCAGTTAAGAGTCAACCACATAGCTGTGGGTCCAAAGTCACATGTAGGCCATGTGAGAATGGCAGTTCCCTTCCCTAAAGAGAATTAGTGAACCAGAAACAAAAACAAAATTGCTGGAAAAGGTCAGCAGGTAGACCTGCTGAGCTATTCCAGCAACTTTGTTTTCGTTACTGATTTACAGCATCAGCAGTTCTTTCGTTTTTTAATTAGTGTACCAGATGGGTTTTTCCAATAATCGGGAATAGATTCATTGTCATCATTAGACGCTTATTTCCAGATTTTTTTATCGAATTAAAATTCCACCATCTGTTGTGGTGGGATTCAAATCCACATTCCCAGATCATTACCTTGATCACTAATCCATCAAAAATACCACTAGGCCATCATATGAGTAGAAACAAAAGAGAAACTAGAGAGGAAGACAAGCCGAGGGCAATGAAAGGAGAATTAGAATGTGGAGTAGCCTAGAAGAAGTTTGGCGTCAGAAACAAAAGCAGAAATTGCTGGAAAACGCTCAGCAGGTCTAGCAGCATCTGTGGAGAGAAATCAGAGTTAATGTTTCAGGTCCAGTGACCCTTCCTTACAATCCTTAAGTAGGAAGGGTCACTGGACCCGAAACGTTAATTCTGATTTCTCTCCACGGATGTTACGAGACCTGCTCAGCTTTTCCAGCAATTTCCGCTTTTGTTTCTGATCTCCAGCAGCTGCTGATCTTTCAGTTTTTACTTAGGAAGTTTGGCATCGTTGGTGAGGGTCAGGGAGGGAAGAAATTGAGGAAACTCAGAGTAGGGTCTAGATTTTGATCATAAAGAAGTCCATAAACATCTTTCACATGGTTGGGGTGGTGTTTGAAGAAAATGGAGAAATGTTTTAAGAAGTCTTATGGCAGAGAAAATAAGTCAGGATGTATCTTTGCATTCAATAATGGTCCTGGAAAGTGGACAGTTTTTGCAGACATGAGCAGGACATGATAATGCTTGATGTGATTCAGCCAGACCTAAGAGTGAATGGCTAAAACAATTGTCTTCCATTAGCAACCTCTTCCTCCTCAGCATTTCTCCATCAAGCGCCGCGACTTCATATGACCTGGGCTCACTACTCATTTTAGAAATCTCTGTGAGTAACTATGCTCCCACTGTGGAATATGTGACTCTAACTTTTTATCCCATGTGCAGTTGAGGTAGTTCCAACCATTAGTATAGTATATTGACCATTCACCAACTTCATTCTCCTATCCTCACTCAGAAATGTCTTTTGCACCCTGGTGAATTTGAACAGCTGATGGCTTGGCAAGATAATTTCTACTTGTAGAATCATATGATCCCTACAGTGTAGAAAGAGGCCATTCAGCCCAGTGAGTCTGCACTGACCCATTGAAAAGCATCCCATCCAGACCCATGCCTGCACCCAATCCCTGTAACGCGACATGCAGTTTTTGCCATGGCTAACCCACTTAACCTGCACATCCCTGGACACTACAGGACTTCTTTTTTAGCATGGCCAATCCACCTAATATCTTTGGACTGTGGGAGAAAACCAAAGCAACCAGAGAAAACCCACACAGACACGGGGAGAATGTGCAAACTCAAAACAGACAGTCGCCTGAGGGTGGAATAGATATTAGGACGTGGTGCTGTGAGGTAACAGTGGTAACCACTGAGCCACCATGCCCTAAAGGGAGGGACACAAAAATGATCTCTGCTAGTGATGGTGCCCTATAAAGAGTCATAGAGATCTATTGTTTAGAACAAGGTCCCTCAGCCCATTGCATCCATGTCAATCAAAAACAACTACTTAACTATCCTAATTCCATTTTCCTGCACTTGGTCCATAACCTTGTGTGCCTTGGCACTGCGAATGCACATCTAACTACTTCTTAAATGTTACGTCCAGAGGTGTAGCTCCGAGGTGTGACATAGGAACACAAAAAAGAAATCTTTCATTTTCCCACACATCAAGATAATCGACTTAATAGTGTGAATCACATGCTCCAGGAGACCATTTGATCTGGGATAATACCGCGTTAATGACACATGGTTCACACTCTTGGAGAACACATACTTAAAAGGTCCAAACATAATCAGAAATTATTTCTTCAGGTGCACTAAACAGATGATGCATAAACAGATTGAATATAACACTCTGCCACAGATATGTTTCAAGTGTTCTTTACCTACGTGACAATTGAAATTTTGGAGAAATGAGTTAGTAAGCTTGCACTTCTTTGGGGTGTCAACTTCAAGAATTATCTTTTTCCATGGGTCATAGTACTATCCATTCCTACTTGCCCTTGAGAAGGTAGTGGAGGCCTGCTTTGTTGAACTGTTGCATCAAGGGATGTAAGTTCACCCACAGTGCTGTTTGGAAGGGAGTATCAGGACTTTGACCCAGTAACAATAGGAATGGGGACATTGTTCCAAGTCAGAAGTAGTGTGTGGTTTGAGGCGGGGGGGGGGGGTGAATTTGTAGCTTACAGTACATGTACACTCATACATCTGTTTCCTTTGTCTTTCTAATTGGTGGCGATCATGGTTTTGGAAAGGGTCTTTGAAGGAACTGTGATTATTTGTTCCAGAACATTGTCCAGATGGTATGTACTGCTGCTGTGTTTTTAAACTAATATTAGTCAAAATATTCTTGCTACTACTTTTTCTTTATATTGACATTTGATCCTTATATTGGGAATCATCATGATCGTAATAAAGACACCCACAATTAACCTAAACTTAACAATTCGTATTTCAGGCTCAAGTCCACAGAAACAGAGGTGAACATGGTTCTGATATAAATCATATATTGTTACACTGTGAGTTTAATAATCAGGTCTCACACAGCATCACAGGGTCACATTGTTTAACTCATCAAATTTATCAAGGAATGAATCAACAATTACAAGGCTAGTGATTGTACTATTTCATATTGTGACACAATATATTAGGAATGCAAGGGTTTTTATGTTTGACTGCATTATGATCACTAACAGCATTTTATTGAATTACCGGGACCTCAAGCTATGGTTTTTGTGGGTTGGGAGATGCTGCCACCGTTCTCCTGGCCGGGTCCAAGGCCTATTCAGTTGACAGTGGTTGATGAACAATCACTCACAAATGAAAACAAGCAGAGACATTTGTGTTAACAAGTTGTAGCTCATCACATGATAGCAATTAGTTACAAACTACATGAACTAGCTAGACATTGTTATTATTGGGAAACACAACTGAAATATCTGTCCTCTCTGAGATCCAAAACTATTCTTCTGAATTCCCTATCCAAGGCTTTATGACATCATCAGACTGGGTGGAGCTTAATGTACTCTCCAACATTAATGCTCCTAGAAGGATGACCTTACGCAACAAGGCAAGGATGTTGAACGGAAAATGACAGTCATAGCAAGGAATTCCATCCTATCTTTGTAACTGCTCAGATGTTCTGGTCACGTCATTGATCAATATCCCTTTAAAATTTATTTTTGGCGTCCTCCTGAGTATCGAGCATGGATGATATTGTAAACGTCAGTATCGTTTTCTTCAGCTGGCCACATTAGGGTATATTAGACACTTAGGATATGTTTCAAGCTTTAGCCTTTAAATCTAAATATACAGGATTGACAACTACCATTACAGCATTAGTTGCTAGGATTGTCTGCTACACAAAATGATTTTAACTTTTTCCCAGTTCTCCATTGTAGGATTGAGTTACTTTGACTTGATTAAGCAAGTGAGGAATTAAGTTATATTTTGTTTGATTGTGCTTATTTGTAAAACACTTTCATTAAGGAAGAAGGTCAGATGGCCTGGATCTAGAGCAAGGTTTTGGCTTTATGGTTTTATGGTTTGCTTTCATTGTTCGGGCTAATGTAAACTTAGGCTAACAGATGTGAGAATGCATTGAAGGCAAATGTTTTTACTTATGCTTTAAATTGGTTTGGTTACGTAACTTAAAGTATGTACTAGATCTATGTGAATTGGCTTGCGTGATTATAATGAGCTTTCATTGTGTTTATGCATCAACAGTTATTTTGGGTCACACGTGGATCTTATGTTTTGGAGAATACTTAGAAGTATAAATTTGGACATTTATGATGATAGCTAATCACTGTGAGGTGACTCATTATGTCACCTTATCTGTATAAAGGTATATGACCTTGTTAAGCTAAAAAGGACAAATTTTTAAAAATAAATTATCTCATAACTGATTTGCATGTGAAGGAATGAATCAGGAGACAGTAGAAAGTGATGTCACTAAGATGATGATTATCTTTAAAGAAACTAATCAGGAATTGGACAGGCAATACTTAGCCGATTCAAGGTTGTCAAAGAACTGTTCAAGCAGTAATAAGCCAATTAGAATTCAAGATGTCCCTGCACAGAGGATAATGACTAGCAAGGGTTACTAAATAGTAATTCTTAGTGTTTTCATGCACAAGACAAAAAAAATGAAGACTGAAAGTGAATAGAACAGAATACAAGACCAGTGCTTAGTCAGCCAATGTTGTGATCTGGTGTCCCAAAGCCAATCAACTGAAAATCAACTCTCTTATTAATTATAATATCCTTTGTGCTTGTTTTGATAAACTTAAATTCTGTAAAGCTTGTAAAAACATACTGGTATCTAGAATGGGTTTTGTAGCTTGTCAAGAGTAGAAAGCTTTAAGATTGTCTCTTTCATTCTCAGTTTATAATTGTAATTGCAAACTCATTCAGAAAGACCAAGGCAATGTTTTCCTGACAGGGTTGTGAACAGCAGGAGTGTGTGTTTTTGCATGTCCTAGGCTCAGAGTGCACCCTAGACTCCAGTCATCTTCAGCATCCTTGCCACTGGCCCAGGCCTCACTCTGCCAAGGCCATGCGGTCGACAGTATAGAAGATGTTATGAGGACTGGAGGACTTGAGTTTTAAGTAGAGGCTGGATAGGCTGGGACTTTATTCCCTGGAGCATAGGAAGTTGAGAGGTGACCTTATAGAAGTTTATAAAATCATGAGGGACACAGATACGGTGAATAGCAAAGGTGTTTTCCCTTAAGTAGAGGAGTTCAAAACTAGAGGCCATAATTTTAAGGTGAGAGGAGAAAGATTTAGGAGCCACCTGAGAAGTAACTTTTTCACACAGAGGGTGGTTCATTTGTAGAATGAACTGCCAAAGGAAGTGGTAGGTGCAGGCACAGTTACAACATTTAAAGTACACTTGTACAGGTACATAAATAGGAAATGTTTAGAGGAATATGGGCCAAAGTAGGACTAGTTTAGTTTGGGAAATCTGGTCAGCATGGATGAGTTGGACCAAAGTGCCTGTTTCCATGCTGTATGATTCAATGACTCTATAACAGTGACCCCACATTAAAATAATTCATGCCTAAGCAGCTTTTATCCCTCAAAATGAAGTTTGGAACTTGGACCATCAGGACCCTCACGGATACTCCCAAGAGCAGCAGTCTGAAATGACATTTTACTATCATTGTCCAGGAGCTTGGACATTTTGACAATGATATCGGCACCTAAGTGCAACCCAACGGCAGCTTAAGAAACAAAGTGGCAGTTATACCTTCTTCTGGAAAGGTTAATCAGAAGTAGAATGTCACTTCCATGGGGTTGCCTTCACCGTTAGAACCAAACTAGTTGGCCATCTCAGAAATGCTCCATACAGGTTAAATGAACATCTCCTGTCTCTTCAGCTCACTCTTGCCCAGAACCGGTGTACCACAATCCTCAGCACGCAGGTCCCAACATTGGATACTACCGATGAGCCCAAATCAGAATTCTACTCCAACTTAGAACAGTCCATGGAACAATCCAAGTCCCAAAGTGCGACAAACTGATCCTCTTGTCAACTTCAATGCCAGACTTGGAAAGGACACAGTCCCCTTCTAGGTGTAATTGAGTGAAGTCATGGGTCTGGGTGGGATGCTCTGAGAGTCAGCATGAACTTGTTGGGCCGAAGGGCCTGTTTCCACACTGTAAGAATTCTATGATGGGATTGTATAATGAATAGTAACAGTACCTTATTCCTGACAAAATGCCTAGAACATGGCCTGGGACACAGGAGAGGTTGAGTCAGTTGGAACAATGAAAGGTGACTTGGCTGACACATGCAAGGTTCTTAGGGAACTTGACTGGGTAGATGTGGAAAAGTTGTTTCCCCTTGTGGGAGAGTCTGGGACCTGAGGGCATAATCTCAGAAAAGGGGAATTTCTTCTCTCAGAGTGTTATGAATCTGTAGAATTATTTACCATCAACAGCTATAAAGGATACCACTACCATGTAACTCTCCTATCTACTGCAAATGACCATGCAATCAGATCGGGCAAACTACTGAAAATAAAGACGGGGTCTTTGGCCAACCTCTCAAGTACCCAAATCTGCAAGTAGCATATTCACAAACAATGAGGAGTGAGTACATTTTCTTTTCCGTAGACAAAGAAGATGAGAAAAATAAACTTTGAAGTTAAAACTAATAGAGAGATTTAAGTTGGAAACAACAAAGTGAATTTTGCAAAGTGAAGTGTGCAAAGGGAAAAAGAAAGCCTTGTGTGTGAGAGAAGTTTGTGTGTTTTATTGACATTCAAGTGTTTTACTCTATAATATGGTTGTAAGCTGGTGTCCAGTTTTTATAAGTGAACAAGAAGTGGTAAATGTTGAAGTCTTAAAAAAAATTATGCTCCTTAGTTGGAGTGGGTGTCTCCCAGCAGGTTAGTGAGCAACAGCATTCAATGTAGCGCAACTTTGATTATAAGATTTGTCACTGATTGTTCTGTTAGTGAACACTCAAAGAATCCCTTACCTCCCCTATTATGTGAATAGTTAGCAGGTTTTTACTGTTTACTATCTAAAATTAAAATGGTTTGTGTGTATGCTTGAAAATTCACTTTTACTTCTCTTGAAAATTTGCCTAGAATTATTTGATAAGCATTTTTATGAAAGAAGACCTGAGACCAAATGCTAAAGCATTTTTTAAAAGTGTGTAGATTTAACTCCAAAGTTAAATGAATGCTATAGAGATTCAATGGGAAGTTTTCAAAGAGAAAATGTGTGCATAATAAAGATTTTGTACATATGAAGTATACTTTAAGTTTGTTTGTTTTCTGAAGTTGTGATTTTGCAGCAATACATTTAAAGGAAATTCTAGGTTAAGTGGGAATTGAAATGAAATGTTATGAAAAGGAGTTGGAACCCTGAAATACAACAGGATTTTTAGCCCTAAATTTCAAAATGTGTCTTTTTCATAGAGAACTGCAATGGGGACAAAATAACTGCAGGAGTAGTTGATGATGGCTGGCACATGAAGGTGTCAAAGAAACATCTAACAGACTGGACTACAGCCTCTTGTGACTACAACAATTATGAGGGGCTAACAAATCCCCGCTGATTATACCCCAAACTGCAAACACATTTTAATGGTTTTTTCCATTGAAGACTACATAAATACAAGGGTTAAAGAGTCAGTTTCAACTCTTCTGGAGCCTGCTAGGGGGAATTGAAAATTCTCATGTGTGCCAGCCTGGGTTCAAGCATTAGCATGCTGTGAAGGTCACAGCTGAGGAACTGTTCCCCAGTCACCCTCTATTGCAGGTAAAGACCCTCATTTATTCTGAGTGCTTGAAGTTAGCCAGTTAGCAGCCAGCCAAAAAGAAAGCAGGCAACAGAAGGACTCTGTCTCATCCTGAGTACTGGAATTTAATCATGATTGAACAGAATTACAGAATGTCAAACAATCTGCAAAATTTAGGATCATAATAAACACAGTTCAGCTACAAATGATAATGTGAATAATATCCATTGCAACAGTCACAGCAGTCAACTATTGGTGCATTGCAAACAATTCAAGGATTGATTCATATATCTGTTTCTTTTCAATTCTATCCTTTTGGTTTCACTATTTACTGTATTTCTAATCTGGGTCTATGTGTGTTGTATAATTAATTCTTTTTTCATTTAATAATTAATAAGCTCATTCTTTGTTAACTCAAGAAAGTCTGGTTAAATTGGCTTTTTTAAAATGTAAGTTCATTTGGATCTAGGTGGAAGTTATCCACAAGGGCAGAGATCTATTTTTAATTCAATCGTGTGACCAACTGAGGGGCTGGGTTAGTAAAGGAGACCCAACAAATCACTCCTCACCCAGGAATTTAACAATTTGAGATATCCTGACTTGATCTATAACAAATTGGAGATTCACCTGCACATCTGCCAATGTGGTATACTGCATCCACTGTACCCGTTGTGGCCTCCTCTACATTGGGGAGACCAACGGAGGCTTGGGGACCGCTTTGCCGAACACCTGCGCTCAGTTCGCAACAAACAACTGTACCTCCCAGTCGTGAACCATTTCAACTCCCCCTCCCATTCCTCAGACGACATGTCCATCCTGGGACTCTTGCAATGCCACAGTGATGCCACCCGAAGGCTGCAGGAACAGCAAATCATATTCAGCCTGGGAACCCTGCAGCCCAATGGTATCAATGTGGATTTCACAAGCTTCAAAATCTCCCCTCCCCCAACCGCATCCCAAAACCAGCCCAGCTCGTCTCTGCCTCCCTAGCCTGTCCTTCCTCTCACCTATTCCCTCCTCCCACCTCAAGCCACACCCCCATCTCCGATCTACTAACATCATCCCACCCCCTTGACCTGTCCATCCTCCCTGGACTGACCTATCTCCTCCCTACTCCCCCCCCCAACACTCATCTTTACTGGCTCCATCCCCGCCTCTTTGACTTGTCTGCCTCCTCTCCACCTATCCTCTCCCCTATCCATCTTCTATCCGCCTCCCCCTCTCTCCCTATTTATTTCAGAACCCTCTTCCCCTCCCCCATTTCTGATGAAGGGTCTAGGCCCGAAAAGTCAAGCTTTCCTGCTCCTATGATGCTGCTTGGCCTGCTGTGTTCATCCATCTCCACACCTTGTTATCTCAAATTGGAAAACATTGCCTGGGGCTTGGACATAATCCAAAGTAATTGTCAATTATAAAATTCAAGTTAAAATTTCGGTTCAAAATTGCAATTTGAATGGAATTTTGTTTTTTATTTAACATGTGGTAATTTTAATCCAGATTAGAATTCACACTTGTGTGTTAGTTTTGAGTCTGGATGTTAATGATTGGACTGAAAAACCCCAATTTTTTTTTTAAATCTCAGGGGAAAAAATGAAAATTTAACAAAAATGTTACAAATTGGGGAAAGAATGGTCAATTTTGAAAAGCACAGAGCTTTAAAATTTCAAAATGGGACATGTTGATTTCTTTGTTGAAGGCAAGCAAAGGAGTGTGGTTTCTTTGTCTAAGTGAGCTAGATAATTCCACAACATTTTAATGACAGAAATAGTTAATTCGCTCTTGGCCAAATTGATATTTTGATTTTATTTTAACAGGTGGGATATGCAGTGACAGCACCACAAGCAATTCCTAACATCTTTAAATATCAGGGAACTTTCTCATATGTTGTCATAATTTAGACTGAAGGCTTAGCCTTTTTAAAAATGTTGGTTTAAACTGACACTGTTTTGTTGTTATTAGTTATCTTGTGAGACTTGGAACATTTGTAAATTAGTTGTTGTGAATTCCCCACAACTCAAAACATTTCTGTCTTTGATAAGTTGATTTAAAAAAACTCTAGGCCTGGAATCTTTATTTCTGAAGTTGAAATTGACATTGATATAGGCTGCTGCTATGTACACGCAAAATGGGTAGGGAATTAATTTGAGTTCAAAAGAGACAGACGAAATTTTTAATTCTAAAGGAAAATTTGTAATAAATGGCCTGAGTGGTAATAGGTTTCTGAATATCAAAAAAGAATATTTCTATTTGATGAGAAATAAACGGAACATATTATCAGGTAAAGATACAACTATTTGAAGTTGGGATCATTTCTGTGGAAATAATAATAATATGATTTAGTGGGTTACTTAGTGAAATGTAATTTAAGTTAAAGACCAAGAACACATATATAATTTGTTTTCATTGTGTGTGTTTATACGTTAATAGCTTGGGAATTGACCATGCTTCAGTAATTGGTAAGGGATGTTGTTGGATTAGGTGATTTGCAGTGAAGTTATAATGATTAATAATGGCCTTTTATTACCATTAGTTACTTGGGGTTATGGAGTGGAGATCAAGATTTTAAGAAATATAAAGTTGGGACAGATCATGCCATTTAAGAAGTTATGAAGTTGAGAAAAGAAGGGGCAACAAAAATAATGAGATCGTGGAGGACGACAATCTTGTTCAATTGGTAAACTAGAGATTCTAAGAATGCTGTTTAGAATGATTAATTAATCTTCATAACAATTAAATATCACTTTACAGTATGGATGTGTAAAGGTGGGGCAAGTGTTTTTTGAGCTACAGGAAACCTAGCTTCCATTTTGAGCAAGCTTGGGTTAATATAACTGAGAGAAAAGAAACAATTATTACCTGTGGAATAAATTAATAGGGCATGTTAAGGCGTGCTATCAGATGAAATGGTTGGTTCCTGGGGGAAAAAACGTGTTGTTGTTGTTAAAGTAAAGCTTCTGCAATGTTTGTCAAAGTGGGAGTAGATGGAACTAAGGGAAAACATATAACTACAATTTGACGTTGAATTTCATGAATAAGATCTGGTATCGATGTAGACTTAGTGACAGCTAGTAAGAACTGCCGATGCTGGAGTCAGAGATAACACAGTGTGGAGCTGGAGGAACACAGCAGGCCAGGCAGCATCAGAGGAGCGGGAAAGCTGACGTTTCAGGTCAGGACCCTTCTTCAGAAATGGAAGGGTCCTGACCCGAAACATCAGCTTTCCTGCTAGTCTTAGTGACAGTCAGGAATGTATAGTATTTTCTTTTGCTAATGTTTGTGTCCATGTCTGAGGATTTTTCTTTAAACAGACTGAACTGCAATTGACAAACAGACCATTACTTTAGACCTTTTTTTTCACTTACACCTGAGATATGGGCATCATTGCCTGGACCAGCATTTATCACCCATCACCAGTTGTCGTTGAGAAGGTGGAACTGAGCTTCCTTCCTGAACCACTGCTGTCCATGTAGATAGATAAACAATGTTGTTAAGAATTGGATTCCAGGATTTTGGCCCAACAATACTGAAGGATTGATGATACATTTTCCAAATCAGGATGCTGAGTGACTTGCACCTGATGGTATTCCCATGTATCTGTTGCCTTTGTGCTTCTAGATGGAGGTGGTCATGAGTTTAGAAGGTGCCATTTAAGGAACTTTGATGAATTTTTGCAGTGCATCCTGCAGACGGTACACATTCCTAGTACTGAGCATTGGTAGTGGAAGGACTGGATACATGTGGCGCCAATCAAGTGTGTTGCCTAGTCCTGGATGGTGTGATACTCATTGAGTGTTACTGAAGCTGCAGTCATCCAAGCAAGTGGGGAGTATTCCATCACACTCTTGAATTATGTCTTTTAGATGGTGAATAGCTCTGGGGAGTCAGGAGGTGAGTAGTAGGATTCCTAACATTTTATCTGCTGTTGTAGTCGCTGTATTTATATGGTTAGTCCACTTCCATTTAACAGGGCTAGACAAGTTAGTTGCAAGATGGATGTTCCGGACAGTGAGGGAGTCCAGAGCAAGGGGTCACAGCTGTTTAAAGAAAAGGGCAAATCTTTCAGGACTGAGATGAGGAAAACTTTCCTCGCCTAAGAAGTGGCCAGCCTGTGGAATTCAAGTAGTTGAGGTCAAAATGTTATGTGTTTTCAAGAAAGAGGAAGATACAATTTAGTGATAACACCATTGAGTGCTAAAGGTCGTTGATTAAATTGTCGCTCATTAGTGATAGTCAATGCACAGCATTTGTGTGGCACAAATGTTACTTCTGACTTACAGCACAAGCCTGGAAATTATCCAGGTCTTGTTGCATTTTGACATGGGTTTTTCCGGAGATGAGGAATTGCAAATGGTGCTGAACATTGCGCAATCATCAGCAAACATCCCTACTTCTTACCTTATGATGAAGAGAAGGTCACTGATATCTATCTCAGTCACCTCAGCTCCAAGATATTTCTGCAGTGTGTTCCTCAGGGTAGTGTCTTAAGCCCAACCATCTTCAGCTACATAGAGTCATAGAGATGTATAGCATGGGTATAGGTTCTTCAGTCCAACTCATCCATGCCAACCAGATATCCTAGATAAATCCAGTCCCATTTGCCAGCATTTGGCCCATATCTCTCCGAACTCTTCCTATTCATGTATCCATCCAGATGCCTTTTAAATGCTGTCATTGTACCAGCCTCCACCACTTCCTCTAGCAGCTGATTCCGCACACACACTACCCTCTGTGTGAAAAATTTGCCCCTTAGGTCCCTTTTAAATCTTTCCTCTCTCACCATAAACCTACGCCCTCTAGTTTTGGACTCCCCCACACCAGGGAAAAGACCTTGCCTACTCACCCTATCCATGCCCCGCATTAATTTAATAAACTCTATAAGGTCACCCCTCAGCCTCTGATGTTCCATGGAAAATAGCCCAAGCCTACTGAGCCTCTCCTTATAGTTTAAACCCTCCAACCCTGGCAACATCCTTGTAAATCTTTTCTGAACCCTTTCGAGTTGCACAACATCCTTCCTATAGCAGGGAGACCAGAATTGAATGCAATATTCCAAAAGCAGCCTAACCAATGTCCTGTAAAGCTGCAACGTGACCTCCCAACTCCTATACTCAAAGCATTGACCATAAAAGGTGAGCATACCAAATGCCTTCTTCACTATCCTGTCTACTTGGGACTACACTTTCAAGGATCTATGAACATAGAACATAGAACCTAGCACAGCACAGCACAGTTCAGGCCCTTTGGCCCACAATGTTGTGCCAACCTAATATCCTACTCTAGGATCAATCTACCCTGCATAACCTACATTTTATTATCATCCATGTGCCTATCCAAGAGTCACTTGAAAGTCTCTAAAGTATCTGACTCCACTACCACTGCCGGCAACACATTCCACACACCCACCACTCTCTGTGTACAGAACCTACCTCTGACATCTCCTCTCTACCTTCCTCCAATCACCTTAAAATTATGCCCCATCGTAATAGACATTTCTGCCCTGGGAAAAATTCTCTGACTATCCACTCTATCTATGCCTCTCATCATCTTGTACACCTCTATCAAGTCACCTCTCATCCTTCTTCGCTCCAATGATAAAAGCCCTAGCTCCCTCAACCTTTCCACATAAGATCTGCCCTCCAGTCCAGGCAGCATCTTGTAAATCTCCTCTGCACCCTCTGTAAAGCTTTTACATCCTTCCTATAATGAGGTGACCAGAACTGAACACAATATTCCAAGTGTGGTCTAACCAGGGTTTTATGGAGCTGCAGCATAACCTCGTGGCTCTTAAACTCAATTCCCCTGCCAATGAAAGCCAACAACCTGCACTCCAAGGTCTGTTTGTTCAGCAATGCTCCCCAGGGCCTTACCATTGACTGTATAAGCCCTGCCCTGATTTGCTTTTCCAAAATGCAGCACCTCATATTTATCCAAATTAACCTCCATCTGCTACTCCTCGGCCCTTGGCCCATCTGATCAAAGTTCCATCGTACTCTGAGGTAACCTTCTTCACTGTCCCTTACACCACCAATTTTAGTGTCATCTGCAAAATCACTAACAATACCTGCTATGTTCACATCTAAATCATTTATATAAATGATGAAAAACCATGGTCCCAGCACCAATCCTTGTGGCACATCTCTGGTCAGAGGCCTCCAGTATGAAAAGCAACCTACAATACTACCCTCTTTCTCCTACCTTCAAGCCAGTTCTGTATCCAAATGGCCTGTATTCTCCCTGTATTCCCTGCGACCTAACCTTGCTAACTAATCTGCCATGCAGGACCTTGTCCAATATCTAGTTGAAGTCCATACAGACATTGTCCAAACCTCTGTCTTCATCAATCCTCTTCATTACTTCTTCAAAAAACTCAATCATTAGTGAGACACGATTTCCCAAGCACAAAGCCATGTTGACTATCTCTAATCAGTCCTTGCCTTTCCAAATACATGTAAATCCTATCCCTCAGGATCTCTTCCAACAACTTGCCCACCATTGATGTCAGGCTCGATGTCCTGTAGTTCCCTGGCTTTTCCTTATGACCTTTCATAAATAGCGGCACCACGTTAGCCAGCCTCCAGTCTGCCAACGCCTCCCCAGTGGCTGTCAGTGATACAACTCTTCCCTATCTTCCCACAGAGATCTAGGGTACACCTGATCAGGTCCTGGGGATTTATCCATCTTTATGTGTTTTAACACGTCCAGTACTTCTTCCTCTGTGATATGGACATTTTTTTTAAGATATCTCAATTTATTTCCCTAATTTCTGTAGCTTCCATATCCTTCTGCACAGTAAACACTGATGTAAAATCCTAGTTTAGTATCTCCCCCATTTCCTGCAGTTCCACACGTAGGCAGCCTTGCTGATCTTTAAGGGGCCCTATTCTCTCCCTAGTTACCCTCTTGTCCTTAATATATTTGTCAAATCCTTTTGAATTCTCCTTAATCCTATTTGCCAAAGCTATATCATGTCCCCTTTATGACCTCCTGATTTCCCTCTTAAATATACTTCTATTGCCTTTATGCACTTCTAGGAATTTATTCGATCCCTGCTGTCTATATCTGACATACGCTTCCTTCTTTTTCTTGACCAAAGCCTCCATTTATTGAGACCATGAAGAGAAACTACTTATTTTGATTAACTTAATAAATTCTGTAAAACTTATGATTAACAGATTTATACCTGGAATTTGTCTTGTAGCTAATCGGGACTTTTAGATTGTCTCTCTTGACTCAGTCTGTAATTGTAATTGATTTTGGTCTGTTAAAGTTGAACCTCAAAACCTTCCTGTTCAGTCACAAAATTCCTTTCAATGTAGAAAGCCGCAGTATTGATAAACCACAGTTTAGTTCTTTGTGTGTGTTTTTTTCAAGTTTTTTTAAGAGATAGGGTACGTCAATTATTATGTGTTTTCGCCGAAGAAAATCATTCTTGGACAAGGACTCTAGCCTCTAATTGTTTCCCAAATAAATAAATTCTCCATTCTATCAGGACCTCTAATGTTATTATAAACCAGGACAATGTAGTTTGAATAGTTTATAAACATCAACTGAACACCAATATTAAATGATAGCCTTATTTACCAGGATCAACTTCATGACATAATTGCCCAGTTATATTTGTCTCACCCATGATTTATACCATCTTTACATATTTATTTTCCATCAAAAAAGTGTATCTAATGCACACTTTATCTATCACATTATGCTCAGGGTCACACATGCAGATATGTAAATTTCTTGCACCTTAATTTTGGAAGTTGTAACACAGTAGAAAACCTGTGATTCAAAAAAAAGGAAAATGGGTTCACAAACTTCCAAGAATTAAGCTACGCACATTTTGATCTTCGCTATTACTCCCCATATTCTAATTAAATGGTCAATAAAAAAGAAAAAGGTGTCCCGTATTTTATGTTCCAGCTTTTATTTCTAAGACTATTTGTACTTATTTACTTTTCTACCTGTACTGAGTTAAGGCAAATATTTTCCAGGATTTCGTTGTACAACCTTGGAGATCTTTTTCAAATATTCTTTCATGGGTCTTGGGCCAACATTTTGTTCTGATGTCCAAGAGTTGACTCACCTGCCATTATACATTACTCCAATTTCACTCATTAATAAAACGTCAATGGGTTTCACATAAAATTAGAAGATCAAATTCCAGTTTCGAAAGAACTCATATCAATTGATTAACTTGTTTAGCTTGACTAGTTCATCTGGGATGACAGGAAGAAGGAAAGTGGCTGGTTATGTCCCACATCACGTAGAATATATTTCTTCAACCATGACATGACACTGAAAGCAAAAGCATCTGTGGCGATGCCACCGTGCATGCCATCGTTGGTGTTTTTTTTTAATTCAGGGAATGTTCAACAAAATTAAGGCTCACGTAAATCTGTGAAACCAACCATCCTACTATTTATTTCACACTGGAATTGTAGATTTGGAATTCAATAAAAAATATAGAATGAAATGGATAATTAACTAGTATCTAGAAATGTTACCATGATAGAAATTAGTCAAACTTTAAGGCAGCATTAAATTTTTTCTCTTATTTAAGCTTTACTGACAAGGTAACTATGCTTTTTTTTCCAAAACTGGGCTTTCTGAAATACTGTTCGTGCTTCTGTTACATACGTTTAGTGAATTGAGACATCAAAATGCAATGGGTGATTTTTTTGGGTATTGCCAGAAGTTGCCTGTATTTTCTTGCAACACTGCCATCTTCTGGTCACCTTAAATCACTCCAAGGCAGATATAGACCCGAACCTAGTCCATAGAATCTCTGCAGCATGGAAACAGGCCATTTGGCTGAACAAGTTCACACTGAGCTTCTGAAAGTCACCCCACCCAAACTCACCCTATCCCTATAACCCCACATTTCCTGTGGCTAACATACCTAACCTACAGATCCCTGGTCACTATACCACAGAACCCCTACAGTGTGGAAACAGGCCATTCAGCCCAACATGGGCCAAGCCTCCAAAGTGCATCCCACCCAGACCCATTCCCCTACCCTATTCCTGCATTTCCCATAGCCAATCCACCTAACCTGCACATTTTTTGACTGTGGGAGGAAACCAGACCACCTAGCAGACCACACAGACATGGAATTGAACCTGGGTCCCTGGCACTGTGAGACAGCAGTGCTAACCACTGAGCCACCATACCACCCCTGATAAGGTTATGAGGTTATCTCACCACATTTATTGCTTGTTAAATGTACACAAAATTGGGGGCAGGGGGAGGCGAGTGCCATATAAAAGTAGTTTTGTTTAGCTAATCAAACAGCATAATGTTTTGCTTTTAAATCAACTTCTATATTAGCAATTGCCTCTTGTATTGTGTATAGCAACATCACAAACAAATAGAAGATTATTTCTTTCGGTAACCATTTCCAACATTTTCAACTTCACTTTGTTCCAAGTCCCATGCGGGAACCATAAACAGAAAAAAATAAATTTACCTATTGACCTCTAAATGAAAAAATCACCACCAAGATTTCACTTGTTATACTGTTCAGAATCAAAGCTGGGTACTCTATCAAATCAGACATAGGAGCACAATCTGTTGACCGTATCACTGTCAAGTCTTTGCAGCTGATCAAGAAGAAGTCCCAAGGTCACTGGTGCTCAGAAGACTGTCAGAGACCAGGCACCTGCTCAGGTCCAGGCAGAGAATGATCCCATGGTGTCAGACATTAATGATATGTGCAAATACATAAGAGGAATAGACACAGCCATCAGGTTTTGTCAGAGACACTGGTAAACTGAATCAGAGGAAGAAGGCCACCAATGTTATCAGTACCATGCTGTCTCCAGCATGTGTGCATCTGGCTGTCTCCATGGAATGGCATGCAAAGCCAGGTCCAACAGAATGCTCAGTGGACACCAGAAATGAAGGAGAACTAGACTCCATTACTTTTGCCATTGGTGCTCAAAATCAATGGCAAAGCAAGAGGTGTTAAGGCGCTTTGACTTTACTCCAGGTCCTCCTTCCTCTCAAAGATACAGAGTCATGCCAGGAGATACGCAGCCAGAGGAGGAACCATACTTATGCCGCCTAGAAGTTTCCTCTCATGACATTCCAGACCTGCCAGGCTGCTCAGCATTCATCTTGTTTGTGATCCCTGACACTCTGGAAGTTTTAACTAAAGAGGGTGAGCCTGCATTTAGGCAGGACACTGTCAACCTGTCTGGGTCCTTTAGCCACACATAGATCATGGGTCTATCCATCCAAATCTTCCAGGCCAACAGGTTCCATGACAAAGCAGGTTCCCTCTGTCCATGCTGAAGACCAAGGACTGCACCTAGATATAGTGGGACAGCAAAGGAAAAAGAATGTTCTGAGTGCACAGAGGTAGCATGGGTGATGCATCATTTTAAATACTCTTTCAAATTATAAATACATACGTACTTTAATTCATCTTTTGTCTGATGGACTGTCATTTAGATCTAGAACCTGATTAAGAGGCTCTTTATACATCCCAATAATAATATAAATGATATTGGAGAGATATTACACATCTGCCAGAAGTATCCTAGATAGCAGTAGATGTAAGGAAACTTTCAATCCTTACTTTCATAAATGCAGCCAAGACCTTGGACTTTAATGAGGACAGCACTCATACCAAAGGTAATGTGAATGCCTTGTGAGTGTATACAGACTTGCCTATGCTTGTGTTCATGCTTTACAGAAGACAAGTAATCCATGGACTCAAATAATGCTCTGAGAACCTGGGTTTACATCCCACCACAGTTGATGGTTCAAAAAATCAAAACTAAAAGTCTAATGAAACAATTGTAAATTGTCATAAAAGCCCATTTGGTTTATTAGTGTTCTTTGGGAAGGAAATCTGCTGTCCTTACCTGGTCTGGTCTGCATGTTACAGCAATGTGGTTGACTTTTAACTGCCCCCTAAAATGGCCTAGAAAGCCATTCAGTTGTTAAGGGCAATTAGGAGTGGGCAATAAATTCTGGCCCAGTGAATTCTGCCCTGAATGAATAAGAAAATCCTAACTTATTAACCGTATATGTGAGATTACCTGATGTGTTGTGATTACCTATCACAACATAATGCAGTTTACCCTCAGAAATGAATTACCCACTTTCTGCAACACTGCACAAACTGTCCATTGATAAGTACCCTCATCAATGCTGCCTAATCCTGGACTGAGGTGTGAGGACAGCCCTCACTGAGCAAGACCTGACCCCAAAACTGTTATTCATACAGCAATATAGCTATCCACATGACGATTCAGTCTTAGTGACCATGACAAGCTGCCTACCTTCCTGTCTGAGCTCAAAGGGAAAGCAAACAGAAATGCTGTAAACCCCTCAAGTGAGTGCAAAGTGAGTGAACTCTAAGAACACAACCTAAGAGCCATAATATGCACCCTGTTCAGATGCATGAGATTGGTGTGTGCCCTGTGTGCAAAGCACGCTGGCAGAAGGATTGCATTGTAAAGTGTCCATGAGCTCCAAAGTGTAGTAATGAAATGCTGAGGGGTATTCTGTGCTTGTCCAAGACAAGCCATGATGGTGTGGTATGGCTGAAGTTTTGCTGATACCAACGTTCATAACAAGAACTGTAGCACACTCATCACCTGATCATTGTCTACTGTTCGGCTGGCTTTGTGCATATGGGTGTACATCTGAGCGAATTCCTCAGCAGTGATGGTGACAGGGAGGTGTAACTGACAGAGCCAATGCTGCAGGATGGCCAAGGTTCATGCCTTTGTTTCCAAGATAATATGCTGCAGAACAATATTGATCCCATGTAAACACCCAGTGACCAGGCCCCTCCATTATCCTGCCCTTTTGCAGCCATTCTCCTCAACATTGCACTTTATTCAAGTGCTTCATAATTGGAGCGACAGCAAGCTTATCCTCTGTCAGTGGCATTCAGCTTCAGTATGAACATGCCATTTTTGTTTCAGATTCCTTGATGATTTAATTTTATAGTTTCACTTTGAATTCTATTTGTTTTATTTTTAATTCTCTTCTATTTCCATAAGTTTGTATAAATTATATACACATATTTGTAATGTCCTCAATGCAATATTCTGACTTGTTCTCCATATACTTCATACACATCTCTTTGCTTTCCTCAACTTTTCCTTAAGTTTTTAATTGTCCAAGCTGATCTATTAAGTGTTTCACTTGATCTTGCTTTTTAGTAGGTTTTTTTCTGGACTCTGTTACTGTTTGCCTTTACTGTTTGCCATGTTTTTATCCATTTTTATTTTCCCACATTCTCTGCTCAGCCCCTCAAAATCAGGTTTTGTCCAATCTTTTGCTGGGTTATTCATCATGATTATTGATTTCTCAATGATTGCCTTATCACATATCAATTATGGTCACTATTAACTAAAATGTTACCTATTTTTACCTCTTTAATCTGAATGACCAAATTATAAACCATAATTTTACACTCCGGTTCCTTCATTCTATTCTGTAGCCACTTAGTTAATTCTTTCTGATGCTCTTGTTTTCAGTTTTACATATATTTAGGTTGATTTTATTTCTTGTGCACCTTCACCTTCCAGTACAACCACCAAGTTCACTGATTAAAAGCCTTTGTCACTTCCCTATATTTACTTTTTATTAGGATATGGGTTTCATCCCACAGTACAGTTTGTGAGGTTGTTGACTTGCTTGCTGAGCTGGCTTGTTTTTGCTCAGACGTTTCGTCACCATGCTAGGAGATATCATCAGTGGAGCCTCCGATGAGGCGATATTATTCTACTCTGCTTGGAATTTATACTGTCCGGTCCGTTATGATGAGTACTGTCATTTCTGGGTTTGATCTGTATGGGTTTATACATAGGGTCCAATTCTCTATGTTTGTTGATTGAAGTATGGGTGGAGAACCATACCTCTAGGAATTCCTGTGCATGTCTATGTTTGGCTTGGGCTACTATGGTTACTTTGTCCTGGTTAAACTGATGGCCTTCATTGTCTGAATGTACAGATATTAAGGAGAGTTCATCGTGCCGTTTTTGCTGCTAGCTGATGTTTGTGTATTCTGATGGCTAGTTTCCTTCCTGTCTGTCCGATGTAATGTTTGTGGAAGTCATTGCATAGTATTTTGTAAACCACATTCATTCTGCATGTTGTGGGAATCAGATCTTTAATCCTTGTAAGTGTATGTCATACAGTGACTGTGGGCTTGTGGGCCACCATGATTCCTAGTCGTCTTAGGAGTCTTGTTGTCAATTCGAAGATGTTCCTGATGTAGGGAAGTGTGGTCAGTGTGTTAGGTCGCACTGTGTCCTCCTGCTGTTGTCTGTTATATAGGCATGTGTAGATGAAGTTGCGGAGATATCCGTTTCAAGCGAGGATCTTGTATTAGTGTTATTCCTCTTCCCAGCCTAGATCTGGAGTGTTGTAGTGTATCCTGGCCCGTTTAAATATTTCCTAATGCAGGTTTGTTTGTGGCCTTTGGAGTGGTTGCTGTTGAAGTTGAGGGTTTGATCTGTATGGATTGTTTTTCTGTGTACTAAGGTTTGGAACTCCCCGTTTGTCAATCGTCCTAACTTAACATCCAGAAACAAAAGTTGATTGTTGGTTTCTTCTCCCCTGCAAATTTAATCCCTATGAATATGCTGTTGATGAGGTAGTAGGTCTCTTCTAATTTATTGCATTTAATAATGACAAATATGTCATCTACATACTGGATCCACAGTTTAGTTTGAATGTGGGGGAGGGTGGTGTGTTGTAATCTTTGCATGACTGCTTCTGCGATGAGTCCTGAGATGGGTGACCCCATTGGTGTACCGTTAATCAGTTTGTATATTTGCCCATCAAAGACGAAGTGTGTGGTGAGGCAGGGGTCTCATAATTTAAGTATGTTGTCCTTGCTGTTGGATTTGCTGGTCTGCATTGCTGTTTCCTCTCGTAATGTGGCCACTGTTTCTTTGGCTAGCGGGATGTCAATTGATGTGAATAAAGCTGTGATATCAAAGGATAACATAATCTGTTGCAAATTTGCAAGGAAGAAGAGGCTAAAAATCAACTTCCATTTCTGGATGTTAAGGTAGAATGATTGACAAATGGAGAGTTCCAAACCTCAGTATACAGAAAAGCAACCCATACAGATCAAGTCCTCAACTTCTACAGCAACCACCCCAAAGACCACAAGCAAAGCTGCTTAGGGAGACTATTTAAATGGGCCTGGACACACTGCAACATTCCAGAATTACGCTGGGAAGAGGAAGAACACTTACACAAGATCCTCGCTTTAAACGGATATCTCCGCAACTTCATCTACACATGCCTATATAATAGACAACAACAGGAGGACATAGTGCGACCTAACACACTGACCACACTTCCCTACATCAGGAACATATCGGAATTGACAACAATACTCCTAAGACCACTGGGAATCATGGTGGCCCACAAGCCCAAAGCCACTCTACGACAAACACTCGCAAGGATTAAAGACCCCATTCTCACAACATGCAGAATGAACGTGGTTTACAAAATACCATGCAATGACTGCCACAAGCATTACATCAGACAGACAGGAAGGAAACTAGCCATCAGAATACACAAACATCAGCTAGCAGCAAAACGGCACAATGAACTCTCCTTAATATCTGTACATTCAGACAATGAAGGCCATCAGTTTAACCGGAACAAAGTAACCACAGTAGTCCAAGCCAAACATAGACATGCACAGGAATTCCTAGAGGTATGGTTCTCCACCCATACTTCAATCAACAAACATAGAGAATTGGACCCTATGTATAAACCCATACAGATCAAACCCGGAAATGACAGTACTCACCATAACGGACCGGACAGTATAAATTCCAAGCAGAGTAGATTAACATCGCTTCATCGGATGCCTCACTAATGATGTCACCTAGCATGGTGACGAAACGTCTGAACAAAAACAAGCCAGCTCAGCGAGCAAGTCAACATCCTCATCCACAGCCCGAATTACAGATCTTTGCCAATATTTTAAGTACAGTTTGTTTTAATTTCACTACTGGTCACCGCATTGCATAAAAAGGAGACCCACTTTTCAATAGCAGCACATTAGCCAATTGTGAATTCTTCTGATATGTCTCTGAGATTAATCTAAAGATTGTTACCCTTAAGGTCTTACTTCTTAAGTTAGCTTCAAACTATTAATATTTCCTCAGCAGAAATTCCTTTCCTTTTCCAACAATGTCATTTCTTCTGACATAAGTGGCTTAAGGTCTTTAAACTTGAGTGCAAGTTTGAGACATCCTGAAGCAGAAGATGGAGAGAACAATTTCTTGATAGTTTTGTTCAGCACACACTCACAATTTAAAAGGAAGCATATGTTTAGAAAAAGGAGGATTTGCATATTAGTGAATGGTATATGAAGAACTTAGAAGAAGTTGAGAAGAAAATCAATCAGATACCAGTCCTATCCAACAGGTGACATGAGAAGGACAATAACTTACAGGAGTACATCCACAAACCTCAAGGCTCAGAAGAATGTCCAAGCTGGGGAAGAGCACAGAAAATTGTGGTAGGAAATAGGGGATTCCATAATTAGCGGATCTGGTTGATATGTGCCATATCCATGGACAGCAATCCCACAGAATGTGTTGCCTATCCAATTTCAGGGTATGGAATATCATATAATAGTTGGAGATGAATTTGTAAAGAGACAACCCATTTGTGGTAGTACATTTCCTGGAGATGGGTATCTGGTACAGATTTGCTGTCCACAAACTTTCATATACTGTGCCCCTCATAGTCTGGCTTGCCATCTCTAGTCCAAAATATTAATTTGTTCAATGTTATCCTGAATAAATATAACTGCTCTTATGTTCATTTATAGACATATTAGTTTATTTTCTTGAGTTGTTAATTTTAAAAAGAGATTAGTTTGTCAGCTCATCTCTTAAATAACTGTCTTAGTTTAGAGACAAAATAAGCTACTGTTAACGCTCACCAAACAATCATCACCCAGCTATTCTGTGATCTAATTCCTTGATTATATTTTTAATTATCTCTCCACCATCCTTTTATGCTCACTGCTTACCTCTGGTCCCACACTCACCTCTGGTTCTTCTCTCACCTCTGGTCCCATTAATATCTTTGATCCCACTTTCATCTCTGGTCCTATTCTCAAATCTGGTCCCACTCACATCTGGTCCCACTCTTTCCCCCAGTCCCACACTTACCTCTGGTCCCACTTTCCCTTATGGTTGAACTCTCAGCTCTAGCTCCAGTCACCTCACCTGAAGCCTTTCAGCTTCACCTTTTCTCTGTCGCACTTCACTCTGACTTCACTCAACTCCAAAGAATGTTAATTTAGCTGACCAGCAGACACAGTGCAGCCTTATCATTTTAATTGTCTGCTCATACCCATTCTCACCTCACCCTCCTGCACTGTTCCAGTGAAGCTCAATGGGAGTTCAGGGAATAGCATCTCATCTTTCAATTCCAACTCTCAACTCAGAACCCACTCTCATATCTGGTCCCAGTCTCATTTCTGGTCCCACTCTCACCTTTGGTCCCAGTTTTGTTTCTGGTCCCACTCTCACCTCTGGTCAAATTCTCACCTCTGGTTCAACTTTCACTTCTGGTTCCACTATTACATAGCGTCATACTGAAAAGAAAAAGACTCTATGGTCCAACCATTCCAAGCCAAACATAATCCCAACTAAACTAGTCCCACCTGTCTGCTCCTGGCCCATATCCCTCCAAACCTTTCCTATCCATGTACTTATCCAAATGTGTTTTAAATGTTGTAACTGTACCCACAACTACCAATTCCTCAGGAAGTTCATTCCACATGTGAACCACCGTGTGTAAAAATCTACCCCTCATGTTCTTTTTAAATCTCTCTCCTCTCACCTTAAAAATATGCCCCCAGTCTTAAAATCCCCCATTCTAGGGAAAGACACCTACTACTAACCCTATCTATACCCCTCATTATTTTATAAATCTCTATAAAGTCACCTCTCAACCTCCGACACTCCCATGAGAAAAATCCCAGCCTTTCCAGCCTTTCTTCTGAACTCTCTGTAGCTTAATAATATCACAGCTGTGTGACCAGAACTAGACACAGTGCTCCTGAAGAAGACTCACCAATGTCCTGTACAACCTCAACATGACTTCCCAACTCCTAAACTCAAAGGAATGAGGAATGAAGGCAAGCGTTCCAAATGTCTTTTTAACCATCCTGTCTATTTGTGACGCTAACTTCAAAGAATTATGTATCTGAGGCCATAGGTCCCTCTGTTCTACAATACTAGCTAAGGCCTGACCATTAATTGTATAGATCCTGCCCCGTTTGTTGTACAAAAATGCAATACCTCACATTTATTCAGATTGAACTCCAGCTTCAATTTTTCAGCATCTGGTAACACTTGCATCTCTGACCCTCTCTTAGCTCTGGTTCTACTCTCACCTTTGGTTCCATACTCCCCTATGATCCCACTCACCTCTGATCCGACTCTCATCTCTAGTTTCACTCTCACCTCTGGTCCCATTCTCGTTTCTGCTCCCATTCTTATCTCCAGTCCCACCCTCAATACTGTTCTAAGACCTTGGGATGGACGTCCTATATATCTGCCTCTTGCTTCTAGTCGTGGTGACACTGCTGAATCGTAAAGAAAGTGACCAATATAATGAAAAATGTTGTTAATAAAAATTAAGCTGTTAGTTAAGTTAATAGACATGAGGGAAACAAACTACACCATATGTAGCTTTTGAATAAGTGACAAGAAAATTGTAAGAAAACCTTACAGAAAAGAATGAAACCTTTTGGGACTTTGAGACAGTACTGTTGGAAAATAGCCAACAATCCATGATAAATGGATTGAACCACAAGCATTTATAAAGGAGAGTGTTTTAAACAACTGACAAGACTTTGTTTTTATAGGAATACAATGAATAATGGAAGCCTCTTTCTGTTTGAAACTGAGACAAACCGGGAGACTGATCAGCCATCTTAGGGCACAGGAAAGGGATGCATTCTAAAAAGTCTTTTTTGAATGTTGGGACAAAAACACACTAAACAAAATTGCACAAGATTGTTAGCATACTTTATTTCATAAATTATATTTGTGTGAATATTAAAAGGGAATTTATGGTGGATTTAAAATATTTTAACAAAATTAAGTATTGAGAAGGAGGAGTTATCAGCAATTTTAGTGTGCTTAAAAGCGGATAAATCTTTGCACCCAGACGCGATGTATCTCAGGCTACTGTTAGAGACAAGGTAGGAGATGCAGGAGTTCTGTCATTAATTTTCAAAACCTCTGGCTGCAAGTGAGATGTCAGATAAATGATGCTGGCGGCGGTGGTGGTTGGGATGGGTGCAGGTGAGGCTAATATGGCAGCATTATTCAAGAAGGATGATAGGAACCAGTACACCAGTAAACCAGGTAACTATAGGCCAGTGAGTTTAACAGTGTTAGGAACACAATTCTTTTTAGGCATTTGTGGGATGTGGGCATCACTGGCTGGTCAGCATTTATTGCTCATCCCTAGTTGCCCTTGAGAAGGTGGTGATGAGCTGCTTTCTTCAACTGCTACGGTCCACCTGCTGTGGTTTGATACAAAATGCCGCTAGGGAGGGAATTCCAGGATTTTGACCCAGCAACAGTGAAGGAACAGCGATACCTTTCCAAGTCAGGATGGTGAGTGGCTTGGAGGGGAATTTGAAGGTGATGGTTCCACATGTGCTTAAGTAAGGCTTTTGACAGGGCTAGGAAACTCCTCAAGAGGGTTACACTCCATAGGGTCCACAGCAATTTGGCAAATTGGATCTAAAATTAGATTAGTGGCAGGATGCAGAGGGTGATGGTCAAAGGTTGATTTTGCAAGTGGAAGCCTGGGGCCAGTGCCGCACCTCAGGGTTTGGTGCTGGGTCTCTTGCTGTTTGTAACGATGTACACTTGAACATAGGAGGTATAATCAGTAAGTTCACATATGGCACAGAATTAGTGGAATGGTAAGTAGCAAGAAGGAAAGCCTTAGAATACACAGCAATATAGATGGGCTGTTCAGATGGCAGTGGTGAATCAAATTTTAGCTTGAAAAGTGTGAACTCCACAAGCTGGTTTCCAAAGTCCATAACCCTCTAAATCATTCTTATTCATGGATATATGAATAGGAAGGGCTTACAGGAATATAGGCCTAAACCTCTTGCTCTAAGGGAGTCCCAGTCAATGCTAAGGAAGTTAAAGTCACCCATTATGACAACGCTGTTTTTATTGCACCTTCCCAAAATTTGCCTACATATTTGTTCCTCAATGTCTTGGTGGCTGTTTGGGGGCTTATAATATAATCTAATCAGAGGTATTGCACCCATCTTATTTTTGAGCTCTACCCACATTGCATCAGTGGATGAGCCTTCCAGCATGTCCTGTCCAAGTGCAAATATAACATTCTTTCTGATTAGTTATGCAGCTCCTCCACCTCTTTTATCTCACTGTCCATCTCATCTAAAACAAGAAAACCTTGGAACGTTGAGCAACCAGTCCTGTCCCTCTCTCAACCAAGTCTCTATAATGTCCACAACATCATAGTCCCACGTATTGATCTAGGCTCTAAGCTCATCAGCTTTGCCTTTAATACTCCTTGCATTGAAATAAACATGGTTCAGCCTATTGCTCTATGGAGCT
The DNA here is from genome assembly GCA_024137785.1 of Ginglymostoma cirratum. NCBI lineage: Eukaryota > Metazoa > Chordata > Chondrichthyes > Orectolobiformes > Ginglymostomatidae > Ginglymostoma > Ginglymostoma cirratum. The sequence goes on from JAHRHZ010000249.1 coordinate 50,456,981, forward strand.
TATAAGCCAAGAGAGTTTGGAGATAAGTCTTCAAATTGTTAGAACTGAACAAAGTTCAGAATTATGATAGTCAGACTCAGAAAGAAATCCTTAAAAGAAGTATCAGCAATCTGAGCAAAAGAAACAGGAAAGCATCAATTGAGTAAAGCTTTTTAAAAACGGAGATAGTTACGATATTTCTCTAGAATGGTGTTTCTGAAAATGAATGGTTTTAGGAAACAGGTTGAAACTTTGTTTTGATGTTTATGTGAAGAACTTTCTAACTGTCTTCTACATATGTTTGTTCATTTCTTTTGTGCAACAAATGTTCTGTTGTTAAACAACATACACAGCCTCACGTAACTATGTTTGAGCGATTAACCACGGCTTAAAAATTAAATAAATGCTCTGTCAAGCCAGGTTTATTCTGGAACCTGACCTGTCCAGTATTACCACCAGGTGGGATGCTGACACTACTTATCTTTGTATCATTGCTAATGATACCTTTGGTCCCTTAAGCCAAGTGTTAGAACCCTTGCTGATTTTGCATTACTTTTACTTCTATTCTTTTAATAAGTTTGGTTTAGAGCTGAATTTGACTCATGAAATTTACACGACAGCTTATGGTAAGAGAAAAAGAACAGATCTGGCAAGCTTTTTGTTTGTTTGTAGGCCATTCCTGGAGTTTAATTTCAGGCCGATTCTTGATTTAAAAAAAAAGTGTTCCTACAGACACAGTGATCCAGGTAAAGGCATTGTGTTTAAACAGTTAGCAGAAGTTAGCTATCAATGAGGTCAGTATCTGGGAATTGGTTCTGGTGAGTCTGTAGGAGAACCTATATTCAAGCAGACAGCAGATGTTGAATGGTAATTGAGATCTCGGGGAAAGACCTCGTCGGTCTATTGGGGTGGAACCAGAGTTGTTTGTTTTGGCCAGTAGGTACAGATAGTGTAATGAATACATCAGCGAACCTTGAGTTGCAGTTCAGGCGAAAGGAAGCGAGAAAACTGGAGATTTAATTCTAAAGGATGGAAAAAGAAAGAGAAGAAAGAGAGAGAGAAAGGGAAGAAAGTGAGAGAGAACAGGAATTTAAATTAATTTTGGTGCAGCTTTAGTAACGTAAACCTAAGGTTTTGGAAAACGTGGAAGAGGACTGTTCTAGTCATAATCCACCTTCAGTCAAGAGATGTTTAAGGTACTGCAAGCTTTGCCAAAAATTGAAGAGAAGGATGTGGAAGCATTTGTCATGTGTTTAAGATGATAGCAACACAAATGAGGTGTCCAAAAACAGTTTGGACCTTACACATACAAAGTAAATTAGCTGGTAAAGCACAAGAAATTTATGCATCCCTGTTAGAGGAATGTTCTTGGGATTATGATGAGGTGAAAAGGAGCATTCTAAGCACAATTTAGTTGGTCCCGGAAGAGACAGGCAGAGGTTTTGGAACATACAGAAACCAGCAGCGCTGTGGCTCAGTGGTTAGCATTGCCACCTTTGGCACCACAGACCTGGGATTGATTCCACCCTCGGTCGACTGTCTATGTGGAGATTGCATATTCTCACCGTGTCTGAATGGGTTTCCTCCAGGTACTCTGGTTTCTTTCCACTGACTGGCCATGCTAAACTGACCCTTGTAACTGATGATGTGCAGACCAAGGGTAGTAACGGCAAGACAAACAGCGATAATTAGGATAATTATGGCTGATAATTATGAATTGACCCATAAACCATCACCCCCTGAATTTAAAGGAAAATAAAAGGTGGGAGAGTGAAAGGGAGGTAAGTAGCCATGGTAGGGAATGGACAATAGGGAATGCCCTAAGAACTCCTCAGATTAAGAAGGAAATTGCTGAGGGTGGAAGTGAAGTTCTGAACCTTAAGTGTATCTGTTGTAATAGTTGTGCCATGAGAATTTGGAATATTGAAATTTGTGAAGTAGACCCATAGGACAAAAAGGAATTAGTGAAAATGAGTTGGAGAAGTTAACACAAGAAGATAATACCACTAACTATAAAAAAAAGGACAAGAGATTAATTCTGTCATTAGTAAAGGAAATTGTAAGGTAGATGAGATGTATGCAGGATTTTTTGCAAAAGGGGTGGTGACTCCTTTATCTTCAGGACTGCTGCAATTCAAGAAGGCATCTCACCATTACCTTCTCAAGGGCAACTAGGGATAGGCAATAAATGCTGGCCAGCCAGCAAAACCCACATCACACAAATGAAAATAAAAAAAAGCCAAAGTTGCCAAATCTACAGCTATACTAAGAGGTACGGGGCAAACAATCATTTTTACTGGAAAAAAAATTTGATTTTCCCTCCAAAGAGCTCTACGAGAGCTAACGTATTAATAAATGGGATGGTGGAGAATATATTCCAGTTCCATTACATCAAGCTTAACAGGTATGTGAATTGTTATCAGAAGTAACTGTTGGAGTATTAAAACATTACCTGTTGAGGGAACAGTTTTACTTCAGGGTAATTATTTGGCAGGATTAAAGGTAGTAGCTTCAGTGATAATTACGGAATTCCCAAAGGAGGTACAAGAAACAGAATTACAGGAATAGGTTCTTGGTATCTTTCCATCGTGTGCGGTAATCAAGTCAATGATTAAACAAAATCCATCAATAAGGATTGATGTGACACCGCAAGCAAGTTAAAACATAGCTGAAACCTTCCTGAAAGGCGAAGATAATCAGGTGGAGTGTTTATGACATTCGTAATTACAGCACAAAAAGTTGAACCTGAATTAAATAAATTAGCATGGTCAGCTCACTCATTTTCTAATCAACCTGCTCAGTGATTTGATTTGATTTATTATTGTCACATATATCTAAGTACAGTGAAAAATTTTGTTTTGCATGCAGTACAGGCAGATCATACCATACAAAGTGCAGCAGGGTAATAGGACAGAGTGAAGAATGCAATGTTACAGCTGCAGAGAAGGTGCACAAAGATCGAGATCAACATTAAATTTAAAGTTTGAGATGTCCATTCAGAAGTCTAATAACAGTGCAGAAAAAGCTGTTCTTGAATCTATTGGCATGTGCGTTTAAGCTTTTGATCTTCTGCCCAATGGAAGAGATTATAACTGGGGTAGGAGGAATCTTTAATTATGTTGGTTGCCATCCCAAGACTGCAAGATGTATACATGGAGTCAATGGATGGAAAGCTGTTTTGCTGTGCGGACTGATGTAATTACAGACCTCTGGACAGGTGGGACTTGAGCCAAGACTTCCTGGCTCAAAGGTAGAGATACTATCACAGTGCCACAAGAGCCCAAAGCCTACTGCACCTGGTATTCCCAAATGATCCCCCATCCAAGTACTAACTAAGCCTGAATCTGCTGAGTTTCCAAGATCAGGTAAGTTCAGGCATTTTCAGACCAGTGCGGTTACAGTGAGAGCATACTGAGGTAGAGGCCAAAAGAGCTTCTGAGTGCTAGAGATAAAAGGTACTGCAGATGCTGGAGAATCCAAGATAACAAGCATGGGGCTGGACGAACACAGCAGGTCAAGCAGCATCATAGGAGCAGGAAAACTTGACGTTTCGGGCCTAAACCCTTCATCAGAAATGGGGGAGGGGAAGAGGGTTCTGAAATAAATAGGGAGAGAGGGGGAGGCGGATAGAGGATGGATAGAGGAGAGGATAGGTGGAGAGGAGGCAGTCAAGTTGAAGAGGCGGGGATGGAGCCAGTAAAGGTGAGTGTAGGTGGCGGGGTAGGGAGGAGATAGGTCAGTCCAGGGAGGACGGACAGGTCAAGGGGGCGGGATGATGTTAGTAGATAGGAGATGGGGGTGTGGCTTGAGGTGAGAGGAGGGGATAGGTGAGAGGAAAAACAGGTTAGGGAGGTGGAGGTGAGCCGGGCTGGTTTTGAGATGCGGTTGGGGGAGGGGAGATTTTGAAGCTTGTGAAATCCACTTTGATGCCATTGGGCTGCAGGGTTCCCAGGCTGAATATGATTTGCTGTTCCTGCAGCCTTCGGGTGGCATCACTATGGCATTGCAGGAGGCCCAGGATGGACATGTCATCTGAGGAATGGGAGGGGGAGTTGAAATGGTTCGCGACTGGGAGGTGCAGTTGTTTGTTGCGACAAACACCTTCCACCCCAACCTGAACTTCACCTGGACCATCTCCAACACTTCTCTCTCCTTCCTGGACCTCTCTGTCTCCATCTTGGGCAACCACCTAGAAACCGATGTCCATTTCAAGCCCACCGACTCCCACAGCTACCTGGAATACACCTCCTCCCACCCAGCCTCCTGCAAAAATGCCATCCCCTATTCCCAATTCCTTCGCCTCCGCCGCATCTGCTCCCAGGATGAGACATTCCACTCCCGTACATCTCAAATGTCCTCATTCTTCAAGGACCGAAACTTACCCACCAAAGTGGTCGAGAACACCCTCGACCGTGTCTCCCGCATTTCCTGGAACACATCCCTCACGCCCCGTCCCCGCAATAATAACCAAAAAAGAATCCCCCTCGACCTCACATACCACACCACCAACCTCCGGATCCAACGCATCATCCTCCGACACTTCCACCATCTGCAATCAGACCCCACCACCAAAGGCATTTTTCCCTCCCCACCCTTATCTGCCTTCCGGAGGGACCACTCCCTCTGCGACTCCCTTGTCCGGTCTCCACTCCCCTCCAGACCCACCACACCCGGCACTTTTCCCTGCAACCGCAGGAAGTGCTACACCTGCCCCCACACCTCCTCCCTCACCCCAATCCCAGGCCCCAAGAAGACTTTCCACATCAGGCAGATGTTCACCTGCACATCTGCCAATGTGGTATACTGCATCCGCTGTACCCATTGTGGCTTCCTCTACATCGGGGAAACCAAGCGGAGGCTTGGGTACCGCTTTGCAGAACACCTGCGCTCAGTTCGCAACAAACAACTACACCTCCCAGTCGCAAACCATTTCAACTCCCCCTCCCATTCCTCAGATGACATGTCCATCCTGGGCCTCCTGCAATGCCATAGTGATGCCACCCGAAGGCTGCAGGAACAGCAAATCACATTCAGCCTGGGAACCCTGCAGCCCAATGGCATCAATGTGGATTTCACAAGCTTCAAAATCTCCCCTCCCCCAACCGCATCTCAAAACCAGCCCAGCTCATCTCCACCTCCCTAACCTGTTTTTCCTCTCACCTATCCCCTCCTCCCACCTCAAGCCACACCCCCATCTCCTAGCTACTAACATCATCCCGCCCCCTTGACCTGTCCGTCCTCCCTGGACTGACCTATCTCCTCCCTACCCCGCCACCTACACTCACCTTTACTGGCTCCATCCCCGCCTCTTCGACTTGACTGCCTCCTCTCCACCTATCCTCTCCTCTATCCATACTCTATCCGCCTCCCCCTCTCTCCCTATTTATTTCAGAACCCTCTTCCCCTCCCTCATTTCTGATGAAGGGTTTAGGCCCGAAACATCAAGTTTTCCTGCTCCTATGATGCTGCTTGACCTGCTGTGTTCATCCAGCCCCATGCTTGTTATCTCAGCTTCTGAGTGCTATTAGTTTAAGACTGGAGTGCTGATGAGGAAGTGGAGATCCCGTCATTGACCCACAGATGAAGAATGGTCAGGTATAACCACCCAGCTATCATAGGATGATATTATGAGTTGTACATGAGATTCCCATGGCAGGACACATGACGGTTCAGAAAACTCAGGCATCTGTAACGAGGTGTTTTATCTGGCCAAAATTGCATAACGATACAGTACAGTTTTGTAAGATGTTTCATACTTGTCAAGTTGTAGGTAAAATTCAACATGTGGTTGAACCAGCATCTTTAATTCCTAATCAAGTTTTTGAGGAATCATTCAGTTGGAGGCTGAGGGATGACCTTTTAGAGTATGGTTAGGGTGAATAATCAAGGTCTTTATCCGGGGGTGGGAGAGTCCAAAACTAGATGGCATAGATTTAAGGTGAGAAGGGAAAGATGTACAAAGGACCTGAGGGGAAGCTTTTTCACGCAGAGGATGATGCATATATGGAACGAGCTGCCAGATGAAGTGGTGGAGGTGGGTACAATTACAATATTTAAAAAGCAACTGGATAGGTATACAAATAGGAAGGATTTAAAGGGATATAGGCCAAATGGGACTAGGATAATTGGTGTGGTTGACTTGAACTGAATGGTCTGCTTCTGTGCTGTATGAGTCTGTGATTCTATATGACTCTGTTGTGTTAGACCATTACCTAAAGCTAAAGCCAGAAATGAATATTTCTTCACCATTATGGATATGAATGCTCAGAGGCTAACAATCAAAGCTAAATTTGTAGTGGAAAAACTCAGTTTTTCACCTGATACAATCTACCAATAGAAGTACAGTCTGAACAAGGATAAAACATTATGTCAAAACTTTTTCAAGATATCATCAGTAATTTGGGGATCAAACAATTGCAATTGACTACCATCTGCAGACTTTAAGAACTTTGGAGAGGCATCACCAAACTCTCAAAATCATGATCAAAGCCTATTGCTATGAGTGTCTAAATAACTGAGACAAATGATTAGATTTTCACTTATTTGCAAACAGAGATTCTCCAAATGAACCTACAGGCTACAGCCCATTCGGATTAGTTTATGGCCATGAAAAAGGACCATTAAATCTGATTAGAGATAAATTGCTATGCCATTAAAAAGAAGCTTCAAGGTTAGAATAGTGTCCACATTTCTCAAAAGGTCAACAGGAATATGTAGAGTTGCACAGGAACATCTAAAAACATCCCAAAACAAGATGAAAGAGTGGGTAGGTAAACTTGCGACAATCAGAGTTTTTAAAGCAGGAGATGAAGCTTTGGTACTGTTGCCTTTACATTAAAAGCAAAATTCAATAATCTCTACAAAGTAATTAAAACAGTTAGTCAGGTAACATATGTAATTGATTTGCCTGATCGTAGGAAAAAGAATCAATTCTTATCATGTGAACATGTTAAACAGTACTATCGTCAGAAGATGATGAGATTAATGCACAGGTGTGTTGTGTAGTAAGTGTGGTCAAGGATGATTTAAGAAAGAAGGACGAGACCAAAGAGAATTAGTCAATTCCCAAAGTGAACTTCCTACAACTGGATTACAAATGTAGAGATATTAGAGAATTCAGGCACTATATTTTCATATTTAGAGAAGATCAATACAAGGATATTGTGAGATTGCTCAGAAAATTTTTAAAAATTGCAAAAATACATTAACCAGACATGATACGGATGTAGGTAACTCAGAACCAATAAAACAAAACCCATATCAATTAAACCCAGAGAAACAGACCAAAGTAACAGAGGGAATTCAATGCATTCATGCATAGGATGCCAAAGCAGCTACAAGTCAAAAACATCAAAGTGTTGAGTCTACATTACTGGAAGATTACACTGTCACAAGATCTAGAAGGAGTTAGGAAGCCACCTACTTTATTACTTTATAGGGATGTATTTTTGCACAGCAGCAACTCGCCTTTCACAGACCAGAAGTTCTTGGCTCATGGTCCAGGCCACGACTGTCGGTCATGGAAAATGCGTTTGTCACGTGGCCAAAAAAGTTGATTTCCAGCCTGTAAACCAATCCAATACACCAAACTGCAGATAGTAAAAGAAGGGGACTTTTCTGGTCAGCCATTCTACAGAAGGCAGCAGCAATGCAGTTCTTTGTCCAGAAACGCAAACTAATCCAATATAAATCCTTGTCTGAACTCTTGAGATGAGATCAGGAGTTGCCAACATGCTACTGAACGGATTGGAAGGCATGGAGAGGGTGAAGAAAAGATACCCAAGATTGGTTCCAAAGCTGAGGAAATTCACTTACTTGGATAGACTGCAGAATACAGGGCTGTTCTCCTTAATGAGGAGAAGAATCAAGAAATTTTTTAGAAGTATTCAAAATCATTTGAGATGAGGAAAGAAAGGAGGGGGAAAATGATTTCAATTGGTGAAAGGATTGAGAACCAGAGGATTCACGGTGATTCAGGTTTTTACATAATGGTTAGGGTCTGGAATACACTGCCTGATTGTGTGTCACATGTCGATTCATTTGTGGTTTGCAAAGATAGTTGAGTTATCATCTGAAAGGGCTACATTTGAAAGATTGCAGGGAAAAGTTAGCAACTGGTGAACTGTCCTGTAGAGATGTAGTAAACACATGATGGGCTGAATGGCCTCTTTCTATACTATAACATTCTATAATTCTCCAGCTGTTGCAAAGCTGCAAAGTCAACTTTGTGTCAGAGATAAAAGGTACTGCAGATGCTGGAGAATCCGAGATAACAAGCATGGGGCTGGATGAACACAGCAGGTCAAGCAGCATCATAGGAGCAGGAAAACTTGACGTTTCAGGCCTA
>JAHRHZ010000249.1:50465706-50480882 GCA_024137785.1 Ginglymostoma cirratum
TTCCTGCTCCTATGATGCTGCTTGGCCTGCTGTGTTCATCCAGCTCTACACCTTGTTATCTTGGATTCTCCAGCATCTGCAGTTCCTATTATCTCCACTGAGCTCAATTCACCATTGGCTACATTCCTATATCTTAATGCCTACCAGCTGTGTTCACCAGGAGCTAAAAGGTCTAAGAGTTTTCTATTATTTTAGGTTTGTTATCTTAACAATTAAAAGTCATAATTTCTACCTATTCAAAAATATCTTTGAATTATAAATATGTCTGTAGTGCATTTGATAAACATATTTTGTGAATGATTACTGCACAGTTTCACATATGACTACACATTTTATAAAATCAGATGGTGTGCCATCTGGCGGTGAGAATTGATTGCAAAACTGTTGTTCACAGAGCTAAACACTGTACATTCTTTTTGCAGAAATTCACTAAGGATTCTTAGATAGCACATTCGAAATCTAAAACCACGACTATCTAGTAGACATATGGAAACACCACCATCTAAAAGCCCACATCCAAGTAATTCACCACCCTGACTTGCAAATATACTGCTGTTCTTTCAATGCCACCGGGTCAAACTCCAGAACTCTCTCCTAACAGTTTTATGGCTCCACTTACCAAATGCACTGCTTAGGTTCATGAAGGCAGCTCACCTTCTCAAGGGTAACTAAAGAGGGCAATAAATGCTGCCCCAAAAGGCAAAGCTGCCTCCATGAATTAATATGAAAAGAAAACTAACTTATTGGGTATGATGTCACAGGCTACCTTCTTGATGTGCAGCAGTCCATTTGCTGTAGATACATCCATGATGCTGTTTAGAAAGGAATCTCAGGTTCATGATCCAGTGACAGTGAAGGCACTGAAATATATATCAAAGTCAGAATGGAATGCGGCTTAGAGGAGAACCTGCAGATGATGGTGTTTGAATAGGCTTCTGTCTTTATCCTTTGGGTGATAGAATTTGTGGATATCAATGTTGCTGTTGAAGACGCTTTGCTGAGTTGTTGCAGTGCATATTATGGATGATATGCACAGCGGCTAGGTGCACAGTGTTGGAGGCAGTGAATACTTAGGGATTGGAAACTGATCAAGCAGTTTATTTAGTCCTGGATTGCACGCAGCTCCTTCAGAGTTATTGGGAGCTGCAAGAAAGGAGTATTCAATTACAGTCACGTCTTATGCCTTGCAGATGGTGGTCAGATGAGTGAATTACTTGGAGCTGAATATTTGACCTCTGATCTGATCTTATAATTGCCTACTTATACAGCTGGTGCTTTTACATTTCTGATCAATGGTGATTCCCAAGATTTTTAAGATAGGGATTCAACAATATTAATCCCATTCAACATGAAGTGAAAAAAGATAGAGTGTAGATAATCCTTGCCTACTCTTAAGTGGCACAAGTGTCAGTTGCCACTTATTAGTCATAATGTTATCCAGATCTTGCGGAATGGACATAGGGAAGCTTAATTATCTGTGGAGTTGCAACAAAACTGAACATTATTCAATTATCTGGCACCATCCCTACATCGGTTGATGGAGGACGATATTGTGATAGAAGGATCATTGATGAAGAAACTGAAAATTTTTGGACCTTGGACACTACCTTCGAGAACTGCGGCATTGGTATCCAGTGGATGAAATAATTGGTCTTCAATGACCAGAATCACATTCCATTGATGCCGTGTATGACTCAGCCAATGAAAGACTACACCCCCCCACCCCGCCCCCCATCCCCATTGCCTTTGATATTGCTCAGACTCTTTGATGCCACACTCGGTCAAAAGCTGCCTTGTTGTCAAGGGCGATCACTTTCACCTCACCTCTGAAATTTAGCTCTTTTGTTCATGCTTGGGCCATGATTACAAAGAGATCAGTAGCCAGGTAGTCTTGGCATAGCCCAAACTGAGCATCAGCAAAAAAAGGTTGTTGGCGAGATGAGATGGGACAATAGCTTTGAGGCATGATTCCAAGCATGATTCAAGCTGTTGCTTGAATAGTCTATGGGACAACTTTTTCAATTTTGTCACAAGTCGCGAGATGTTAATGAGGAGGCTTGCTGTACCTCTTTTAAGGTGGATAAGTCTCTAAGGCCTGATGGTATCTACCCCACGTTATTGAGAGAGGCAAGAAAGGAGATTGCTGGGGCCTTGACCAACATCTTTGTATCCTTGCTAGCCATTGGAGATGTCCCAGAGGACTGGCGCATAGCTAATGTTGTTCCTCTGTTCAAGAAGGGGAATAGGAATAATCCAAGAAACTATAGGCCGGTCAGTCACACATCGGTGGTTGGAAAGCTATTGGAGAGAATTCTTAGGGATAGGCTTTACGCGCATTTTGAAAAGCATGGGCTAATTAGTGACAGCCAGCATGGCTTTATGCAAGGCAGGTCATGTCTTACTTGATTGGATTTTTGAGGAGGTGACAAAGGTGATCGATGAGGGTAGAGCAATAGATGATGTTTACATGGATTTTAGTAAGGCTTTCGACAAGGTCCCTCATGGTAGACTCATCCAGAAGATTAAGATATATGGGATCCACAATGATTTGGCCACGTTGATTCAGAACTGGCTTGCCCAAAGAAGGTAGGGGATAGTGGTAGAAGGGTGCTTTTCAGGCTGAAGGTCATTGACTAGTGGTGTCCTGCAGGGATCCGTACTGGGACCTCTGCTGTTTGTGATGTATATAAATGACTTGAATGAAAATGTAGATGGGTCAGTTAGTAAGTTTGCAGATGATACAAAGATTGGTGGAGTTGTGGAATAGTGTAGATGGTTATCAAAGGATACAGCGGGATATAGATCAGTTGCAGATATGGGCAGAGAAATGGCAGATAGAATTTAATCCAGGTAAGTGTGAGGTGCTGCACTTTGGGAGATCAATTGTTAAGGAAAAGTATACAGTTAACAGCAATATCCTAAACAGCATTGATGTACAGAGGGATCTTGAGGTTCAAATCCATAGCTCCCTGAAAATGGCCATGCAAGTAGATAGGGTGGAAAAGAAGGCATATGGCATGCTTGCCTTTATTGGTCGGGGAATTGAGTATAAGAGTCAGGATGTCATGTTGCAGCTTTATAACATCTAGAGTACTGTGTTCAATTCTGGTTGCCACATTACAGGAAGGATGTGGATATTTTGGAGAGGATGCAGAAGAGGTTTACCAGGATGCTACCTGGATTAGAGGGTACCAGCCATAAGGAGAGGCTAGAAAAACTCGGGTTGTTTTCTTTTGAGTGACAGAGGCTGAGGGGATACTTGATAGAAGCCTTTAAAATTACGAGATGCATAGATAGGGTTGATGGTCAGAATTTTATTCCCGAAGTTGAAATGTCGAAAACTAGAGGGCGTGCATTTAAGGTGAGGGGGCAAAGTTCAAAGGACATGTGAAGGGCAAGTTTTTACACAGAGATTGGTAGGAGTCTGGAATGCACTACCATGGGGTGATGGTGGATGCAGATACAATGGGTGCATTTAAGAGACTTTTAGATAAGCACACGAATATGCAAAGGAGGGATGTGGACCAAGGGCAGGCAGGACGGATTAGTTTAATTTGTCATAATGTTTAGCACAACACCATGGGCTGAAGGGCTGTTCTTGTGCTGTACAGTTCTATGTTCTATCATTTCTTGTGCCTCGGCTTATCCAATTTTATTCTTATTTTAATTTTCTGTAGAGATGAATATGACTAACTGGCTTGCTAGGTCATTTCAGAGGGCAGTTAAGAGTCAATCATAGTGCTGTCCATCTGGAGTTACGTGTAGGCCACGTCAGTTAAGGTGGTTGAATTCCTGCATTGAAGAACCAAAATCATGGGTTTTATGACAATCTGGTAGTTTCACAGTCATCATGGAAAGACATTTTTTGCATATTCATTCAGCAGGGAAAGAATTCAGAGGAAATGAGGGAGCAAGGTGTAGGTTTTGTCACTACACTTAATAACAGAATCACTCGTAAATGGTTCATTTTTTTTATTCACTCATGGGCGTGGATACCACTGGCTGGACAGCATTTATTGTCTGTCCCTAAATCCTTATCCGTGTCCCTAAAGATGGTGGTGAGCTGTCTTCCTGAACTGCTGTAATCCGTATGCTGTAGGTCTCAACTCAAACAGCGCCAGTTAACCTCATCAGCATTCATGTTTCAACTATATATGTTTGACTACAGACGTGAAAGGCAAGTTCTATAAGAAACTTCACACTGCAATCAACAGAATCCCTGTGTCAGAAAATCTTTCCCTGCTGCAGGATTTCAATTCAAGAGTGGTTATCTTTCCTTGTCACCATTGCGTTTTGCTGCTACCACAAATTCTGTACAATTAACACCTTATTTCAGAACAAACCGTGTCATATGGTGTTCTGGAGATATCCAAGATCAGGTAATTGGCACCAGGTGAATTTGATCATGACCAGTCAGGATTGTCTGAGCTGCATTCTTCACATTTATCTAGACATTTATCCGTGTTCCCTGCCATCACTTGCCATTCTCTAGGTGCTACCAGGGAGGGCGGATGCAGTGTCACTTCGACGAGCAAAAGCATGGAGTCTACGTTTGCTGGACTCAAGGATATTGAGAGTGCGAAAACATGATGCATGTGTTTGTATAATTTCCATTACATTGTTTTGTATATTTACAATATGTGAAAAATTAACATGTTTAGGCATCAAATGCTGGTCAAAGACAGACTGTGCCATGTCTTTGGTGCTTGCAAATCTAACATCATCATCTCAGTGATATAGCAGTAAGCAGCAATGACTTAAAAGTAGATGAATATTGGCAAAAAAGCATCTCATCACTCGTAAGACTTCCCCAAGTGCGATGGGATGAGGGGAATGTTGCTTCATCATCATTGCTCTGTACAACTGGAGCAGGTGACAAGTAAATGTGATAGATGCTGAAGATTCAATGGAATGGCAGCAGTTAAATAAGGAGCAGGATGAGGACATTGAGCGGGAGGAAGCTCTCAATACATGACAGAGCTCAGCAGCATCAGGTGCCTCAAGCCACTAAGGATGTAATTGACAAACAGTTTGGGTAGATGAGAACTGAGTGCAGCAGACCATCATGGACTGTCAAATGGTTCTTGGTCATCATGCCAGCATCTTGTTGCACTGTGGGAACAAGCTGCAGCCTCTATTCATTTGCTGACTCATATTTGGAACTGCCCTATTCCTTGCCTGCATATGACATTCTCCTACTGGACAATGACATACTACAAGTCTCCAGTAGTTATTGGAGTAACAGTTTTTTTATAAAGTTCATTCAGAGAATGAAGGTATCGCTGGCCCATCCCTAATTGCCCAGAGGGCAGCTAAGAGTCAATCATATTGCTATCTCAGGTAGGCCAGACCAGGTGAGGATGGCAGTTCCTTCCCTAAATGACATTAGTGAACTAGATGGGTTTTTCCAACAATTGACAATGGATTCACGGTTATCATTCGATTCTTAATTCTAGATGTTTTTTATTGAATTTGAACCCCAGTCCCCAGAAAATTACTTAGGTCTCTGGATTAAAAGGTCCAGTGATAATATCATGAAGCCATCACTTCTCCAATGTTAGAGGGGGTGTTTTGATGGGGTGGAGCTAAGGATAGGTAGACTGTGTGGCCTTGTGTTCAAACAACAACCAGGTTGAGAGAATTGGGATGACTGTGTGAAGGAATGCCAGCCATGTCACCAAAGTGCTGTGATCAGCAGAGATTTGTGACTGCTGTGCCATTATGTTGCCACTGAGGGGCAAAGGCAAATTACCAACACATGTCCAAGTGCACTGCAGCCTTTTAAATGTGAGTTGACAATGATTGTCTTTGACATAAATGCAGCATTTGACCCAGAATGGCATGAAGAATCCCAAGTACATTAGAGTAATCAGGGTAAAGCTCTCTTTTGATTGGAGTCAGACCTAGCACAAAGGATGCCAACTGAGGTTTTTTGGAGGTAAATCATCTCAGTCTCTGAACATCAATGCAGGAGTCCTTCAGTGTAATATCCTGGACCCAGTCATCTTTAGCTGCTTCAACAATGAACTTCTGTCCATCACAAAGTCAGGATTGAGGACGTTCACTGATGATTGCCCAATTTCAGCAGTATTTGCGATTTCAAGTACTGAAACGGCTTGCGTCCAAAAGAAGCAGGGCTAGACAACATCCAAACCATAACCAATAAGTGGCCAGTAACATTCATCCTACGAAAGTGCCAGACAATGACTATCTCAAACAAAAGAGAATCTATCCATATCCCTTGATGTTCAAGGGCATTAGCATCATTAAATCATCAACTATCAGAATCCAGGGAGTTACCATTACCTGGCCTCTAAAAAGGCCCAGCCATAGAAACTCAATAGCTAAAAGATCAGAGACTAGAAATTCTGTTGCAATAATCATCTCCTGCTTTCCCAGTGCCTGAATACCATGTACAAAGCACACGATGGAATACTTTCTACTTGCTTGGATGGATCCAAGTCCTACCACACTCAAGAAGTTCAACATCATTCAGGACAAATAACTCTGCTTGATTGGCATCCCAAAATTGACTTCTTTCATCACTGACACACTGACATCAGTGTGTACCATTTACAACACACACTGCAGTAATCCACCACCAAGGCTCCTATGACAAAACTTTCTAAACCTACAACCTCTACCACCTAGAATGACAAAGGCAGCAAATACAAGGGAACATCATTACTTGCTAGTTCCCCTCCACACATTATCCTGACTTGGAACTAAATCACAATTTCCTCACTGTCGCTGGCTCAAAATTCTGGAATTTCCTTCCTAACAACATTGCAGGTGTACATACACCCCAAGGACTGCAGCAGTTCAAAATTACAGCTCACCACACCTTCTCAAAAGCAGCGAGGGATGGATATTGAATGCTGATGTAGCTAGCAACACAAATATTCAATGACTCAAAGAGTCATAACTGTCCCTTTGCCCAACCACTTACTCCATAATTGTTCACTCAATGGAACCCATTAGCTCACCTAATTAAATGGTATGGTCATGACTGGTTTCCCAACATGTTGGGCATCTTTTCACTGTTTCTGATCCATAGTGAAACCTGTGCATATAATTTTCCAATCAGCCTGTTCAGAGATGTTTTTACACATACTGGAACAGATGGGACTTGAATCTACATTGCCTAGTCCAGAGATAGAGACAATAACACTGCACACAAGCTCTTGTGCAATCCATGTTTTCAAACAAAATTCCAAGCTGGATTTTAATGAGGTAACAAGAAGCTCAATAATGAGCTCAATTGCCCAACAGTCTGACCCAGGCAGGTCACAAGATTCAACCTTCCACCTTCTTGACCAAAATTACTGGCGGTCAGAACAGTGACAACAAACTGGCACACAGCACGAATTTATGGGACCACCAACGTCATGTTCACTGCCACAGGGTAAACATCCAGACCACTTTTTATGTCTTTTTAAAATAAATTGTCAGGTTCACATTATTTTTCTGTACATAATTTCAATAAATTTAATTAGAGCAACATATGGAAACCAGGTACCATGATCCATTTGTAATTATGGCATTTACATTTTTCAATCTGCTAATAAACTGCTTATGCTGATATGTTTGATAAAAGATAGATTATCTAGCTATGGAATGGTGACAATACACAAAACATAATGTTTATGAATGGCAGGATAAAACATTCAGAATGTTCTGTATTTTGCCCGAGGTATTAACAACCTCATGGATGGTGTCATGGAGAAGTGTATTTGCACTGAGGAATGAATGAATTTCAGTTAGTGACAAACGATTCTTTTCTTTTCATATGTAGATGAATGACTTATATTTATCCTCTTTGATTGCCATTGCAGTACCTCTAGCTGTGAAGATTAGAGCAGGATTTATTTTCATTAGACTTGTTTCCTTCCAGGCTTTAGCATGACATTGCTGGTATTTACAGCTTACTTAATTATGTTGCAGCTAGGCAATCAGAAGAAACGCTAAATTAAATTTGCAGATTTGTACATCGCCTTA
Source organism: Ginglymostoma cirratum (assembly GCA_024137785.1). NCBI lineage: Eukaryota > Metazoa > Chordata > Chondrichthyes > Orectolobiformes > Ginglymostomatidae > Ginglymostoma > Ginglymostoma cirratum. Next base: position 50,473,705 of record JAHRHZ010000249.1, read on the forward strand.
AAAGTAAGAAGCAGCAGGAAGCCACTCTGCAGTTTCTAAGTTGACTTTTGATTAGTAAATCGGCTGAATCGGACAAAGATTATTGGCTTATCCCGTAGATTCCTCTCTTTTCCTCTGTCTGCAAGGTTATGACTGCCAAAAGATACTCCATTCTCATGTCACATTACTCAAACTCATGAATTTAACAAAAGAATGTGAGCAAGAGACATTTAAGTGTTGTGAGAACATTTGAATTTTATGTGGGAAATTGGCATTTAGTCACTTTAGTCAACTGTCTCCTTAATTGTTGATTTATTTGATGCTTCTATCATTGTGCATTAGTTTACTCATGTTTGACTCCTAAAAAAAAAGTTATGCCAAATGTAATGTCCAAGGTCAAAATAAGTGCCGGATGCAAATCAAGTAGGAATCACTGAAACAGATGAACCATTAACCTCAATATGCAAATAACAGGATAATGTGTCTCTCATAGAACAAAGAACATGGAACAGGCTCTTCTGCCTATGAAGCCTGTGCCAACACTTGATATCTTTCTAAACTAAACTAAAAATCTTCAGCCTCCAAGCAGTTTGTATCCCTCTATTCCCTGCCAAGTGTGGCTTGGCAGCAGTATTAGTGACCAAGTTAGTCAGGTCCTAAAGGACATAGCTGCTAGACTGGGTCTGTGGCAGGTGGTGAGGGAACTCCACAAGAGGAGAAACATACCTGACCACATCCTTACCAATCTGCCAGCTGCAGATGCACCTGTTTATGGCAGTATTGGTAAGAGTGGCCACCACACAGTCCTTGTGAAGACGAAGTTCCGCCTTCACATTGAGAATAATTTCCATTGTGTTGTGTGGCACTATCACCACGCTAAATGGGACAGACTTTAAAAAGATCGAGCAACTTAAGACTGGGCATCTATGAGGTGCTGTGGACTATCAACAGCAGATGAATTGTACTCCAGCACAATCTGCAATCTCATGGCCCGGCATATCCCACACTCAACCATTACCATCAAGCCAGGGGATCAACCCTGGTTCAATGGAGAATGCAGGAGGGAATGCCAGGAGCAGCCCCAGGCATACCTGAAGATGAGGTGTCAGCCTGGCGAAGCCACCAAACAGGACTACTTGCATGTGATAGCATATGATAGACAGAGCTAAGCGATCCTACAAGCAATGGATCAGATCTACACTCTGTAGTCCTGCCACATCCAGTCGTGAATTGTAGTGGATGATTAAACAACTCACTGGAGGAGGAGGGTCCACAAATATCCCCATCCTCAATGAAGGAAGAGTCCACCATAACAGTGCAAAGGATAAGGCTGATGCTTTTGCAGCAATTTTCAGCCAGAAGTGCCAAATGGATGATCCATCTCAGCCTCCACCAATGTTCACTAGCATTAGAGATACAGGCCTTCAGTCAATTCGATTCAAACCACATGATATCAAGAAAAATGGTTGGAGATACCGCAATGGCTACAGGCCTTGATATCAATCTGGCAATAGTACTGAAGATTTGTGCTCCAGAACTTGCCACTCCCCGAGCCAAGTTGTTCCCCTACAATTACAACATTGGTGTTTACCCGACATTGTGGAAAATTGCACAATATGTCCTGTACATAAAAAGTGGGACAAATCCAACCCTGCCAATTACCACTCTATCAGTCTACTGTCAATCATCAGTAAAGTGATGGAACATGTCATCAACAGTGCGATCAAGCAGCACCTACTCAGCAGTAACCTGTTCAGTGATGCCCAGGTTCCACCAGGACCACTCAGCTGCTGACCTCATTACAGCCTGGGTTCAAACATGGACAAAAGAGCTGAATTCCAGAGGTCAGAGTGACAAGCCTTGATATCAGGGCTGCATTCGATCAAGTGTGGGATCCAGGAGCCCTGGCAAACCTGGAATCAATGGGAATCTGGGGCAAACTCTCCGATGGTTGGAGTCATACCTGACACATAGGAAGATGGTCGTAGTTGTTGGAGGTCTGTCATCTCAGCTCCAAGACATCTCTGCAGGAATTCCTCAGGATAGTGACAGAGTCCCAACCATCTTCAGCTGCTTCATCAATGATCTTCTGTACGTCATTAGGTCAGAGGTGGGGATGTTCGGCGATGATTGCACAATGTTCAGCACCACTTGCAACTGCTCAGATACTGAAGTAGTCCATGTTCAAATGCAACAAGATCTTGATAAAATCCAGATTTGGGCTGACAAGTGGCAAGTAACATTCGCACCACACAAAAGCCAGGCTATGACCAGCACCAATAGGAGACAATCTAGTCATCGCCCCTTGGCGATTCAATGGTGTTACCATCAGTGAATCCCCCACTATCAATGTCAAAACCATGCTGACTCAGCCCTTATGTACCATATATTTCCAAGCACTTTACAATCTCATCTTTAATAATAGACTTTATGGTGGCATAGTGCATCAGTGGTTAGCCCTGCTGCTTTACAGCATCAGGGACTCAGGTTCGATTCCAGCCTTCGGTGACTGGCTGTGTGGAGTTTGTACATTTCCCCATGTCTGCGTGGGTTTCCTCTGGGTGCTCCGGTCTCCTCCCACAGTCCAAAGATGTGCAGGTTAGGTTGATTAGCTATGTTAAATTGCCTATAGTGTCTAGGGTGCGAAATGCAGGTCTGGGTGGAGTGCTCTTCGGAGGGACAGTGTGGACCTGATGGGCCGAATGGCCTGCTTCTACACTGTAGGGATTCTATGATACTTTAAAATCTTACCAAACAACAAGACCAGGCTAAGTGGCTTATAATTTCCTGTCTTCTGCCTCCTTCCCTTCTTAATCATTAGCCATGTTCTGGTCCAATGGGACCCTCCCCAACTCCAGTGATTCCTGAAAGGCCTCTATAATCTCCTCAGTTATCTCCTTCAGAACTCTGGGTTGTAGTCAATCCAGTCTGGGTGATTTATCCACCTTCAGAACTTTCAGCTTCCCCAGCAACTTCTCCTTAGCGATTGCCACTATACTCACTCCTGCCCCCTAACTCTCTTGAAGTTCTGCTATGCTGCTGGTGTCTTCCACTATGAAAACTGATGCAAAATACCTCTTCAGTTCCTCCGCCATTTGTTTGTTTCCCATTACTACTTCTCCAGCCTCATTTTCCAGTGGTGCAATATCTACTCTTGCCTCTCGCTTATCCTTTAGATATCTAAAGACTCTTGCAATCTTTTTTATGTTACTAGCTAGTTTACTCTCATATTTCATTTCCTCCCACTCGTGCTATTTTTGTTATCGTCTACTTTTTTTTAAAGGATTCCCAATTCCCTGGCTTCCCACTAATCTTCACCACATTGTATGTTTTGTCTTTTGTGCTGTCCCTGACTTCCATTGTCAGCCATAGTTGCCGTTATGTTTTCTCTTCTATGCAGTGAATTTCTGCTGTTCCTCCTGAATTACCCAAGAAACTCCTGTCATTGCTGCTCCACCATCTTCCCTACTGGCCTCTCGTTCCAATCAACTCTAGCCAGCTCCTCCGTCATGCCTTTAGTTACCTTTCCTCAATTGTAATACCATTACATCTGATTCCAGCTGCTTCCTCTCAAACTCAGGGTGAATTCTGTCATATTATGGTCACTTCCCCCAGGGGTTTCTTAACCCTAAGTTCCCTAAACAAGTCTGCCTCATTACACATCATCAAATCCAGAACTGCCTGTTCCCTAGTGGACTCTACCACAAGCTGCTCCAATGAATTCCTTTTCGTGACATCCAATATCAAACTGATTTTCCTAGTTCACCTGTATATTGAAGCTCCCCATGTTTATTGTAATAATGCCTTTCTTACCTGCATTTTTTATGTCCTGATTTATTTTCATCCCACATCCCGATTATTGCTCAGAGGCCTGTACACAACTCATTACAGGGTCTTTTTACCTCTGCAGTTCTTCAACTCTCCCCATACAGATTCTACATCCTTCTAACTCTATAAAAATCTTGCTATTAATTTAATTTCATTTCTTACTAAAAAGGCAACCCCAACCCCTCTGCTTGTACTTTCACTGGGATGTGTATCCTTGGATATTTAGTTCCCAGCCCTGATCACCCTGCAGCCACGTCTCTATGACACCCACAACATCATACCTGCCAACTTGCACTACAAGTTTACTTGTTTTATATATTGCATGCACTTAAGCACTGAGGTAGAGAATTAAAATGGCAAGTAACCGGAAGGTCAGGATCAGGTTTGCAGGCTGAGCAGAGTAGTAAGTAGTCACAGAGTTGCACCATAGTGAAGACACATTGTAAAACAGCAATTTACCAGATTTTCAAGATACTGTTGGAAGTGGCAGTAACAAAAGACATTTATGGTGCAGTTTTTTAAAAGATGAGAGCCTGTCAACTTCTGGTATTTGAATGTCATTGTACACGGATCACAGAAGATTGACCTGCAAGTATGCCAACAATTTGTGATGCAAAAGATATGTAACACAACAAGAGACTGGAAAATAAGAGGAAAGAAGTTTCACTGCAATCACATAGAACTTTGGTAACACCATATCTTCATAACCAAGTTAGGATATATTTGCATTAGAGGGAGAGAAATGAACGTTTACTTAAATTGTTAAGAGCTTGAATTCTCTAACTCATGGGACAGTGAATCATCAGTCATTGAATATGTTCAACAGGGATCTGTACATTTTTAATACTAAGGGAATTCATTTCAGTACTTGGGGGATGTGGAGCCATCATGATAATGTCACTAAACTAGAAATCCAGATTCTTAGAGTAACGCTCTGGGAACATAGGTAAAATCCCATGTTAGCATATGGCGAAATTTAAATACACCACAAATAAAATGGATACAGATTCTGCTCTAGCAGTGACCAAGAACCACTATCAATTATCGTAAAAACCCACCTGGTTCAGCAATGTCCTTTGGGAAAAGTAATCTGCCTCCCTTGTCTGGTCTGCTCTACATGTGACTCCAGACCAATAGCAATATTGTTTTACCCTTAACCATCCTCTAACAATTAACAGTGTGCAATAAATGTTGGCTTCACAGGTGATGCCCATATCCCATGAATGAATTAAAAATATTGAAAATTAATGTGATCCCAGATGCCAGCTAAAACAAAACAGTAGCATGGTAACATTCAGTAAATTGTGTATTATGCAGCAACATATAATAATATCTCAATAAAGATGAAAAAAATTAAAGTACTTGTAAACATTTTATTTTGCCCATTCATGCAGGATTCAGCCAAACTCTCCAAATTCCCCAGTAAAAGAAGCCGCAGTGAAGACCCTCTCTTCAAAATTTCATGCACAACTGTATTCACTACACTCCCCCCCACAACTAATATGTCTTATGCTAATCCCCCCCACTCTCACAAAGACTTAAAGGTCCCTCTTTCCAATCACCCTCATACACATCAGCATTGCTTTCCCACACTCCTCCCACTCAAATAGTAATTCCTCTTCCAAAACCCCTTCTTCCTCTATTCACTCACTTAACACCTACTCTTCATTCACCAGCTCTTTCTCTGAGTTGATGTAGTTGGATTCATGAATAGTGATGAGAGATTCAAATGACACAGGTGATCAGGAATCTTAGATAACAAGCATGGGGCTGGATGAGCACAGCAGGTCAAGCAGCATCTTTATCTCTGATCAGGAATCTTTCCTGGTCTAACTGCATATCATTAGCTCATGTTGGAGGGATTTGACAACTTATAGTCAACCTATTTGATCAGGTTACAAGCACACTTTCCATGGCAATCAAGTACTGACCTAGGAACTTTATCTGAAGCATCAAGCTCAGAGGCAGCAATACTACCACTGCAAGTCATCCATTCATATAAACGTGCAAATTTCAAGTAGGGGCAGCTTTTCAGCCCCTTGAGCCTACTCCACCATTCAATGAGTTCAGGGAGGATCTGATTGTGACCTCAAATCCACCTTCCCATCTAGCCCTAATAACTTCCTAACATTTTGTTCAACAAGAATCTATCTACCACTGCCTTAAAAGTATTCAAGGACTCTGCTTTCATAGTATTTTCAGGAAGAAAGTTCCAAAGAATCATAACCCTCTGACAGAGAGAAACAAAAGCTTTGTCAGTGTTAGATGCACTACCCCTGATTTTTAAACAGTAACCCCAAGCTCTACAATTTCCCATAACAAGGAAACAGATGTACTCTGTGAAGATCTTGGGACCAACCTGTGCATCAGAACATGAATATAGCACAAATCAAATGTTTCGACTCAACATTCCAGAAGTACTACTGATTTTTTTTTAAAAAAAGTTCTTTATCATCCAGGTGTATACTAAATATCAGGCAGAATTCAAGATATTCTCCTATTTTGAAATCAATTGCTTCCAAGAACTGCACCCGGTTTGTACTCATAGGTTAAATGTTACAAGGAACACGCCTGTGAAAATAATGCATTGTCCTACTTTCCAAAATTAGCATTGCCACATCTAAATTTACGGATTTTATGACGTGGGGATTAAAACATCATCTGCAGCCGATTTCCTAAACTTCATTGATTTCCTTGTCATTCAATATGTCTCTAGTTAGAATGATCATTTTCGATTTAAAACTATTGCGCAATTTTAAACTAAACACTATTTCAGGCAACCGGTCTAATATAGAGTCACTGTCACAAATTGCCCTCCAGCTGTGAAAGCTGAACTTCTCTTCCCTTCTCAGCCCTCCCGAACACTTTGGTGACCTGAGTTTCAACTATTTGCCAAAGGGCTGAGTACGGAGTCATGTGGGTTGAATAAGTTCCACGTTAATCCAGAATCGGTCACACGCTGTGGTGTTAAAACCACACTCTGAGGAAGAATTTGGCCCGGAGCTTTCAGAGTGCATCGCATCCAAACCGTTATTTCACATTGTGTTCATTAGGAAACAGGAGCAATGCTTCAAACACAGGTGGTCCAGGTAACGTTGTTTCAAATATTGCCATTTTGCAGATGCATTTTCATGTGGTCTACGTTGCTTTAACATGTGTTCTTGTGCCTTTTAAGGGTTCGGTAACGTTAATCAGCGTAAAATGCGGGCGCGGGAGGTTTGACGCCTCGTGAGGTCTGCTAACGGCGCATGTGCGGCAACAGCCGCCGGGTTTAAAGGGGCGTCGGGTTCCACGCGCTGCGTGCTCGTGGGCGGGGGAGAGGGTCTGGGTCTGGGTCTGGGTCTGGGTCTGGGTCTGGGTCTGGGTCTGGG
>JAHRHZ010000249.1:50490882-50550228 GCA_024137785.1 Ginglymostoma cirratum
CTATGATGCTGCTTGACCTGCTGTGTTCATCCAGCCCCATGCTTGTTATCTAGCAATATCATAGATAGCCACAGTCAACTAATTCAGCCAAAGAGAGAATGGCGTGGAAAACAAAACAGGGTCCCAGGTTCATCCTAAGTGGGAAGTGCATTGTAAGCGGCAAACCCTTGGAGAAACAGCGTGTACTGGAAAATCTCAGGGAGTATCAGAGGAGAAATGTATATTGGCTAAGGCATATCTGTAAATGAAAAAGTGGGACAGCAAACTGGGGAGGGGAGCTGAGGGCTGGGAGATGGGCAAATGAAAGGTATTGTATAAATTGAGGCAGCAGTCAAGGACAGCTTCCTGAGCTGCACCAGTAAATGGGTGACAGGCACAGACCAATGGCACCAGGTGTGGGAGAAACTGCACATCTTCCAGTGCCATAGTTTAGCCACGTGTGCATATACAATTTTGGTAGCTTGGTGAGGGAGAGGAGAAACAAAACATGTCAAATGCTGTTTCTGACATTGATTGGTCCAAAGAGCAAAGGTGGATAAGTGCCGGGGTGTTGGAGCAGTGAGAATGGGGTTGGAGAGTTCTGGTGGGTGGGGAACCTGGATACAAGGGAGGGGGTAGCTGTCATTAAAACAAATAAGAAAGCATTACAATCCACTTATCTGTACTGATTTGAACACAGACCTCAAGGAGTGTGTTTTCCTGTTGGAGGACATAGCTTTACCGAAAATGCACTGTGCCATCAGGCCCCTCCACCCAATTCACCATTGGATCTGTGCTGCAGCCAGGAGAATAAATACCCACTACAGCAAACAGAAAAGTAGGGTTACACTTTTTCAATGAAATTGCCACTGAATTTAATCCTGGTACGTGTAGTCCATGCTATAAAACCACTAGTTTGGGTTAGTTTATTTTCAATTTGCAATGTTCTAGTTTCAGGTCGTAGCAAGCATGCCCAATTTTGATTGCAATTAATTTTATCATCGAAGTGTTTGTGTATAAGTTGCTTATATTGTAAAAAAAGTAAAAATATTATGTGATTAAGAGAACACTGAGTAGATCCTCTAACTTTTTTTTTGTTTGGAAAATATTGCAGGGCAGAGTATTATCTTTCTATTTATTGACTGGAATTTGCGTGGAATTGCTCAGGTGATGTTTGTCAACAACTCATTGAGTGGGTTAATTATTTTGGTTGGACTGATTTTACAAAATCCATGGTGGGCACTGAATGGTTTCGTGGGATTGGTGTTCTCAAACTTGACAGCACTTTTGCTCAGTCAGAACAGGTATTTCCTTTTGTAATATACATTTTATTATTACCATTTTCTTCAAGAACATGTTATAATACTTCTTACTGTACTTACTCTTATGTGCAGAGCTATTATTTACAGTGGGACATTATATTTAATCTTGTAGCAAGTCACCAGTATCAGAGGGAGAATCTGGACCTTAATATTTCACATTCTGAAATCATATCTCATTGCCTAGTTGGTTAAAATTTGGTAACGACAAAGAATATACAGCTGTTCTGGAAGATTCTTGAAATAATTCCACCAATTAATATATTTTCCTCCCATGAGCTCTACTGAAAAGCTTCAGAGGAACACTTGATAATCAAAGTGCCTTCACTTTCTTTTACTGTCTCATGAGGTTGTGAGTGTTTCTTGCAAGGCAGAGTTTCGGTTAAACATACTGTCGGTATGGGGTGAAACTGATTACTTCTGAGTTCTTCCCAAAGTATAGGGGAAGATAGTAAAAATGAAAGTGGATTCAAGTGCAGCAGTGACCCTAACTGTCAAATCATTCTGTCAGGAGAAGTTGAGGGCATTACAATTGAAGCCTGCCAAGATAATACTACAGACATACATTGGACAATTGGTGCCACCAAAAGGGTATAAATTGGTGCAAGTACAGTTAAGGGACCATTGCGTATAATTGACACTTTACAAAGTAAAAGCCAAATACCCTGCATTATTTGGACAGTCCTGGTTACAAAAATTAAGGTTGAACTGAGGCGTGGTTGTTAGATTGGCAGACTCAAACATGAGTTTCCAAGACATCCTGGACAAGTACAAAGATGTCATCAAAGGAACCATAGGCGGAAATGAAACGAGTTGAAATTAAATTACAGCTGAAGCCAGAAGCTCATCCTCGGAGTCTAAAGGTGTGTGGGCCTAAAGTGGGCGAAGAACTGGAACTGGTGATTCTGGGAGCAATGGAACCGGTAACCATCAGTGAATGGGCAACTCCCATCATTCCGGGCTTAAAAACAGACGGCGTGGTGAGGGTTTGTGGTGACTTTAAGGTCACAGTCAACCCAGCCATGAGTGAGGATGAACACCCCCTTCCACTCATTGAAGAGCTAGTCAGTAGACGAACAGGGAGAAAGAAATTTTCAAAAATGGATCTGTCACAGGGCTACTTACAGACGGGGGTCATGAAGGAGTCTCAGCCGCCACTGATGATAGTGACAACCAGGGTCTTTTCCACGACAAGCAACTTCCTCTTCGTAACATGCCAGCCCCAGCTCTGTTCCAGAAGGCTATGGATCAGATATTAAGTGGGTTATCAGGATTCCAATGTTATCCAGACAAGACTTTGATGGATCCTCCAAACAGGAGCTTTTGAAAAATTTAGAAGAAACCCTAAAAAGATTGCAGGAGCATGGCCTTCAAGTAAAAAGAGAGAAACATAAGTTTTTTAAAAACACCATAGAGTAATTGGGCCGTGTAATCGATGGTGAGGGACTACACGAGATGCCTAAGAAGATGGAGGCTATCATGAAGGCCCCTAGACCAAAGAACGTGTCTCTGAGATCATTCTTGGGACTTGTAATTTGCTATAGCAAGCTCATGACTGATCTTACAACACCTACATTTGTTGCTGGGAAAAGGGCAGCTATGGAAATGGATCCAGGAATGTGATGTGGCTTACCAGGAGGTGAAGCAAGTCTTTAAAAGGTCAGCAGCATTAACAAATTTCAATAGGAAGTTGCCATCACAGTTAGTGTATGTCACCTTGCCTTATGGGGTTGGTGCTATACCGTTGCACATCTTACTGAATGTAGAGGGAAGACTCATTGCTTCTGTATTGAGGTCACTGACAAAGACGGAGGAAAATTATGCTCACGTGGAAAAGGAAAGATTGAGCATTGTGTTCAGCGTTAAGAAATTCACCCACTTCCTTTACAGCAGGCACTTTGTGCTGCTGACCAACCACAGACCTCCAACCTTCATTTTTGGCCTATATGCGTGGTGCAAATGAAGGAGATAGCCAGAGGCTACTTTTGATGGCTGAATGTGGACTTTCAGATTGAGGAGAAAGCAGGATCATGCAAATCCTGTCCAGTAGTAAGAACAACACCACCATTGTTGCCCTTTCATCTATTGGAATGGCCTCAAACGTCATGGTAGCAGATTCACTTTGATTTTGTGGGACCAGCAGAGGGATAGATGCTACTAGTGATCATGAATGCCCACTCCAGTGGCTTGAGGTGGCAGTCATGAAGTCAGTATAGGCAGAAGCAAAGATAGAGCAACGAGACAAAGTATTTGCCAGGTTCAGGAACCCCAAACAAGTTATAAGTGACAATGGTCCACAGTTTATGGTGAAGAGTTTGGAGAGAGTTATGTGAGATTGGCTTCACATCACCCTACGACCAATGGCCAGGCAGAGAGTTTTGTGCAAACCGTGAAGCAGGCCTTAAAGGCTTCACAGGGGAGGGGTCATTAGGACGGTGAATCAACAAGTTTCTCAGCATGTATAAGAAGACATCACATGTAACCAGGCAGTGATCACTGGAGTCCTTAATGTTCAGCTGTCAGCTGAGAGCCATGTTTGCCTTACTGCGGCCAGAGGAGACCATAGAGATCCTAAAGTAAAATCAAGAAGGTTTATTTCTTAATTCTACCTAAATTGTTGGTACCTACATGGACCTTGATGACTGGATCTTTCCCGTCCCACTCTAAGTTCCTCTGCAGCCCAGATGAAATATCCTTAGTCTTGACACTTTTCTCATTAGAACTATTTAGAGGCAATCCCAAATGATGGTACCTTATCAGCCAGTGAACTCACTGATTTCCTGTGATGTCAATCCAGTTTTTTTCACAGTTCAGTGCAGCTGTTTGCGAATAGCTGAATGTGCCTCAGTGGCCGCTGTCCCCAAGTCTCAGGCCGGTATAGGCTTGAGCCTTGGGCGCTATTTACACTCTCACACTTAGTGCTGCTCCCACACAAGTCTGCTGCTGTCTCCCAAGTCCCAGGCCAACTCCCTTGTTAGACATGATGAGGCCACTTTGCCATTTCATTTTTGTGTTTTTATTAAAGAAAGGAACAATTGTTGAAGTTCCTCAATGCGCTGTCTAAATGTTTGCCTTTACCTATACACTGTCATCCCTATAAGTAACATTCCATAATTTATCATAGCCAGCTCACATCTAACGCCATCATGATTTCCTTTATTTAAATTCAAACCTTAGTTTCAGAACCTTAATGAAGAATTCTGAAGTATTATGGTCACTGTTCTGCGAGGAGTCTCACACAGCTAGACTACCAATTATTCCTTTCTCAATACGCAATACCCAGCCTGTTCTCTGGTTGTTTCCTCAACGTTTTGATCCAGAAAACTACTTTGTACACATTCCAGGAATTCTTCCACTACAGAATTATCACTGATTTGATTTGCCTAATCTGTATCAATATTAAAGTCACCCATAATAATGAATGTGTTTTAATTGTTTGCATCTCTAATTTCTTGTCTAATACTTGCTTAAATATGACCACTTCAGTTTGGAAGTTGATAATCAACATCATTATTTTTTTTCTGCCCCTTTTTGTTTCCAAGCTCAGCCCATACAGATTCCACCAGAGCTAATATCCTTCCTTGCTATTGAGTTAATCCTCTTTATGTAGCGGTGCTACCTCACGTCCTTGTCCTTTTTAGTTTGTGCCTCTATAAGCAGAAAACTGCTGGATATTCACTTCACATTCCTGGTTGACCTGCAGCCTTAATCTGAACTATATTTGTTTATATCCATTTGCATCGCTACTACATCCACTTTATTGCAAATCCTCTGCTCTTTAAGAGACAAGGCCTTAAGTCTTGTATTTTTAACATTCTTATTTCTGTTTACATTATTTTTCAGTGTGATTTTGTCCATCCTTGTCTCTGAATTCTCTACCTTCACTTTTCTTAGTGTTTGCTAAAACGGTTAGGGAGGGTTTAAACTAATATGCCAGAGGGGTGGGAATCTATGTAAGGAGTGAGAGAAGGAGGGAGCAGGGACAAAATCAAAAGGGAATAAGAAAAGTGATAGGCAGGGAAGTCAAGGACAAAATTCAAACAGGGCCATTGAGAAAAATAAGAACAAGACAAACAATATCAAAAAGACAAGCATGAAGGCTTTGTGTGTTAAATGCGTGGAGCATTTGCAATAAAGTGGATGAACTAATCATGCAGATTGATGTAAACAGGTACAATATAATTGGGATTACGGAACATGGCTCCAGGGTGATCAGGGATGGGAACTGAATGTCCCAGGGTATTCAGTATTTAGGAAGGAGGCAAAAAGGAAAAGATTTTGGAGTGGCTTTGCTGGTTAAAGATGAAACTAACACAATTGTGAGAAAGGATATTTGCTCCAACAATGTGGAGTCTGTAAGGGTAGAGTTGAGAAATACCAAGGGGCAAAAAACATTTGTGGGTGACATAAATAAACCCCCAAACCAAAGTGGTGATGTTGGGAATGGCATTAAACAGGAAATTAGAGATGCATGTGATAAGGGAATATTGGTGATCGTGGATAATTTTAATCTGTACACAGATTGGGCAAATCAGATTCGCCACAATGCCATAGAGCAGGAATTCCTGGAATATATAAGGGATGGTTTTCTTGACCAATATGTGGAGGAACTAAGTAGAGAACAGGCCTTCTTAGACTGGGTACTGTATAATGAGAAGGGAATCATTGCCATTCTAGCAATGCGAGACCCCTTAGAGATGAGCAACCACAACGTGATAGAATTTTTCATCAAGAAGAACAGTGAGGTATTTGATTCAGAGACTACGGTGCTGAATCTTAATAAAGGAAACTGTGAAGATACGATGCGTGAACTGGCTTTGATAGACTGGGGAGAGTTACTTCAAGGAATGACAGTGGATCAGCAATAGCAAACATTCAAGGAACGCATGGGGGAACTGCAACAACTGCTTATTCCTGTCTGGCACAAAAGCAAAATGGGTAAGAGGATCAATCCATGGCTTACAAAGGAGATTGCGTACAGTTCTGGTCGCCCCATTACAGGAAGGATGTGGAAGCATTGGAAAAGGTGCAGAGGAGATTTACCAGGATGTTGCCTGGTCTGGAGCGAAGGTCTTATGAGGAAAGGCTGAGGGACTTGGGTCTGTTCTCATTGGAGAGAAGAAGGCTAAGAGGGGATTTAATAGAGACATACAAAATGATCAGAGGATTAGATAGGGAGGACAGTGAGAGTCTTTTTCCTAGGATGATGACGTCGGCTAGTATGAGGGGACATAGCTGCAAATTGAGGGGTGATAGATTTAAGACGGATGTCAGAGGCAGGTTCTTTACTCAGAGAGTGGTAAGGGCGTGGAATGCCCTGCCTGCCAATGTAGTTAACTCAGCCACATTAAGGGCATTTAAACAGTCCTTGGATAAGCATATGGATGATGATGGGATAGTGTAGGGGGATGGGCTTAGATTAGTTCACAGGTCGGCGCAACATCGAAGGCCGAAGGGCCTGTTCTGCGCTGTATTGTTCTATGTTCTATGTTCTAAATTAAAGGTAGTATCTGATTCAAGGAAGAAGCATACAGATTGGCCAAGAAAAATTATATGTCTGAGGATTGGGAGCAGTTTAGAATTCAGCAAAGAAAGATCAAGGGATTGATTAACAAGGCTAAATTTCCTTCAGCACAGTATGGTCCTGATCCGGTGCTTTAACCCATTTGCAGTCATTCCAAAAAAAATCAATAAAAAAATTCATTCTCCCCTTAAATGTAGTTAGAAATGTTGTGTTATGAAATATTGGACTAAATTATGTCTTTTTTTTACAGATCTGATATTGCAGCAGGGCTTCATGGATACAATGGCATCTTGGTTGGCTTCATACTGGCTACATTTTCTAATAAAGGAGATTGGTATTGGTGGCTGTTATTGCCAGCGACTGTGATGTCATCATTATGGTATGGGAAGCAAATTATTTTTACACACATTAAGAAAAGTTGAAGCACATATTCTACATTCAATTTCTTTATGTGTTCTATTTCAGAATAAAGTTAATTATACTGTTTATTAATAACTCTGAATATTTTTAAACTTTACAATAAAAAGTACAGCTGGAATATAGCAACAAAAAGGGACTGAAATCTACATGTGTTCACGATGTGCCCCTGCTGAATATAGTTGAAAGGGAGATGGATAATAAGGAGAGGCTGTGGCATAATGGTAATTTCACTGGACTATTAATTCAGAAACTGGTTCAAATCCTACCATAGAAGGTGATGAAAGTTGAATTCAATAAAATCTAGAATTCAACTATATTAAAACCATTGCCAGTTGATGATTTAATCTGGTTTACTGTCCTTTGTGGGGTGGGACAAGGGTGGGGTAAGTCTGCCATTGTTTCCTCGTCTTAACTACATGTGATGATGTGTAAATATAAAGTGGTTGACTCTTAACTGCACTTTGAAACAAAATAATTAAGTCAATTGAATATCTAGCATGTAATTATGCATTGGAAGCACCAACGGCAAACACAGCCCTCCTTATCCTGCAAAATCCTCCTTCCCAACATCTGAGGGTGAGGGCCAACATTGAGAGAACCAAAAGAACTGCGGATGCTGTAAATCAGGAACAAAAACAAAGTCGCTGGAAAAGCTCAACAGATCTGGCAGCATCTGTGAAGAAAAAAACAAGAGTTAACATTTCGGGTCCAGTGACCCTTCCTCAGAACTTCCTCATGTTCTGAAGAAGGGTCACCAGACCCGAAGCATTACTTCTGTTTTTTCCTTCTCAGATGCTGCCAGACCTGCTGAGCTTTTCCAGCGACTATGTCTTTGTGCCAACGTTGAGAAACCTGCCCACAGGCCAAACACTAAGACAAAGCAGCAGATGAAGACAATTTGGAGCATCAATTCCGCTCCACTATTCAATGAGATCATGGCTTATCTGATAAACCTCAATTCTTATTTCCTGTTTTTTTCCCTCTGCCTGATGGAAGAGGTTGTAGGAGGTCATTATCAGGGTGCAATGGGTCTTTGATGATGTTGGCCGCCTTTCTACAGCAGCGAGTCATTTAAATGGAGCCCATGAATGGAAGGTTGGCTTCTGTGATGATCTGGGCTGTGTACACCACCTTCTGTTGTTTCTTACAGTTCTGGGCAGAGCAGTTGCCATAGCAGGCCATTACGCACCCAGACAGCATGCTTTTGATAGTGCATCTGTAGAAGTTGGTGAGGGACGTCATGGACATACCAAACTTCCTGAGTTACCTCAGGAAGAAGAGGCATCATTGTGCCTTCTTGACTGTTGCATTTACGTGGGAAATCCAGGACAGTTGTCGATTTGGCCCACAAGATTACATTTGTAACAACTCTGCATTTACCCTGTCAAGTCTTCTGAGAATCTTTTGTTTTAATAAGGTCTCTCTCATTCTTTTAAACTCCAATGATTACAAGTCCAACCGACTCTTCATAATAAAATCCCTCCACATCTGGGATCAACCTGGTGAACCTTTTGTGGACTGCCAACACTGCCAGTTTATCTTTCTTTAGATAAGGTGTATAAAACTGTTCACGGTTTCCTAGGGTGCAGCCAAACTCGTGCCTTGTATCATTTTAGCAAGACCTCCCTATATTTCTAATCTATACCCTTTGAAATAAAGGCCAAAGGCCATTTGCCTTCCCTACTAGATACTGAACTTGGATGCTAGCCTTTTGTGATTCATGCATGAGGACCCTGAAACCCTCTGTGTTGCAGAATTCTGCAGTCTTTTCAGCTTAAATAATATTCTGATCTATTTTTCCTGACAAAGTGTATAACTCAAGTTTTCCCATTATAATTATATTCCATCTGCCATGTTTTCCCCACTCACAACCGGTACATTCCTGTGTCAATCTCACTACTCGCCTTCCACTTAATTTTGTGTCATCCACTGTATATTCACTTCTATCGTCCAAGTCATTGATATATGTTGTAAATAATAATAGGCCCAGCACCAGTGTCTGTGGCTATCCAGGTTGCCATCCTGAAAATGTCTTTACTTCAACTCTCTGTCCTCTATTCGTTAGAAGTCACACAAAACCTGGTTACAGCCCAGCAGGTTTATTTGAAATCATAAGCTTTCGGAGCACTGGTCCTTCATCCGGATGAAGTGACTTCAACTGACAAAGGAGCAGCACTCCGGAAGTTTGTGATTTCAAATAAACCTGTTGGACAAAACCTGGTGTCATGTGACTTCTGACCTTGTCCACCCCAATTCAACACTAGCACTTCCACATCATCTCTATTAGTTAACTAATCCTCCATTCCCTATTAATATACCACCCCTAAAACCATT
Source organism: Ginglymostoma cirratum (assembly GCA_024137785.1). Taxonomy (NCBI): domain Eukaryota; kingdom Metazoa; phylum Chordata; class Chondrichthyes; order Orectolobiformes; family Ginglymostomatidae; genus Ginglymostoma; species Ginglymostoma cirratum. Next base: position 50,500,459 of record JAHRHZ010000249.1, read on the forward strand.
GGGTCCTTTCTCGTGAAGTGGGCTTGTGTGCATTACCTTATCAAACTCCTTTTGGAAATCCAAACATATGACATCTGCTGGTTCCTGTTTATCTACCCTGCTTCTTATCTCCTCAAAAGCTCAATAAATTTGTCAGGCAGGATTTTTTGACCTGAAGACATGCTGACTGTTTGATTATGTTATGTGTTTCTAAATGCTCGACTATGGGATGTAGGTCAAGGGCAAGCCATTGATGCCATAGACTGGCCCTTGACCTTCCTTATTGTCCTTGAGAAGGTAGTGGCGAGCTGCCTTCTTGAACAGCTACAGTCCATGTTCTGTACGTAGATCCTTAGTACCATTAGGGAGGGGATTTCAGAATTTAGTTCCAACGACCATGAAGGAATGCGATATATTTCCAAGTCAAGACAGTGAGTGGCTTGGAGGGGAATTTGCAGGTGGTGGTGTTCCCATGTATCTGCTGCCCCTGTTCTTCGACATGGTGTTAATACAATTCACGATTCTCCCAATCGTATTTGGTGAACAACCATGCAGTAGGTGGGAAAGTGATGAACTTGGCACCCAACCTATTTCATATGTGTGTGTCTCTTTATCGAAATCAAACCCAGTGGGGCTATGTAACAAGGTGTGCAGCTGGATGAACACAGCAGGCCAAGCAGCATCATAGGAGCAGGAAAGCTTGATGTTTCGGGCCTAGACCCTTCATCAGAAATGGGGGAGGGGAAAAGGGTTCTGAAATAAATAGGGAGAGAGGGGGAGGCGGATAGAAGATGGATAGAGGAGAGGATAGGTGGAGAGGAGACAAACAAGTCAAAGAGGCGGGGATGGAGCCAGTAAAGGTGAGTGTAGGTGGGGAGGTAGGGAGGAGATAGGTCAGTCCAGGGAGGACGGACAGGTCAAGGGGACGGGATGAGGTTGGTAGATAGAAGATGGGGGTGCGGCTTGAGGTGGGAGGAGGGGATAGGTGAGAGGAAGAACAAGTTAGGGAGGCGGGGACAGGCTGGGCTGGTTTTGAGATGCGGTTGGGGGAGGGGAGATTTTGAGCTTGTGAAATCCACATTGATACCATTGGGCTGCAGGGTTCCCAGGCTAAATATGATTTGCTGTTCCTGCAGCCTTCGGGTGGCATGATTGTGGCAATGCAGGAGGCCCAGGATGGACGTGTCATCTGAGGAATGGGAAGGGGAGTTGAAATGGTTCGAGACCGGGAATGCAATTGTTTGTTGCGAACCAAGCGCAGGTGTTCTGCAAAGCGGTCCCCAAGCCACCGCTTGGTTTCCCCGATGTAGAGGAGGCCACAACAGGTACAGCAGATACAGTATACCACATTGGCAGATGTGCAGGTGAACATCTGCTTGATGTGGAAAGTCTTCTTGGGGCCTGGGATTGGGGTGAGGGAGGAGGTGTGGGGGCAGGTGTAGCACTTCCTGCGGTTGCAGGGAAAAGTGCCAGGTGTGGTGGGGCTGGAGGGGAGTGTGGAGCAGACAAGGGAGTCACGGAGGGAGTGGTCCCTCCAGAAAGCAGACAAGGGTGGGGAGGGAAAAATGTCTTTGGTGGTGGGGTCGGATTGCAGATGGTGGAAGTGTCGGAGGATGATGCGTTGGACCCGGAGGTTGGTGGGGTGGTACGTGAGGACGAGGGGGATCCTTTTATCGTTGTTATTGCGGGGATGGGGTGTGAGGGATGAGTTGCGGGAAATGCAGGAGACACGGTCAAGGGCATTCTCGACCACTGCACAGTGTAGGTGGAACAATCCCTCTTCCGTACCTACACTGGCCCTAAACCCAACCTCTTCCTCCGTTGTTATGTGGAACAATCCCTCTTCCGTACCTACACTGGCCCTAAACCCTACCACTTCCTCTGTTACATTGATGACTGTATCGGCGCCGCCTCATGCTCCCATGAGGAGCTCGAACAGTTCATCCACTTCTCCAACTCCTTCCACCCCAACCTTAAGTTCACCTGGACCATCTCTAACACCTCTCTCTCCTTCCTGGACCTCTCTGTCTTCATCTCGGGTAACCACCTAGAAACTGATATCCATTTCAAGCCCACCGACTCCCACAGCTACCTAGAATACACCTCCTCCCACCCACCTTCCTGCAAAAATGCCATCCCCTATTCCCAATTCCTTCGCCTCTGCCGCATCTGCTCCCAGGATGAGGCATTCCACTCCCATACATCTCAGATGTCCTCATTCTTCAAGGACTGCAACTTCCCCCCCGCAGTGGTCGAGAACACCCTTGACAGTGTCTCCTGCATTTCCCGCAACTCATCCCTCACACCCGTCCCCGCAATAACAACGAAAAAAGAATCCCCTTCGTCCTCACGTTCCACCCCACCAACCTCCGGATCCAACGCATCATCCTCCGACACTTCCGCCATCTGCAAACCGACCCCACCACCAAAGACATTTTTCCCTCCCCACCCTTGTCTGCTTTCCGGAGGGACCACTCTCTCCGTGATTCCCTTGTCCACTCCACACTCCCCTCCAGCCCCACCACACCCGGCACTTTTCCCTGCAACCGCAGGAAGTGCTACACCTGCCCCCACACGTCCTCCGTCACCCCCATCCCAGGCCCCAAGGAGACTTTCCACATCAAGCAGATGTTCACCTGCACATCTGCCAATGTGGTATACTGTATCCGCTGTACCCGTTGTGGCCTCCTCTACATCGGGGAAACCAAGCGGAGGCTTGGGGACCGCTTTGCAGAACACCTGCGCTCGGTTCGCAACAAACAATTGCACCTCCCAGTCGCGAACCATTTCAACTCCCCCTTCCATTCCTCAGATGACATGTCCATCCTGGGCCTCCTGCATTGCCACAGTGATGCCACCCGAAGGCTGCAGGAACAGCAAATCATATTTAGCCTGGGAACCCTGCAGCCCGATGGTATCAATGTGGATTTCACAAGGTTCAAAATCTCCCCTCCCCAACCGCATCCCAAAACCAGCCCAGCTCGTCCCCGCCTCCCTAACCTGTTCTTCCTCTCACCTATCCCCTCCTCCCACCTCAAGCCGCAACCCCATCTCCTATCTACCAACCTCATCCCGCCCCCTTGACCTGTCCGTCCTCCCTGGACTGACCTATCTCCTCCCTACCCCCCCACCTACACTCACCTTTACTGGCTCCATCCCCGCCTCTTTGACTTGTCTGTCTCCTCTCCACCTATCCTCTCCTCTATCCATCTTCTATCCGCCTCCCCCTCTCTCCCTGTTTATTTCAGAACCCTCTTCCCCTCCCCCATTTCTGATGAAGGGTCTAGGCCCGAAACATCAAGCTTTCCTGCTCCTATGATGCTGCTTGGCCTGCTGTGTTCATCCAGCTCCACACCTTGTTATCTCGGATTCTCCAGCATCTGCAGTTCCTATTATCTCTGGGGCTATGTAACATTCAGTTTTAGCACTATCCAGATGGCATTGTCTAAACCTGAATTTTTGACACTTTTTAAAGTGAAATTAAGGTATACTTTCGCACACAAAATGAAGCTTCAGACTCTTCTTTGCAAATGACAATTGATTCTAGATTAATTATCAAGTTAAATATATAAAGATGTATGGCAATCAGTCAATTGTCTCTAGGCCTGCGGAGGAAGAGCCAACAAGTCTTATTTCACCTTCCAGCTCTTAGTCCGTAACTCCCTGTGGTCTCCGCCACCACAACTACATATTCATGTGTGTTTTAAATGCAATGAGAATTTCTGCCTCAACCATTTTTTCAGACAGTGAATTACAGATTCCCACCATTCTCCAAATCAAAAATTACTCTTCAACTCCTCTGTCATCTATAAATTTCTATAAATCTATGGAAATTGGTTGCCCTCTGCAAATGAAAATTGACCTTTCCTTTCCACTTTACTTCGGCCCCTCATAATTTGATAGACTTCAGTCAATCTCCCCTTAACCTCCTAAGTTCTATTAAAATAATCCCAACCTATCTCATCTTACCTCATAGTTAAAATTTTTGATTCTTGGTAACATTTTAAGTCTCCTTCGTGCACTCTATGATGTGATGATGCCCTTCATGTAATGTGAGCAGAACTGTATGCAGTAATTGAGCCATGGTCTAATTGAACTTTTATACAGTTCTGGTGAATGTTATTATTCTTATATTCTAAGCTCCGGGTAATAAAGCAAATCCTGGACGCTTTCTTGACCATCTTATCTGTCTGCCTTGCTCCTTGAGGAATCTATAGACATGTACTTCAAGGTTCGTTTCCTTCCACACTTCTCATAAATTTACCAATTATTAGGTATTCTTTTGATTTATTTGTCCTCTCAAATGCCCTCTGGTTTGAATATCTGTTGATCTAACCTACTATACAGATATCTAATCTGAGTTTGAAAGATTTCTGTCAACTTGAAGTCCTACGAAGCAAGGGACAAAGATGAGTATATGAAGTTAGGTCACACAGAATGGTGTGGAATGGGTTCAAGGCATTCAATGGCTGTTTCTTTCTTTGTCCTTGTTCTGGTTCTGGTGTTTGTACAGATGCATGAGAGGAAACTCACCTTTGGATCTAGCATGACACCGAGCTTAGGAGTGATTAGGTTCAGCCTCTGATGTTGCCATAGAATAGAATCAGTGATTAGGGACAGTGTGTGCTATAAACCAAAGATAACTTTTGCTTCAGTCTTCCTAGCATTAGTTTTGAGAAGTTTTCTGCTCTTCCTGTGCTAGATATCTGACAGTTTTGAAGCACGAGAAAAATTGAGGCATGTGTAAATGAATTTGTTGTTCTTCGTGTGGTATTCTATTTTCAGATGATGATGTTGAGGAGTGAGTAAGTAAGTAAAGTCGCTATAGTCTTACCAAACCATAGGAGAGAAGGCTGGTGATCGTTTAACCTGACGGTCAGCACTCCTCAGGCGATGGGAGAGGTTGAGAAGGAGTGTACTTTATGGTAACCCGCAGCCGGTCTGGGAATTGAACCCACACTATTGCCATTACTGTGCATGTGTCCAAACAAAAAGAATGTTGGGAGGATTGCTAAGTTAACAAGCTACGGCTCATTTAGCAAATTGACCTTTCTGTTAATTCCTTTTCTTGTAACCTTCAGTTGTTCTCATCAAGTACAATTTTAATCTAAGCATGCCTTGTCACAGCTGAAGTACGCTTTTATATTAATTGAATTGATGAGAATGTTCTTCTACATGAATGAATTGCAGCAATGTCCACTAGATAGAAATTCTTTGGTCGATCCAAATAAAGAACAAAGAAAATAGGATGAAGATCATGGAGTGTGACTTGTTATACTTGAAAGAACTTATATAGGGACACAGTACCACCTCAGTTGTTAGCACTGCTGCCCCAGAGTGCCCAGGGACCTGGGTTCGATTCTAGCCTCAGGCAACTGTCTGCATGGAGTTTGCATGTCCTCCCTATGTCTGTGTGTCTTTCCTACTGCAGTCCAAAGATTTGCAAGTTAGGTGGATTGGCCATGCTAAATTGCCCATAGTGCTCCGGGATGTGTACGTTAGGTGCATTAGCCACAGGAAATGCAGGGTTACGGGAATGGGTCAAGGTGATATGCTGAATGGCCTGTTTCCACACTGTGGAGATTTTATTTTATTCTATGATAAAGAAAATTAAGTTTTAACTGCTGTGCATTCTAACCCCTTGTTAATATAACCCACTGCAACAAATACCAAGATGCCAACACTTCATAAGGCATTGTAATTGTGCCCAATACTATCCTCTACAGTTTCTGATATAATTGGTTGGGATCTTTAGCATGGGATGGATAACCACAACTGGACATTCAGCGGACACCCATGAACCTCTCATTTGCCTACCATAAGCTAGCTAGGGACTTTCATCAGCAGCTATGTTTCCCTTAATTTTTTGACAAAATTTATAAACAGTATGCCTGGCTTATAGCTCACTGGTGGGACTAAGAAGCACACTTGAGGTTGGTATAAGACTTGAGGTACCTGCTGTCAGCTTACATGACAACCACGGAATTTTTAGGCCTGGATTTTCATTGTTGAGACAGGTTGCAGGAGTTAGGAATTTTAGAAAGTCAAAGCTGTCAATCAAGCATTTCTTTCCTGCAACTCAGCTTTTAATAAACTACTGGAGTTCTGGATTAATTCAGTCCCCGTTATTGCACTCTTGACAACTCTAGATGTTGGCTCTCTTCTGTGATGGAGAGCTGCTTTCTTGAACTACTGAAGATGCAAAAGTGCTAAAGGAAAGGGTTTTTGGACTCAGTGAGGAGTTGATAAAGGTGTTATGAAAGGAATGGCCCCTTTAGAGTATGGAAAGGAGAATGGAGGAGGTGAGTTTGGTGATCGCATGACATAGAAGCTGGTGGATGTAGAAGAAGATAAAACATTCCATCTGGAAGCTGGTGGAGTGGGAGGTGAAGTCAAGGGAAACTCACGATTCTGGAAGGGAAGGGAAGTTTTCTTTTACATTGGCATATGTGGGTATTGCTGGCTGGGCTAGCTTTATTTCCTGTCCCTAGATACCTTTGAGAAAGTAGTGGTGAGCCGCCTTCTTGAATTAGTGCAGTCCATATGTGCTGTAGGCTGACTCATGATGCCAATTAGCAGGGAATTCCAGGATTTTAACCCAGCAACAGTAAAGGGACAGTGATATATTTCTGAGTCAGGATGGTGAGTGGCTTGGAGGAGAACTTACAGGTGGTGGTGTTTCCATGCATCTTCTGCCCTTGTTCTTCCAGATGGTAGTGGTCATTGATTTGGGAAATGCTATCTCAGGATCTTTCGATTTTTCTACAGTGCATGTCGTAGATAGTACACCTTGCTGCTGCTAAGTGTTGTTGATGGCGGGAGTACATGTTTGTGATGTGGTACCAGTCAAGTGGGCTGCTATGTCCTGGATGGTACCAGTCAAGTGGGCTGCTTTGTCCCGGATGGTGTCAAGCTTTTTGAGAGCTATTGGAGCTCAACCAATCCGGGCAAGTGGTGAATATTCCATCACGCTCCTCACTAGTGCATTATAGATGGTGGGCAGGCTCTTGGGAGTCAAGAGGTAAGTTACTCGCTGCAGTATTCCTAGCCTTTGGCTTGCTCGTTTAGTCATCGTATTCATATGGCTAGACCAGTACAGTTTCTGGTTAATGGTAGCGTCCAGCATGTTAATAGTGGGAGGTTTAGTGATGGTTATGCTATTGAACATCAAGGGGTGAAGGTTAGATTGGCTCAAATTGGAGATGATCATTGCCTCTTATTTGTATGCTGCAAATGTTTCTTCCCACTTGTCAGCCAAGCCGTAGCTGTTCTAGAACAGCTTGGACTTGGGTCCTGAATAGTTCTGAAGCACAAGTCTTCAGTACTATTGCAGGAATATTGTTGGGGCCCATAGCCTTTGCAGTATCCATTGCCTCCAACTGTTTCTTGTTATCATGTGAAGAAATTTGAATTAACTGAAGGCCATCTTGTGATGTTAGGGCCTTTTGGAGGAAACCAAGATGGATCATCCACTTGGCCCTTCTGGCTGAAGATTATTGTGAATGCTTCAGCCCTACCTTTTGTACTGATGTGTTAGGTGCCCTTGTCATTGAAGATGAGGATATTTGTGGGGCCACCTCCTCCAGTGAGTTGTTTAATTGTCCTCCACCATTCACAACTGGATGTGGCAGGACTGCAGCTCTAAGATCTGAGCCATTGGTTAGAGCAGAAGTGCCTAAATTGGAAAGGATGTACTCAAGGACCTTGCACACCACACTGTGGGAGAATCTTTGGGTGAGAAAAAGATAAAGCACATTGAAAGCATTAATATAAATGGTGTCAATGTTGTAACAGATACGATGGAGCACTTGACAGAATTAAAGGCCTTATGGAAGAAAAGAGTACAAGAAAGTGCCACCAAGGCAGTTGTGAATGTCAATGAGTTTACAGTGGTCAATAGCCTATACCTAGAAAATGAGTTACAGAATTTGAGTAATGAAAGTAAACTGTCAGATGGGACATGTGAAAAGAAAGGAAGAGTGGCAGTTGCAAGAAAATTTAATGGAAATTTCCACTTCCAGCAATAGAACAGAAAATGAGGTCAATGGAGGAGGCCTGATTCAAACTGAAAAAATTGATATGCTGCGTGTTTTATTTAAGAATGTGCATGTCTAGGATCCATACTGAGTCCCATAGCCACACATTGATTTGAAAGAACTGATTAGAGTGAAAGAAGAAGTTGTTAAATTTGACAACAAGTTCTGTCAGATAATGATGCATGAGGACTTTATAAGCCTTGTTCAGGGAAGAAGAGGAGAGTGTCCATGCTGTCCTATGGGCTACGGGTATGGAAGATTGACTATTCATCATGAACTGAATAAAAAGCATCAGAAATGTGATGGGTGTGGTAAAGAGAGAAAAAATTCTTTATTTCATTGCAAGTCTAGATTTTTCCAAAAGAACAAATGCCCTTGTAATAAATTTGTTAAGCATGATTTACCTGTCACAGTCCCTTTGTTAGCTTGGAGTTATTCCCTTTCTTCATGTTAAATATGCTTGAATTGCTTTCTTTGTAATTAATCTCTGTTTTTTTTTCCGACTCTAATGTTGTGCTAGCTGGCGAGTAATATACAAGATTAGAAATCTGACCTTTCAAAAACAAGCTGGAATTTTATTTTCTTATCTCTGGTATTTTTCCTGCATTTAATGAACTACAATGCATTTCAGATACAACTCTTCCTTCTCCAAGCTGCACGTCATCAGGTCTTTGTTTTGTCCAAACTGGTTTAATCGATTTTTTAAAGTTTAAATGCTCATAATTTTGTTTTCATTTTTGCCATTACTAATCCTTGCTTGCTGCATGAATTTGAGATGCAATTCTTATAAGTCCGATGATCAGATAGGACATTATTTTTGGTCATCGCAAGAATACGAGATTTTACAATTTCTATGATTTATTTTAAAAATCTATATAAACATTTACATAAGCAAACATTCCGATATGCTCTTTTCTCCCTTTATAGGCCTATAAACTTACTTACAATTTGTTAATAAATTTAAAATGTAAATGCTTCCTCCTGATTTTGTTGCCAATTCTGCTCAATTTGTCTTGCCAGTTGGAACACCCATACAAGGAGATAATGATGGAAATGTCTGAGACATGTGCAAAAGTTCTGATTCTGCAAGTATGAACATTTATAATTCTGTGATGAGAAAATGCCAGGAATAGCAGAACATTTAGGAGAGCTTAGTTAAATCAAGCAGAGCTAGCATGGTTTTGGGAAGGAAATTATGGTTGTTAAATTTGTTAGAGTTCTTTGAGGATTTAACAAGTGTTGATGAAGAAGAACAAGCAGATTTTCAGAAGGTGCCCCAAAAAGGTTACTGTACACAATAGGAGTTCCCAGGATTGGGGTTAACATATTAACATGGATTGAGAATCAGTGGGTGCAGAAGACAAATAGTCAATTTAATGGGCCTTAATGGTTGGAAATATATAACTTGTGGAGTGCCATAGGATTGGTCCATGTGCCTCAACTATTTACAATCTCTATTAATGACTTGTGGAGGGGCTGAGTGTAACATCTCCTAATATGATAACAATACAAAAATTGTTGGGAGGACATATTGTGATGCCGAATTAAGGAATCTGCAAGGAAATATAAATCGATTGAATGAGTGGGAAAGAAAAATTGGCAGATGACGTTTAATGTAGGAAAATGTGATGTCAAGCAATTGGTAGGGAAAAGTAAAAGACAGACTATTAGTTAAAGGCAAGAGACTCCAAGAAAGTGAAGTGTAGCGGGAGCTAGGTGTTTTTGTGCAAGAAACACAAAAAGTTAGCATGCAGACTCAGCAAGCAATCGAGAGTAAATGGAAACCGAAAGAACTGCAGATGCTGTAAATCAGGAACAAAAACAGAAGTTGCTGGAAAAGCTCAGCAAGTCTGGCAGCATCTGTGAAGAAAAATCAGAGTTAACGTTTCAGGTCCAGTGACCCTTCCTCAGAACTTCCTCAAAGTTTGAGGGGACCTGCCAGACCTGCTGAGCTTTTCCAGCAACATTTGTTTTTGTTCCGGAGAATAAATGAATTATTTCTAGAAGTTGGAGTTAAAAACCAGGGAAGTCTTTTTACAACAGCACAGGGTCAAAAATCACATGACACCACGTTATCGTACAACAGGTTTATTTGGAGTGTGTTTTTTGACCTTGTCAACCCAGTCCAACACCGACACCTCCACCTTACAACAGCACAGAACGTTGCCAAGTCGCACCTGCGGTACTGCATCCAGTTTTAGTCTCCATATTTAAAAAAGGATATATTGATTAATTTCTAAGATGAAGAGGTTGACTTATCAAGAAGGCCTAAACATTTTAGGTTTTTATTCTTCAGAGTTTAGAAGAATGCTGCATAATTGTATAGGAACAAAATCAATTTTGAGGGGTTTTTACAGGGTGGATGTTGACAAAATGTTTCCATTGGTGGGGGAGTATTGAACTAGGGGCCATAGAGAATAAGGGGACACTGATCTAAAACTAAGATGTTCAGAATATTTTCTCCCAGAGTGTAGTAAATATCTGTAATTCACTACCCCAGAAAGTTGTGGAAGTCAAAAATATTTAAAGACAAAGTATATTGATTTTTGAAATATCAGGGAGTTGATTGCTTAGCTGAGCTGACATGATAGAGAGGTTGGGGCCTGATTAAGGAAAGATCAACCATGATTTTGTTGAATTGCAGGGCAGGCTCGAGGGGCTAAATGGCCTGTTGCTTCTTTTTCTTATGGTCTTATGTGAGACACCCCAATTCTGGTGTATCCTCAAAAGTTAATGAGGATGATTTTAGCTGGTCACTTGTGCTGGATGCATCATATTCAGTATTTAAGCTTTTATTGAGTCATCCATCTGGTTATATTCCTTTTATACCTTTCCAAAGCCGTTTGATACAACTATGAGCTTGCTCAGCCATTTCTGAGGACAGTAATGAGAATGTTGCCAGACCAGGTAAGAATAGCATGTTTTCTTTCCTAAAGATAGTTTTGTGACATTAATTTTAAAGTATTATTTATTTTATTAACTGAATTTAAATTACACAGTTACTACAGTAGGATTTGAATTCAGGTTTCCAAACTGCATGTCTAGTGACATAACAACTATGCCTTCATACCTTACAGAAAGTCATGTATGTGATGAGCAGGATAGTTGTACGCAAAATGTGGCTTCATAATGTTTCACTTTTCTAAAAAGGCCTTTTCCCCACAGTGGGGGAATTCAAACCCAGGGGGTATATTTTTAAAGTGAGAGGAGGAAGTTTTAAAAAGGACATGAAGGGCAACTTTTTAACACAGAGAGTGGTTTGTGTGTGGAATGAACTGCAAGAGGACGTGATGGATGCAGGTTCAGTTACAATATTTAAAAGACATTTGGATAAGTGCATGAATAGGAAAAGTTTGGAGGAATATGGGCCAAACTCAGGCAAGTGGGATTAGTTTAGTTTGAGAACATGGTCAGCGTGGACTAGTTGGACCAAAGGGTCTGTTTCCATGCTGTATGGTTCTATGACAAATATCTTAGCAATAAATCTGTTAAGCATGATCTGCCCATCTATCATAATCCCGATCTTGGCATCAAGTTATTCCTTTTATTCATGTTAAATAAGCTTGACTTCTTTCCTTCGTAATTAACTTCAGTGTTTCTAAATGTTGTGCTAGCTGATTCGTAATACACAGGATTATAAATTTGACCTTTCTAATACAAATCAGAATACTAAATTCTAATCATTTTTTCCTGTATTTAATGAGCTACAGTGCATTTCAGACATTTTTCCTCCTTCAACCTTTATGTTGCAAGCCTTTAATGGATCCTATCTGATGTAATTAATTTCTTAAAGTTTAATCACCTGCTTTTTGTTTTTTTTTTCCATTATTAATCCTTATTTTTTCCGTGCAATTGAGAGCAAACACTTAAGAGACCATGATTAAAGGTCCATTATGTTATGATCATTGTAAGAGTAAGGAACCTTCAATGCAATATTAAAGTTTCTAGAAACAAGAACAGCATTGTCTTTTCTCCCAAAAGTACCAAAATAATTATGTTATTGTGGAGACCTGGATACCACAGGCAAGGCCTGCATTTATTGCTCATCGTTCATTGTCCTTGGTGATATGCTGCCATCTTGAATCACTGCAGTCCATGTAAGACCATAAGACGTAGCAGCAGAAGTAGGCTGTTCGGTCCATTGAGCCTACTCTGCCATACAATGAGATCATGGCTGATCTGATAATCCTCAACACCACCTTGCTGCCTTTTCCCCAGAATCCTCAATTCCCTTACTGATTAAAAATCTGTCTGTCTTAGCCTTAAATATACTTCATGTCCCAGCCTCAACAGCACACTGTGGTAAAGAATTCCACAGACTCTCAACCCTCTTAGAGAAGAAATTCCTCATCACATCTGTCTTAAATGTGTAACCCCTTTTTCTGAAATTACGTCTTTAGTCCTAGACTCTCCCACAATGGAAACAACCTTTCTGCATCTACTCTGTCAAGCCAGTTAAGAATCTTGAATGTGTCAGTGAGGTCGCCTCTCATTCTTCTCTACTGCAGTGAGTACAGATCCAATCTACTCTACCTGTCCTCATAAGACAGTCTCTCTATATCCGCTTTCAGCCTAGTAAATGTTATTTGATCCGGGGCCAAAACTGTTCACAGCAATCTTATTATGGTCACATTCGTGCCTGCTATAGTTTTAGCAAAACCTCCCTACTTTTATACTGCATTCCCTTTTAAATAAAGCCCAACATTCTATTTTCCTTCACTATTACCCACTGAACTTTTTGCTAGCTTTTTGTGACTCATGGCTGAGGATTCCCAAATCCCTCTGTTCTGTAGCTTTTGGCAGTTTTTCTCCATTTAAAAAAATTTGACGTAGCTGCACCCACAGTGCTGTAAGAAGGAAGTTTTAGGTCATCGACCCAGTGATTACATATAAGTAGCTTAAGGCCATTTCTGAGGACAGTTAATCATCAATAGCATTGTTATGGGTCTTGAGTCACATATAGACTGGACTGGGTAATTGTGTTCATTTACCTTCACTGAAGGATAATCATGGCCACCATTACTGAAGCTAGCTTTTATTCCAAATTTATTTCATAAAATGTAAATTATCCTGCTGCCATCTTGGGATTTGAAATAAACAATTAAAGTAAAATGTTGGATGTTGGAAATCTGAAACAAACAGAAAATGCTGGAGAAATTCAGCAGGTAATGGCAGATTTAGCTAGTACAAAGTTATTGGAAGAAATGAACCTCCTTTCTTATCTGCTGCTTAATGAGTCACGCATTGCCCTCCAGCCAAGCTGAGACATTTACGGCAGGTTCTGCCATATAGGGATATAGGAAATAGGAGCAGGATCAGGCTATTTGGCCTAGAAATCACTTTACCATTCAACTGAGTCATGACTGATCCTCTGCCCCACTGCCATTTTCTAACACAATTCCCATATTCCTTTAATATCCAGAAATCTATTGATCTCTGTTGTGAATATGGTAATCACCCAGCCCCTATAGCCTTCTGGGATAAAGCATTCCAAGGACTCACCATTCTCTAAAGTGAAGAAATTCCTCCTCATCATCTCACCATGAACAGACCTTTCCCCTCTCTCCTCAAACAATGATACTGTTGCTCCTGCCCTCATTTTCCACCCCACCAGCCTCTATATTCAAAGGTTCATCCTCTGTCATTTTGGCCACTTTCAACAGTATGCCACCACCAAAAATATCTTTGCCTACCTCCCCTGTCAACATTTTACAGCGACCCTTCGCCACACCCTGATCCACTCCTCTGTCACTCCCAACACCTCTTCACCTCTCCATGGTACTTTCCCATACCATTACAGAAGAACATAAGAACATACAAAATTGGAGCAGGAGTAGGCCATCTGGATCCTCAAGCCACCTGCTCACCATTCAGTAAGATCATGGCTGCTTTTCATGGACTCAGCTCCACTTACCCGGCTGCTCACCATAACCCTTAGTCCCTTTACTGTTCAAAAATCTATCTTTACCTTAAAAACATTGAATGAGGTAGCCTCAAATGCTTCACTGGGCAGGGAATTCTACAGATTCACAATGCTTTGGGAGAAGTTCCTCCTCAACTCAGTTGTAAGCTTGTTCTCCTTATTTTCAGGCTACGCTCCCTAATTCTACTTGGAAGGTGTAATGTTTTCCTCTTTTCTTTCACTGCCCTCAATGCCCAAGGCTCCAAACACACCAGGTGATCAACAATTTACTCATACTTAAATCAAACTGGTCCACTGTGTTGTCTGCTCACAAATGGGGTGAAACGAAATGCATACTGCCTGACAGACTCCGCCCTGTCTTTACTCTCCTCCGTCCTCAAGATAGACCCTACCTTTGTCACTTACCATTTTAATACACTATCTTACTGCCGTGCTAACACTTCTGTCCTAGGCCTGCTGCAGTGCTCCAATGCAAGCTGAAGGAACAGCACCTCATTTCATGTTTAGGCATTTTAAAGCCTTCAGGACTCAACATTGAGTTCAACAACTTCAGACCATAAGCTCTGTCCTCCAATTTAAGACCATAAGACATAGGAGCAGAAATGGGCCATTCAATGCATTGTGTCTGCTCCATGATTAGGAACATAGGGACATAAGAACATAGAAACAGGACCAGACCATTTAACCCCTTGAGCCTGTTCCACCGACCAATCATATCATGGCTGATTTGTGGCCTAACTCAATAACTCCTTTGGCCCATTTCCCTTAATACCTTTACTTAACAAAAATATATTTCGGTCAAATTTAAAATTAACAACTGATCCAACATCCACTGCCATTTATGGAAGAGAGCTCCAAACCTCTACCACCCTTGTGTATAGAAGTGCTTACTAACATCTCTCTTGAATAGTCTGGCTCTAATTCTCAGACTATGCTCCTAATTCTAGAATCCCCAACCAGTGGAAATGGTTTATTTTTATCTACTCTATCTTTTGCTGTTGATATCTTGAAGACTTTGGTCATATCAAGCCTTGATTATTTTCTGCACCTGTTTGTGACATTTTAAAGATCTATGTACCTGAAAGTGCTGAGTGACATTCTGTTGAGTAGCACTGTATCCTAGCACCAATTGCAGGAGCAACTTAAAGACAGAAACCACCTTTCACTATTCACGTGTTGCTGAATTTTTGAAGGCGACTTTTGAAACACATCAGGAATTTCTATGGGATACTTTGTCAAGTGTTCTCCAACATATTTTTCAATATAATAGCGTAAAACAACAGCGGATGCTGGAAATTTGAAACAAAAACATAAATTGCTGGAGAAACTGAACAGGTCTGGCAGCATGTGGAGAGAAAACAGAGTCAACATTTCAAGTCCAGTGACATTTCAGAACTTTATCAGCATTTGTTTTGGCATTTCTCTAAGGACGTTATCTGAAAAGAATAAATGCTGTGCTATTCTATCATGTAGGGCACCTCATAGCCTTCACAGGAAGGAAGTGACTAGAAGAATATCAGCATCTTGCCTCGAGACACCCCTTGGTCTGCAGGAAAGGGACAGAAGAGCACCAGCTGCTGCACGAGATGGGAACAGGAGGCCAACTTGGACCCCTTCTCCTCTATGCATTCAGCATATCCCTCCTTCACTGGACCTTCTCCAGCAGGATCTCCAATCGGGTTGTTGATTTGTTTGCCGAGCTGGTAGGTTGGTTTGCAGACGTTTCATCACCATACTAGATAACATCATCAGTGCGCCTCTAATGAAGCATTTTTGGTCTGTCTCGCTTGTTATGTATGTGGGTCTGGTTTGATGTGGTGGTTGGCCTGATTTCTAGTCCTGCTTTGTAGTTGTTGGTGTATGGGGTCTATTTCCACCATACATGAGCACCAACTAGCTACCAAGAGACACACTCGTTTCCATACACTCAGACAAAGGTGGCCACCAATTCGACTGGAACAACGTAACCATCCTAGGACAAGCCAACCAAAAACACGTATGGGAATTCCTCAACCCGGAACTCCATCGACAAACCTGTAGAAATAGACCCCATACATCAACCACTACAAAGCAGAACCGGAAATGAGGCCAAACACCACATCAAACTGGACCACATAAATAACAAGCAGGACAGACCAACAGCGTTTCATCGGAGGCGCACTGATGATGTTATCTTGTATAGCGATGAAATGTCCTCAAACCAACCTACCAGCTCACCGAACAAATCAACAACCCCATCCACAACCCAAGCTACAAGTCTTCTCAAAAACTTTAAAGGACCTCCAATGTTCAATCTGAAAACCCATGTACCGTCTCCTTGAACTCTGAGTCACCATGCCATGTATTAACATGTGTCAATCATCACGCTGCTCACCTTCACTGGAAGTGAGTGCTTGGGATCCACTTCCCCATGAAAACTGTTTTTAATTAGAGCTCAAGTGCTAAACCAGCAGGAGTCTGTCTTAGAGATAGTAAGAACTGCAGATGCTGGAGAATCTGAGATAACAAGGTGTAGAGCTGGATGAACACACAGCAGGCCAAGCAGCATCACAGGAGCAGGAAGGCTGACGTTTGAGGCCTAGACCCTTCTTCAGAAAAGGGGGAGGGGAAGGGGGATCTGAAATAAATAGGGAGAGAGGGGGAGGCGGCTAGAATATGGATAGAGGAGAAGATAGGTGGAGAGGAGACAGACCGGTCAAAGAGGCGGGGATGGAGCCAGTAAAGGTGAAGGTGTATTCTAGGTAGCTATGGGGGTCGGTGGTCTTGAAATGGATATCAGTTTCTAGGTGGTTGCCCACTGACTCCCACAGCTACCTAGAATACATCTCCTCCCACCCACCTTCCTGCAAAAATGCCATCCCCTATTCCCAATTCCTTCGTCTCCACCGCATCTGCTCCCAGGATGAGGTATTCCACTCCCGTACATCTCAGATGTCCTCGTTTTTCAAGGACCGCAACTTCCCCCCCTCAGTGGTCGAGAACGCTCTCGACCGTGTCTCCCGCATTTCCCGCAACTCATCTCTCACACCCCCTCCCCGCAATAACAACCAAAACAGAATCCCCCTCGTCCTCACGTACCACCCCACCAACCTCCGGATCCAACGCATCATCCTCCGACACTTCCGCCATCTGCAATCCGACCCCACCACCAAAGACATTTTTCCCTCCCCACCCTTATCTGCCTTCCGGAGGGACCACTCTCTCCTTGACTCCCTTGTCCGCTCCACACTCCCCTCCAGCCCCACCTCACCCGGCACTTTTCCTTGCAACTGCAGGAAGTGCTACACCTGCCCCTACACCTCCCCCCTCACCCCCATCCCAGGCCCCAAGAAGACATTCGACATCAAGCAAATGTTCACCTGCACATCTGCTAATGTGGTATACTGCATCCGCTGTACCCGTTGTGGCCTCCTCTACATCGGGGAAACCAAGCAGAGGCTCAGTTCGCACTAAACAACTGCACCTCTCAGTCGCGAACCATTTCAACTCCCCCTCCCATTCCGCAGACGACATGTTCAATCTGAGCCTCCTGCAGTGCCACAACAATGCTACCCGTAGGTTGCAGGAACAGCAGCTTATATTCCACTTTAGAACCCTGCAGCCCAATGGTATCAATGTGGACTTCACAAGCTTCAAAATCTCCCCTCCCCCAACCGCATCCCAAAACCAGCCCAGCTCGTCCCCACCTCCCTAACCTGTCCTTCCTCCCATCTACCCCCACCCCCCCCCCCCAGGCCCCCCCCCCCATCACCCAACTACTGTCCTCATCCCACCCCCTTCACCTGTCCATCCTCCCTAGACTGACCTATCTCCTCCCTACCTCCCCACCTACACTCACCTTTTCTGGCTCCATCCCCGCCTCTTTGACCGGTCTGTCTCCTCTCCACCTATCTTCTCCTCTATCCATATTCTTTCTGCATCCCCCTCTCTCCCTATTTATTTCAGATCCCTCTTTCCCCCTCATTTCTGAAGAAGGGTCTAGGCCCGAAACGTCAGCCTTCCTGCTCCTGTGATGCTGCTTGACCTGCTGTGTTCATCCAGCTCTAGGAGTCTGTCTTAGCAGCTCTAGGCAAGTTTATATTATTTTAATCAGTAAATAAGTCCAAAATTCCATGCTGCAAGTACATTTTCAAATAAACTTATTTTGTTACAGCATCCATTTCATGCCTTTTTTTATTCTGTTCAAAATTTTGATCATCATATTCTATCTCTGTTCATAGAAAATCAGATTACAAATTTATTGTTGTTATATGGACTTGTCTGAGGGGTGTCTCTAATTTTCATTCTCAACTGCTTTTGTATTTCATTTACCTCTCAAAATGATGTGTTCCTACATTTTATCCACCACTGACAAAAAAAAGCGCTATTTGTAATGTTATTTGAAGTATTAATATTTCAATACAATTCGAATAATATCTGGAGGATCTCCTTTGGTGATTTCTTGAATTGTTACTTCTGGAGACCACCAAGCAATCATTGACCCCATCATCTTTCTCAAATATACAATCTCTCATTCTCATCATATTTTAGATGCAGTTTCAATTATACCAATGATCTCAGTCACCTTTTATGTTTCATCCTGCAAAAGGTATCCTCCATCCGGTCACTCCCTTACTTTCTGATTTATGTTAATTCCTGGTCCATGAGCTCGTCCGTTTTGAATTTCTTATCCTTCTGTTCAAAGTCTTCCATAATCTCATCTCTATAACATCCTCCAGTCTCATAAAGCTCTGAGATGTCCAAATCCAGTCTTTTGGACATCCCCACCATTAGCAATGTTCTTTCAGCTGCTAAGGTGCTAGACTCTTTAGTTTCCTCTCTAAAGCTCTTATCTCTCCATCTCCCTCTTCCTTTAAGACTGTCCTTACAACTTATCTCTGCCAGCAAACTTTTGGTCACCTGTCCTAATATATGTGGCATTTTTTTGTTTGATAACGCTTTTGTGACACATCTTGGGATGTAAAGGTTCCGTTTAAATGCAAGCAGTTGTTACTGTTCTATGTAGAAGGAATTACTTGCAATGCAAAATTTACCATTTCTTGAACTTTAGAAAAGTAACTAGGCATTCTGTAAATTATTAAGGTAGCCAACTCATATTTGCAGTAAAAATAATTTCTCTTTTGCAGCCCTGTGCTTTCAAGTGCTTTGGCCTCTGTAATGGAAAAATGGGATCTGCCTGTTTTCACACTGCCTTTTAATATTATTCTGTCGATGTTTATGGCTGCTACAGGACATAACAACCAACATTTTCCCCAGGTTCTCATTCAACCTGTGACTGGACCATTCAATGTCACATGGGCAGATCTCAGTGTTACCATGGTGAGTAAAACTGTTCTGGAGAATCTTAACTTCTTTTATTGTGGAAACGACAGGCATATATATTATTTATCACATCTATACGTCAGCAGCGTTAAATATTTGCAACAAAATGTTACATGTAAAACTGAATAATTTTAAGAATCTAAACAACATTTGCGTTTACATGTCAGCAGCTTCCATGACATCACATTTAAAGAAATCAAATAATGACTTCCTGCTTATTTTTTAATCAGCTTCTTAGAGCTGTCCCGATGGGTGTTGCCCAGGTGTTTGGCTGTGACAATCCCTGGATTGGTGGTGTGTTCCTTATTGCATTAATTATCTCATCTCCAATTTTATGTCTGCATGCTACAATTGGATCCTGTCTCGGTATACTCGCAGGTAAGATTGCACCAGAAGATTCTGGAAAAAGTGATGTTAAGTCCATGGTTAAAATAGGCCAGTGTAGGGAACCTGCATGCTGGCTGCTTAGACTCATTTAAGATCATTATCTGCAGTCTACTAGGATTTGCTGGTGTTTCAGGAATTTTCCTACCCCATATGGGGTTCCTTTTCATTAGGAAGGCTGCCAGCAAACCTGGTTGTGTTTACCAGCAATATTCCAGGAGGTCCATCTTTCAAAGGCATTTAGTGCCCAATTGAAGAACTGGGTATTAGGAAAGGGGTGTGTCCAGTGAAAGCCAATCCCTGCCTTTATATCTGAAACCCCTCCCTATCTCTCACTATCTATACCATGTCAACAATCCCTGCCCCACTCACATCACCCCACGGGTCCCACTATGATATCTGGTGAAGGCCTCAATGTATTACTGGCAAATCATTATGTAGTAAATGTTACCCTCTTACAAGCTGTGGAAGATTAAATGAAGAGCAATTATTTCCCGCGGCAGAAGAATCAATAACAGAAGATACAAATTTAAGGTTAATGTTAAAGAAAAAAATTGTGGATGCTGAAAATCTAAAATAAGAATAATAATGGTTTGGGAAATACAGCAGGTCAGACACTAGAGACAATGGAGCTGGAGGAACACAGCAGGCCAGGCAGCATCAGAGGAGCAGGAAAGTTGATGTTTCGGGTCGGAACTTTTCTTCAGAAATGGGTCAGACACTATTTGTATGAAGGAAAAGAATTAACACTTCATCAGAGCTGAAATGAAATAGAATTTTAGGAGCTTTTAAGGCAGTGAGACATTGCCTTCAAAGCACGATCAAAATGTTCTAAAATGTTCAAGCTGATAAATTACTTTTCATTAAATGCAATCCATAACAAGGTACCACATTAAAAAAGTGAAATCAATGACCCAATATCTACTTTTGGCAGAGAGTTAAGTGTTGACGTAACACCAGGAGATTCCCATGCTCTTTTTGAGATAGTAACATTCCATTTATTTTGTCTACTTTAACAAGGAAATAGACCCAAGTCTAACATTTCATATAACAATATGGCACTTCTGTTTAATCCTAAAGTGTCTTCCTACATTCTTGGCTGAAATCCTGACATGGAACTTGAATCACCATACGTACTGGCACAGTTACCACAGAGCCAAGGCTGATACAAAATCACAATAATTGAACAGATCAAACCAAACGAATGAGGCAAATATTGTTATGCCTGGACCTTATGAAATGGCTGTCAAGTTATGCACATCATTATTGTGAGAGTGCTAAACTCATCAGCAGCACAGGACTAGTTTGCAAGACAGTATGAGTTTTATTAAAGCAAGATTGTACAGAGGCGTGAATTCCACAAGACTTTCTTTACAAGTAAATAAATTAGTTGCAGTTTGTTCATAGTGGATCAGTTTAGTCCGATAAAATTTATCTTATTAAAATTACAATTCAGATTTCAAATTGTAGCCACAATGTAGCCATATACTATGAAAAAGGGCCGTTCAGTCACATCCAGAATATAACTTGCAGTGCCTTCTCCTCTTCGTCCCACACCAGACCTCTGGTTTCCCGCTACATCTACTATTGGAGCCCTCGTACTTCTCAGCTACATGAGATGTTTCATTTGACTGGTTCCTAGAATAAGGAGTAGAATGTTATGAGGAAAGGTTAGATCTGTATTTTTTGGAATTTTAAAGAATGTGAGTTGATCTAATTGAAAGATGTGATACTGATGGGACTTGATAAGGCATATGCTTAAAAAGAAGGTATCTTTTTGCAGAATGAACTGGAACTAGGGGACATAGTTTAAAATCAGGCATCATCTATTTAAGACATAACTAAAGAGATCTTTTTTCCTGTGGGTGGTGGGTGTTTGGAGCTCTTTTACCCAGAGAACAATGAAGTCACCGAATATTTCTGAAGCAGATGTGAATAGATTCTTGACTAAGAAAGGAATCAAAGATTATCTGGAGTTGGTTAGAATGTGAAACTTGGGCCACAGTCAGCCATGATCTTCCTGTTTGCCTCATCTGCTGCTGAAACTCTCATCCTTATCTTTGTTACCTCTAGACATGAACAGTCCAACAAATTATTGGCTAACTTGTTCTATACTCCAAAAATTGAAGTCATTCCAAACTCTACTGCCTGTGGTCTTAATTCACACCAAATTCCATTCACCTATCTCCCCTGTGTTGGCTAACCTACACTGGCTTCCAGTAAAGCAAGGTTTTGATTTTAAAATCTCATTATTGTTTTCAAATTCTCCTTTGGCCACACCTGCCTTGTCACTCTGTGATTTTCACCAGTTCTAGAGTGCTATGCATTTTGCATTCTTCTAATTCTGGCTTCTTGAGCGGCCCTATTTCTAATTGTTACACCACTGACGGCCATGCCTTTAGCTGTCTGGGTCCTAAGCTTTAGAATTATTTCCCTAAATTCAACTAGCATTCTATCAATCTTTCTTCCTTTAAAGTACTCCTTAAATAGGTTTCTTTAACCAACCCACTTCCTTCTAACCATCACCACCCACTTCCCACATTTCTCTTCCATGAGACTAGCCTTTGCCTTTCATTTGGCAGATATCGAAATGGTCAGCTATCCCCTTACAGAGATAGTAGGAACTGACAATGCTGGAGAATGTGAGACAACAAGGTATAGAGCTGGATGGACACAGCAGGCCAAGCAACATCAGAGGAGCCAGAAAGCTGACGTTTCGGGTCGAGACCCTTCTTCAGAAAAAAAAGGGTCTCGACCTGAAACGTCAGCTTTCCAGCTCCTCTGATGCTGCTTGGCCTGCTGTGTTCATCCAGCTCTACACCTTGTCATCTCAGCTATCCCCTTGCTTTTCTTTAGATACCTTTGTCGCCTAAAAGTATATTGTTGTATGGGTAGTCTTAAACGAGGTTGGATGCTTTACGAAAGAGAAATTGGTGGAGTCAAAGGTATTTTCATTGTATGTGCTTATTCACATTCGAATAACTTCATGCTAACAGAAGGATCAGATTCAGGGTTCAGTTATAAAGACCTTATCTTGTTATTTTACTTTATATTTTATCGTGAACTGAATCGGGAAACTGACTGTTTCAAAACAAAGAATTGAGGAAGGGATCGCTACATTTTTGAAAACTGATTTACTGAAATTCATTTTGTTTGTACACTATTGCTTTGCATGCAGTAGGAAGAGTTGTAAGAGAAGATGGCACAGCTCCAGGGTGTGGTTGGGGGTTCCCAATTTACGAATGCCTGATTCACGAATGCTCATACTTATGCAAGACATCCCATATTAACACTAATTTTAAGTATCTGATGTGCCAACAGTTGCTTGTACTTACGAACAACTATTTTATATTGTACTATATTGTATTATGTTCTGACTTGCGTATAAAATGACTTGCAAACATACTGAAAGACGGAATCCCTTCATAACCTGGGGACTGCCTGTCAACAAATTGAGATTTGACCAGCAATAGTTTGTTGATAAGTTTGTGGAATTGTGGCTAGTTGTGGATACCAAAGGCCATCAGACTGATGACAATAATTTGATTGGATGTTGATAGCTGAAAAGCTTGTGGTTGTAAACGATATTGGAAAAAGCAGACTGCTGAAAGGTAGGCAGTATCCATTTCAATAAAATGCCTAACACCTTAAGTAAGTCAGTGTTGATTCCCTACCAGTTACTGTAAGCTGTCAGAGATAGTAGGAACTGCAGATGCTGGAGAATCTGAGATAACAAGGTATAGAGCTGGATGAACACAAGCTATCAGACACTTATCATTTGTGAACCAGTTAGTCTGTGCATCCTGTTATAAAGCAATGGAAAATATCAGAGAACAGAAGCACATGGGAAACAAAAAGAACACTCAATAAAATCTTGAGGACAAGTGCCATTGAACTGTTTTCCAAGCTTTTTACTCCTTCCACCCTTAACACCAATGATTTTTGTGTGCGCACATGTGTGTGTGTAGGTGGCAGGAGGTGGAGTTGTTAGAGGAGGTTTAGAGTTTTAACTGGTACTTATATATTGATAGTTAATAATTGTTTATCTCCCCTAAGCCAAAAAAAAAACACAACTCCACATCTTTCTAACTGGAGCCAAATGCACATTATTGCTTATTTTGTAGGCTCATAAAATTTTTCCCGATGTAAACAAATTGGCGTTAGCCCCAAGATTTACATCCCACATACTGTTTCTTTGACATTAAGTCATTGACTCCAGAAATACTTAGAAATTAATCAGTAAACCCCTTCACATACAAACATACCAAATCTGACATTCCACTAGTTCAAAATCCTAACTCTAAAATAAATGATGTTAAAATACATATAACACACCGTACATCACATAATAATGCTCCAAAAAAAGGTTGCACTAG
The DNA here is from genome assembly GCA_024137785.1 of Ginglymostoma cirratum. Classification (NCBI taxonomy): domain Eukaryota; kingdom Metazoa; phylum Chordata; class Chondrichthyes; order Orectolobiformes; family Ginglymostomatidae; genus Ginglymostoma; species Ginglymostoma cirratum. Next base: position 50,524,479 of record JAHRHZ010000249.1, read on the forward strand.
AGAAATAGTCAAAAGGCAGAATTAAAGATTCTTTTCATGAATGTTTGCCAAACCCATAGTAAGTCAACTGAGTTGATAACACAAATAGCAATGATGACGATGACTATGACTGGACAGTCATCCCAGAGACATGGTTGCAAAATGGGACCTGCATATTCTCATATCTGACAATTTGGAAGGATAAGAAGAAAAGAAAGTGAGATGGGTTAGCTTTCTTACTAAAAGATGAGATTTGTATATTTATGAAAAAAAAATCTTGGCTGAAGGATCAAAATGTAGAATTAGTTTAGGTGGAGATAACTAGCAAAAGAAACATTAATTGATTGAGGTGTTTGAAGGCCCTCTGATAATAGGTATGTTAAGCCAAAAAATGATAGGGCTTTTAAGAAAGGAATTGCAATAATTTTGGGAGTCTTTAATCTTCATGTAGATCGATTTAATCAAATTTACAAAAGTCGGCTGGAGGATGAGCTCATATGTGGGACTGTTTCTTAGAATAATTTGTTCTGCAACCAATCATGGAGCAGACTAACTTAGACCGGGTAATGTGTAATGAGACAGTATTATTTTAAAACTACACGGTAAAGGATGCTACAGGCAAAAGTAATCAAGAACTCATGCAATTTCACATTTAGATTGAGCATGAGAAATTTGAGTCTGAAACGAGTGTCTTAAAAGTAAAGGCAATTACAAGGGTGTGAAGGCAGTGTTTTCTAAACTAAAATGGGACAATTGGTTAAAAGATAAGACCGCAGAAAATCTTGAGGCAAAAGAGGGAAAATCTTAAAATAGTCATACTCAGAAGAGGAGTATGTACGAGGAAAGATAATAGGAGTAAAGGCTGACAAGTCATTTGGACTTAATGGCCTGCATCCCATGAACTTAAAAGAAGTGGCTACAATGATATTGCATGCATTGTTCATTTTCCGATACTTTCTACATGTTAATAAGGTCTGTTCTGTTCTAAAATGGAGGGAAACCAAGAGCAGGAAACTACCGACCAGTTAGTCTAACATCTGTCATTGGGAAAATGCTCGAATCCAATATTAAGGAGGTAACAGCAAGATTTAATACAATCAAACAGAGCTAACATGGATGTATGAAAGGAAAATCATGTTTGACAAATTTGCCAAAGTTTTTCTGAGAATGTAACAAGCATGGTGGATAAGAAGGAACCAGTAAACGTACAGTATTTGAATTTGCAAATGGCATCAGCTAAGGTGCCACAATAAAGAATACTGCACAAGATAACAGCTCATGGCGTCAGGATTTTTTAATTCACTCATGGGACATGGGTATTGCTGGCTTATTGCCCTCCCTGGTTGTCCTTGAGAGAGTTGTAGTAAGCTGCATTCCTGAACCACTGCAGTCCATGTCCACAATGTCCTTAGGGAGGCAATTCCAAGATTTTAACCCCGTAACAGTAAAGGAACAGTGATACACTACAGGATGGTGAGTGGCTTAGAGGGGAACTTGTGGTTGGTAATGTTATCATGCTTCTTTTGCTCTTGTCCTTCAAGATGTAAGTAATTCCGGGCTTGAAAGGTGCTGTATAAGGATCTTTGGTGAATTTCTGCAATGCAACTTTTAGATTATACACAATGCTGCAACTGAGTGTCGATGGCAGAGGGAGTGAATGCATGTGGGGATGTGGCGCGAATGAAGTGGGCTGCTTTGTTCAAGATAGTGTCAGGCTTCTTGAGTGTTGTTAGAGCTGCACCCATCCAGGCAAGGGAAATATTCCATCACAGTCCTGACTTGTAGCTTGTAGATGGTGGACAAGTTGTGGCAAGTTAGGAGGAGAGTTACTCACAACAATATTCCTAGCCCCTGAACTACTCTTGTAGCCACTGTATTTATATGGCAAGTCTAGTTGGTCTTCTAGTCAATGAAACCCTCAGTATATTAGTAATGAGAGATTCATTGATGATAGCACCATTGAATATCAAAGGGTGGTGCCAAGATTGTCTCTTATTCGAGATGGTCATTGCCTGGCATTTGTGCGGTGCATTTGTTACTTGCCATCTGTCAGCCCATGTATTTGAGCATGGACTGTTTCAGTATCTGAGGTGTCATGAATGGTGCTGAACACTGTGCAATCATCGCTGAACATCCCCACTTCTGACCTCATGATACAGAGAAGGTCGTTGATGAAGCAGCTGCGGTTGGTTGGGCCTAGGACACTACCCTGAGGAACTCCTGCAAAGATGTCCTGGGGTTGTGATGACTGATCTCCAACAACCACAGCCATCTTCCTACGTGCCAGGTATGACTCCAACCAATGAAGAGTTTGTCCCCTGATTTCCATTGATTCCAGTTTTGCTAGGGCTCCTTGATATCGCATTTAGCCTAAAGCAGCCTTGATGTCAAGGGCTGTCACTCACCTCACTTCTGGAATTCAGCACTTTTACCCATGTTTGAACCAAGGTTGTAATGAGGTCAGGAGCTGAGTGGCCCCAGCAGAATCCAAATTAGGCATCAATGAGCAGGTTATTGCTAACAAAATGTTGTTTGATAGCACTATTGATGACACCTTCCATCACTTTACTGATGATTTGGTATAGACTGATTGTGGGTAATTGGCTGGATTGGATTTGTCCTGCTTTTGTGTACGTGAAAAACCTAGGCAGTTTTCCACATTGTCAGGTAGATGCCAATGTTGTAATTATACTGGAACAACTTGGCTAGGGGAGCAGCATGTTCTGGAACATACGTCTTCAGTGCTGGATTGTTGTTACAGCCCACAGCTTTTGGAGTATCCAGTGACTCCAATTGTTTCTTGATATCATGTGGAGTGAATCAAATTGGTTGAAAACTTGTATCTGTAATACTGGGGACTGCTGAAAGAGGCAGAAATGGATCATCCATTTGGCACCTATGGCTGAAAATTGCTGTGAATGCTTCAGCCTTCTCTTCTGCACTGATGTACTGGCTCTTCCATCATTGAGGATGGGGATATTTTGGAGCCTCCTTCTCCTGTGAATTGTTTAATTGCCAATGTGGCACCCCTCAGAGCTTAGATCTGATTCATTGTTTGAAGGATCACTTAGCTCCTTCTATCACTGGCTGCTAATGCTGGTTGGCAAGCAAGTAGTCCTGTTTGGTGGCTTCACCAGATTGACACCTCATCTTCAGGTATGCCTGGTGCTACTCCTGGCATGCCCTCCTGCACTCTCCATTGAACCAGGGTTGATCCTCTGGCTTGATAGTGCTGGTTAAGTTGGGATATGCTGGTCCATGAGATTGCAATCATGTTGGAGTACAATTTTGCTGCTGTTGGTGGCCCACAGCACCTCATGGATGCCCAGTTTTGAATTTCTACATCTGTTCAAAATCTGCCCTATTTAGCATGGTAATACTGCCATGTAACATGATGGAGGTTCTTCTCAATGAGAAGGCGGGACTTCATTTCCACAAGAACTGTGCAATGATCACTCTTACTGATACCATCATGGACAGATGCATCTGCAGCTTACAGATTGGTAAGCACATTTTTCCATCTTTTTGGTTCCATCACAATCTGCTACATTTCCAGTCTAACAGCTATGTCCTGTAGGACCTGACTAGCTTGATTGATAGTGCTGCTGCCAAGCCACTCTTGGTGGGGGACATGCAATCTCCTACCTAGAGTACATTTTACATCCTTGCCATCCTCAGTGCTTCCTCTAAATGTTGATCAACATGGAGGATTACTGATTCATCAGCAGGGCAAAGACAGAACGTGATAATCAGCAGAAGGTTTCCTTGCCCATGTGTACCCTGAAACCATAAGACTTCATGGATTGAGAGTCGATGTTGAGAGCTCCCAGATCAACTCCCTCCCAACGGCATACCACTGTGCTGCTGCCTCTACTGGGTCTGTGCAGGCTGTGGGACAGGGCATATTCAGGGATGGGGATGGTGGTGTCTGGGACATTGTCTGTAAGGTATGATTCCATGACTATTCCAGACCAGGTGAGGATGGAAGATTGCCTTCGCTAAAGGACGTTAGTGAGCCAGATGGGTTTTTCTGACAATTGACAGTGGTTTCAAGGTCATCAGTAAATTCTTAATTCCAGATATTCTTGATTGTATTCATATTCCACCTTCTTCCCTATCAGAATTCAAACCCAGGTCCCGAGAACATTAGTTGAGTTTCTGGATTAATAGTCTAGCAATAATACCACTAGACCAGCACCTCCCTTTGGATGCTGAAGGTGAAGAGGCTTATCAGAAATGGCTGCCAGAACAGTGCATCTCAACATTTTTAAAAATTAGTCATAGGATGTGGGTGTCACCTGATGGGCTATCATTTATTACCCATCCTGAGTTGTCCTTGAAAAGGACGGGGTAAGCTGCCTTTATGAACCACAGCAGCCCATTTGACCTGTAGAATTTTAATCTGGGTTTCTAGTCCAGCAACAATGCCACGATACAATCATCTCCCCTCTGAATGCTTTCTGCGGTGCTCCTGATATTAGTTTTGTGCCCTACAAAAAGAGCAAATTAGATGTGCAATATAGTATCCATCAGTCGATTATTTTACTGTGATAACAATACAAGCATATTAGTACAGAAGCAAATTGAAAATAACTTCCACTAAGAGACTAAGCGGTTACTTATTTTGTTTTGTCACTTGATTTTAGGATTATCCCTGGGTTCATCATTCCAGAAAATCTATGATGGATTATGGAGCTACAACTGTGTTCTGGCTTGTATTGCAGTGGGAGGAATGTTCTACGCCCTGACATGGCAGACCCACCTCTTGGCAGTAATGTGTGGTACATATTATCTATAATACTAAAACTCTGGTGTTTGGTGCCCCACTTACAGCATCCATATGTCATTTTCTGAAATATTTACTATAATCAAGATTTGTAATAGAATGATGGAAAACTATATTTAGATATAATAGCTATAATGGATTTAGCAACATGCAAAGGTTTTGTTAGCATGATTTTTCAGTAAGCCTGTTAGCTACTCACAAACTTTTATGAGGAAAAAAGACTCAGCTATTATTTTGTCTCTGTAACAGCAATTTCTTTCTTCAAACTAAGTATCAGGTAAAATAACGAGTGCATCTTAAACAGTTTTGTAGCAAAATAACATTGGGAGATAATTGAAAAATTGCATCAGAGAATTTATTTGTGATTTGTGATACCCTGCTTGCTTCTGGACGCGTCTTGGCCAACTCGAATGTGTTTGATTGTAATAGTGTCACGTCAGGGGTCCAGAATTAAGCATTCTACCACTAACCTAACCATCCACCAGTTCCAGCTAACCTGGAATTGTGGAGGAGTAGGCGTGGATTTGAAATTTAGCAAATGTTCATCAACTTTGAAGGAGAAAAGGAAGTTGGAGATAGACAGAGAATCCCTACAGTGCAGATAGAGGCCATTCAACCTATCAAGTCTGCACTGACACTCTGAAGAGCATCCCAACTTAATCCCAAAACTCACAACAACCATGGCTAATCCACCTAGCCTGTACGCTAGGAGGCATTTTTTAAGCATGACCAATCCACCTGACCCGCACATTAGGTGGATGACCAGAGCACCTGAAGGAAACCCACGTAGACATGGGGAGAACTTGCAAACTCCACTCAGTCACCCAAGACTGGAATAGAACCCAGGTCCCTGGCACTGTGTGGCACCTGGGATGTGATGCTGTTTGCAAGACCAGAGAGTTGAAGTGGGGCATTTTTGAGGAGAGGGTGATGGTGGCAAATTTGAAATGGAGACAATAAATATCTGAGGACAGGGAACTATTAGCAATGTCAGTTGGTATAGCATCCAGAAAGGGAGATTGGATAGTCAGTAGTTTAATGAGAGAATGTGAGGAGGCCAGTCTAGTCTCTTATAACTTTCATAGAATGATAGCAGATATGTGGAATTCAATCACAATAGCATCATTTAAACGCACCAAACTATCATTTAAAAAAAAGTTTTGTTTGCGCAGTTACGTTTTGCTTTATTCAATCCAGGTAAAAAAAGCTATTCCTAGTTAGACTTTCATTTTCTGTGACTATAAACTAGTCATAGCCAGACTTTAAATTTGTATTTATATTCCTCAGCCTGTTTTTACACAATGACACTTTATGTAGCCTTTTCCAATGTGAGAAGCTATAGTCCTATTAAAGTATTTGTTGAAAGAATAACTAGGAATTCTGTATGTAAAGATTTTTTTGCAAAATTAATCACAAATGTTTTAGAGATTTCTGCAAGTTTAAGTTAATGCATCCAATTTATTATTAATGTAGCATTAAATGATTAAGTTTTGTTATCAGCTTACAAAAATATAAGTGATTCAGTTTCTTAGTGCCAATGCAATTTAGCCACTTGACTTTAACCACAGTCCGAATTTTGCAACCACCCCAGAGGGGTGTTTTTCCCGAGGATGATGTAAAGTGTGACAAGTAGGTAAGATGCTTTCTAACCAGCATGTCTTTAAGCCTCTGGAGGTGCTTAAGTGACCAATTAATTAAGCAACTCAATCCAATTTCATTGGGAAATGGAAGATGGGCAACATTGGTAAGCCAGTGTTGTCAACAAAGCTGGTGAAAGAGCAGAAAGGAAGGGGAGGACATTGTTCAATGAGTGTCTTATGCACATCAGAGATCACCCTATTAAGATCATAAACCCACCCTTTGTGCCTCCCTGTCTTGCTTTCAAAAACCATGAACCCCAGGCCCTTAAGCTCCTCTCCAGGATGGTTGATTCCTCCAAGGCCCAATTTACCTTTTGCCAGGATCCATACTGTCTTCTTTCCAACAGTGCCCACCACTACTTTCTGGCAGTAATTGCAACTACAAGAGCTGCCAGCCAATCTGATTGTTTGGCAGCTCTTAAGGGCAAGAATTCCTTCCACTAAGGGGGAGAAATGCCTGCCTTTACCTGTTAAGCCCACCTGTAGCATACCATCACTGCACTGCAACCTTTTTAGAAGTTCCTTAGTTTGAGAACAACTTTTCTAACAGGAGAGGATTGAAGGAGCAGTACATCCCCATGTAAAATACAGTCCCATTGATTCATCTTAACATTTAAAACAGCAACCACACCACAAATTGTTTCAAAGTAAGAATTATTAGGTATTGAAGACCTCTTCAATAGGATGCAATAATTTGACACTAATTATAGAAAACTAGTCATTGTCCCTCATGTTTATCCAATCTCTTCCAATAGCAATTTTCTGTGCATACTTAGGAGAAGCGCTGATGAACACGATGTCTGTGGTAAGTTGATATCATGAAATGTCAAAACTTTTGATGCACTTTAAGATAGCAATGTTTCCTATAAAATTAGTCAGTTAGTTTCTGCATTTTACCCTGAATCTTTGTCTCCAAAATTTCAAGCTAAATTCTGCCATCATTTCCGGAAAACTGTTTCACTTTGGCGTTAGTTTGTAATTTTCACCTAAGAAATTAAAATAACTAACTGCCAGGTACATTTACTTTGTCTGTATTTGTAAATTGTAATTTGTAAAGTACAATTCCAAAGTACAATTTTTAAGGATGGAGCACCCTTTGGGGACCTATTCTGAAAACTTAGAATCAAAAATAATAATTACATGTGAATGTTGATTCTTGTTTGAGCTCTTCTGTAATTTCAGCTAACTTTACTTATTTGTTATAAAATTTTTGTACTAGTACTAAATATTAATGATATTATTGCAGAAGTGGCTTAGGGAGGTTATATAATCCTAGTGAAGTTTTCACAGACAATACAAATTATTAATGAAGGACCAGTTACAAAGACTAAATAACTTAAAGTAATTTATATCAGATAAAAGAAAGTATCAGAGAAACTTATGCAAAGCTGACAAATTTCCAGATACATATGACCTACATTCCAGGATTAAGAAGAAGTAACTCCAAAGACAGTAGCTATAATGGTCTTGCATTTTGAAAGATTCCCAAATTCTGGTATAGTCCCAAAAACTTGGAAGTAGCAAATGTGACACTAATACTCAAGAAAGGAGGAATAAGAAAATAGGGAACTATAAATCAGTCAAACTAACATCAGTTTTTGGTTATATGCTAGAATCTGTTATTAAGCTTAGCAATATATCTAGCAAATCATTTTATGATTTGTGAAACAGAAATCATATTTGCAAAGTTTGACAGAGGTTTTGATAACAGGAAGCGAGTCGATGTTGTATACTTAGACATCCAAAAGGCATTCAGTAAGGTGTTACACAAAAGGATGCAACATTAGGGGTACAATATTAACCTGGCCCACACAGCACAGACTAACAAAAATCAGTTTGGACACTCACTATATAACAACTTTATTTTGAGTGAAAATAAAATCAGACCAAATGTGAAATGGTCTATTGATTGATCCTGTCAGTTTCCTGGGCAGGTTATGTTAAATTTACATTTCAATCAGTACGAAACTCTTAAACTTTAAACATGTGTGCGTGGATTCCCTCTCCCTCAAGAAGAGGCCTCTGAGCGTCACATTATAACTTTTGGTTAATTGCTGTAATTTGAATGCTGCAATAATCTCCAGTGCTGTTTGAGCCTGATGTTTTTCTACCATATGATTTTTATTTCTAAGTCTTTATCTTCATCCGGCTGTAATTTCGCTTACAACAATGAATTTGCCTGGATGGGAATTCCTTTATGCTGTCACTGTACAAGTAAATTTGGAAAATCATAAACAGTTCTATATTTCATACATTATATACCCTACACTCATGTTTACAAAACTAGTCAGTCTCCCTGGGGCCATCAGAAACCTGTATTTGATGTTTTCACCTTCACAAAGAGATTGTCAAGTACCTATGGCATCTCCTGGAGAGTAACGTATAAGTAACCACCTTTTCCCATAGGCATGCATCAAAGGTTTACACCTGGTTGCTTTCAAAGAAGCGTTGGTGACATAAACTAAAACACCCAATTGCTTTAGGAGTCAAATATACACTTACCTTATGGAAAGGACAAACCAGAACAACAGGCTCAGAGTCAGGACAACAGGCACAATGGTGTTAACCATGACTGAATACACCACTGTTGGTATCCTTGGGGTTACCATTGACCAGAACTCAACTGGACTTGTTACAAAAATAAGGTGGCTACAAGAGCAGGCCAGAGGCTAGGAATATGCAGTGAGTAACTCACCTCCTGACTCCCCCAAGCCTGTCCATCATCTGTAAGGCACAAGTCAGAAATGTGATGGAATACTCCCCACTTGCTTGATGAAATGAGCTCCAACAACACTCAAGAAGCTTGACATGATCCAGAAAATTAATCATTGGCATCACGTCTACAAGCGTCTCTGCACAGACAATGTTCAAAATAGGAAGGATGTAAAATTGGTAACAGGAAATAGAATACCTGTCAGGGGAACACAGAACTTAGGAGAAACAAAGGCGAGAATTGAGTATGGTTGAAATGCAGAATGCTGTCAAAAAAACAAAGTTAAGGCCATGCTTCCTGAGTGCATGTAACATTCATAACCAGGCAAATGACCTAAAGGCACAAGTAGAGGTAAATGTGTATGATCTAATTGTCACAACAAAAACATGTTGCACAGGACCAGAAACATTCAAGGATATCAACTTTTAGGAAGGGCAGACAAGAAGAAAAGGAAGGTGAAGTTGCACTGATAATAAGGGAAAGGGTCAGTATACTAGTAAAGGAGGATGGCAGATCAGCAGAACAATATGTTAAATCTGTTTGAGAGTAGCTAAAAAGCAGTAAAAGCAGCAGACATTGGTTGGAGTCATTTATAGGCTAGTGATTGTTTGGGTCATGGTATTAATCAGAAGATGAGAGAAGTATGTAGCATGGCCAACACAGTAATCATGGGTGAAATCATAGATAACCAATTGAGCACTAAAACTGTGCAGGACGGATTTCTTAGGGATGGTTGCCTCGAACAGTATGTTGAGGTGATGACCAGAGGACAGGCTATTTTGGAACTAGAATTATATAGTAAAAAAGGATTTATTAACAATCTTGTTGTAAAAGAACCTTTAGGGACGTGTGAATACAGTACAATAGAATTTTATATTATGTGTTAAAGTGAGGTAGTTCATTCTTGAAGCAAAAGTATTAAACTTGAATAAGGGAAATTATGAGGCACAAATTGGCTGATGTGGAATGGAAAAATAAGGCATGACTATAAATTAGCAATGCATTTTGTTTAAAGAACAATTACCAACAGCAACTATGTGTTCTTTTAAGGTCCAAAAACTCAGAGAAGGTCAGTTAACCGCGATCAACAAAGTTAAGGATTGAATAAGATTAAATGAAAATGCTTATAAAGTTGTCAGAAATGATAGAATATCTGGGGATTGGGAGGTTTTCAGAATATGCAAAGGAGGACTAAGAAACTGATAAGGAACGGGAGACGATGAGTGCAATCTAGCAAAAAGTGTAAAAATGACTGTAAAAGCTTCCATGGGTACGTAAAAAGAAAACGTTTGGCCGACACAAATGTGGGTCCATTAAGTGCAAAACCAGGAGGATTTATTATAAGAAATAGAGAAAGGTCAGAGAACTAAATGATTACATTGACAGAATTTTACAGGGGTCTGAGAGACATTGTCTATGATGAGACGTGTAACAGAATTGGGCTACAAATGTGATGAGGCTCAATTTGACATCAGGAATAACTCACATAAGCTTTTATGCTTTTCAGCGGGGTGAGATTCTTGCAAAGTACTGGCAAGTTGCCAATTAACAAGGATTATTACTTGATAAAGTTCTTGTTAACAACCCAACTCATCCCATTAATATTCAACTTCCCATTTAATGTCCTTTAGGGAAGGAAACTGCCATCCTTACTTGGTCTGGCCTACATGTGACTCCAGACCCACAGCAATGTGGTTGACTCATAACCGCTCTCTGGGCAATTAGGGATGGGCAATGAATGCTGCCTAGCCAGCGACGCCCTCATCCTATGAATGAATAAAAAAAACTTGCCAAACTTGACAAACAAGCTCAATGACAGAAAAACTGGCCAAGGAAATGAGAGTGAACACCAGGCAGATTTAGCTTGCTACTTGCTTCGAACAACCTTCGTGGTCAAGCCCCTGACCATCATTGTATCCCAACCTTATCAGGTCAGGACCACACTCTCCCACAGTCAGGACCCTTAGATAACAATGGGACCTCTCCACAACTCATGCACATTCCAGAAAATGCCCTGCTCCCCCCAGTAATTTTGTTCGTTCGGCTAGTTCACATAAGGAAACCATAAATTTGAATTACTTGTTATAGGCCACCTCTAAGGACAGTCCTGCTCTCCCGTTTTGTAAATCTATTCCACTGCCCCATCTATAGAGGTGAAGGAGAACTGCATTATCGGAAATTCTGTCTTTCAGATAAGATGCTAAACCAAGGCCTGCCTGACATTTTTTTTCAAAGAAGAGCAGGCAGTAACCTTCACAAACATTTGTCTCTTGATCAATGGCATAAAAATAGCACGAATGGAACATTTCTCTCACTGTTGCTTTGACCTGAAAACAGACAAAATTCTACAGATGCATTTGTAATGTGCTTTAGTTGTTCTGCTGAAATTGTACTGCTGTTGTAACTCTACTTTTATGTTATTTTCCAGTTTGGATTACCTGCAGGAACTTGGCCCTTCTGCCTTTCCGCACTTGTGTTTCTACTGATTACCAGCAACAACAAAGCTATTTATAAATTGCCACTCAATAAAGTGGCATCCCCTGAGGCAAACAGAAAAGTTTACAAGCAGCTGCTGAAACATGACCAATATGCATAAAAAGAACATTGTGTAAAATTTTGGAATGGAAAGTCTTTGTTTTGATCCTGTGGGTAAATGTATGGCTCAATCTTAAAGTGCATATGGTAAAATGCTCACTTGTAATTCGGCAGTACTTGACATGTTAATTGTGTATCCATGTTTTTAATTTCAAATAGTTTCCAACACTTTCAAGTTAGTTTTAAGCTTAATTCAAATTTACGTCAAGGGGGCAGGCATACAAACTGGTGAAAATCAATTTCAGTATCAATATCAAAGTAATTCACAGTTTCTTCTTTTGAGTAAGCTAGAGAATAGAGACACTTTGAGATCATAAAATCCCTACAGTGTGGAAACAGGCCCTTCGGCCCTACAAGTCCACACCAGCTCTCCAAAGAGCATTCCACCCAGCCCCATTCCCTTACCCCTGTAACGCACCTAATCTACACATCCCTGGACACTATGGGCAATTTAGCATGGCCAATCCACCTAGCCTGCACATCTTTGGACTGTGGGAGGAAACCAGGGCACCCAGCAGAGACCCACACAGACACGGAGAGAATGTGCAAACTCCGCACAGTCACCCGAGGCGAGAATCAAACCCAAGTCCCTGGCATTGTGAGGCAGTAGTTCTAACCACTGAGCCACTATGATGTTTCAAGAGTCACTTGAATAAAGTAGGGGTTGGCTTGCATCAATGGATGAATACATAACGTTACTCAGCTATACTTTGCTTGAAATTTACATTTGTCTTCCTATTATATGATGTGAACAACGTTGGCCAGGTTTGCAGTTATTGCCCATCTCTAACAAGGATGATAGGGGAACCACCTTCTAGAACCACTGCAGTCCACAGGGGTTGAAGTTTTCATTGTGCCTTTGGTACAATTGAGTAACATGCTCAGTTATCTCAAAGATCAATTATTAATTAAGTTCAGGTGCCAAAATAATACATATCTAACATAGTGCTATCAGTATTGGTATTGTAGTTTACTACATTAACCTTGTATTAAAAGATTAACTTAGAGAAACAAAACAAAACTTGTGCATCAACTATTTTTTAACTGATAAAACATTGCTAGTAGACAATTTTCTAGTTGTGTTATTGATAGAGATATATAGCATATTAAGAAATTGTGAACACACATCTCAGTTTTCCATGCATTTAAAATGAATATTGTCACCAAGAGAATGAAGCAAGTGCTTTGAGGGTTTTGCAGCAACAATGTTGATTGCTCTACCAACAATAAAGTTGGAAGAAGAATTTGTCAAAAGTGTTTGCAAAATAAAAGGAGGTGTATGGAATAAATAGATATCATTTTCAACATGTCACCACAGGAGTATTTCCTGACTACTAACTACTTCATTGTACAATTAATATAGCTTTAAATGAATGGATAGCCATGGATCAGTCAGCCTGTTCGTCCCTGATAGTGTAACTGACAGTGTGAGTTTAAAAATCATGTTCTTTCTTACTTGTTATTTTTACAAAGGTCTGTAAAGCCATTGAGGTCATCAGATAAATTGCAGAGTAGAATTTATGAATTTATCTCAAAGCCAACTTCCAAAATATCGACACAAAGATTTGAATAACCATGTCGGCATAATTCAAATAAAGATTAGACCACACTCCGATGCTATGCTTTGCCTTTCATGTACCTAATTCCCATACAATCACAACCAGCAGGTCTACTGTAAATATCAGCATAGACTTCAATTAGGCCAGCACAGATCCCATAAATATCAAAGCACATACTTTTCACATATCCCAGAAAAAAAACTATAAATGTATCAATACAAATTCCAATAAATTGCATAATGCTTCCATCTTAATCCTGCATATTCCCCATAAAAGTCAAGGCATAAAACTATAAATGTTCAAAGACTCCAGCAATCCTCCGCAAATATCGACCAGCATTAAAATTTCCATTAATATTCCAGAATGTTGTGTACATATATATCTACACAAACTCCAAAAATTAACACAGCACAGTCTCATAAATAATAAACACATATGTTGTGAGGCATATCACAACATGTTCTCCAGAAGCAACAAAGCGCATTTCCAATAATATCCCAGAACATTTCCTCCAATATCACAACACAAATCTTAATAAATATTACATGATAACCACCATAAATCTTACAATATAAATCTCAACTAGCCCAGTACATCCCTGTCAGTATCACAAAGCATTTTCCAAACATAATCCAGCGTAAGCCTCAATATATAAAACAGCATATATCCACCTTAAATATGACAATACAGTCCAGTAAATGTCCTAACACTTGGCCCATAAATATCACAACTAACTTGCATGAATATCATTGCACATATGTTAATATTATACCACATTCTCTCATAAATATTCCAGAAGAAACCTCATAAATATCATAAAAGCCCCAAAAACATCACAGCATAAATTCCAAAAAGTATTACAGACACAATTACGTCATATTCAACATAAGCTTCAATAAATATCCCATCATATCTCACATAAATGTCACAGCAGCTACATTAGTTATTACATCTCCCTGTAACTATCACAACTTATTTCTGCATCCTAATAATCCAGAAATATCCAGCACAGCTCCAGTAAAGATCACAGAATCTTCATCCAAATAAGAGCACTTCCTCCTATAAAAACGGCCACGTCTTATAAAATAGCACCATAAACTATCACAATACATTTCTTTTTCTTATCCCTGTGGTGTGGTTAACAATTCCAAACAGCACTAGCACCATCAAATGCGTATGGTGAAGTAAGTGTATTCTTCACTGTAAAATTCTGATGGTTTTCTGCGAGCAAAATCATGCCTCACAAACTTGATTGTGTTTTTTAATGAAGTAACCAAAAAGATTGATGAGGGCAGAGCGGTAGAAGTTGTTTACTTGGACTTTAGTAAAGCCTTTGACAAGGTTCTGCATGGTGGACAAATTAACAAAGTTAGATCATGTGGGATTGAGGGTGAGCTTGCCAATTGAATACAAAATTGACTTGATGGTAGGAGACTGAGGATGGTGGTGGAGGGTTGGTTTTAGACTGGAGGCCTGTGACCAGTGCTGTTCCATAGGGGTCAGTACTGGGTGCATTTTTGTTTTTCATTTATATAAATGATTTGGATGAGAATTTATGAGGCAAGGTTAGTAAGTTTGCAGATGACACCAAAATTGGTGATATAGTGGACAGTGAAGACGGTTATCTAAGCTTACAAAGAGATCTTGATCAAATAGTCAATGGGCTGAGGAGTGGCAAGTGGAGTTTAATTTGGATAAGTGTGACATATTGCATTTTGGTAAAACAAACAAGGACAGGACTTATACAATTAATGGTAGGACCCTGGGTAGTGTTGTAGAACAGAGAGAGACCTTGGGGTTCAGGTACATAATTTTTGAAATTTGTATCATAGGTAGACAGGGTGGTTAAGAAGGCGCGCTTGCCTTCATTGCTCAGACCTTTGAGTATCGGAGTTGGGACGTCATGTTGAGGTTGTACAGGACGTTGGTGAGGCCTCTTCCAGAATATTATGTGCAGTTCTGGTCACCCTGCTATAGGTAGTGTATTATTGAACTGGAGAGGGTTCAGAAAAGACTTACGAGGATGTTGCCAAGAATGCAGCATTTGAGATATAAAAACAGACTGGAAAGTCTGGGTAAAATCCAAAAGAACTGCGGATGCTGTAAATCAGAAACAAAAGTTACTGGAAAAGCTCAGCAGGTCTGGCAGCATCGGTGAAGAGAAGTCGGAGTTAACTCTGGGCCTGAGGAAGGGTCACCAGACCAAAACATTAACTCTGATTTCACAGATGTTGCCAGACCTACTCAGCCCTTCCAGCAACTCCTGTTTTTGTTTCTGGAAAGTCTGGTACTTTTTTCACTGGAGTATAGGAAGTTGAGGGGTGACCTTATTGAGATTTATAAAATCATGAGGGGCATGGATAGGGTGAATTTCAAGGGTCTTTTCCCTACGGTAGGGGAGTTCAAAACTAAGAGGCATATTTTTAAGGTTAGAAGAGCATTTTAAAAAGGACATGAGGGGCAGCTTTTTTACACAGAGAGTGGTTCATGTGTGGAATGAACTGCCAGTGAAAGTGGTGGATGCAGGTACAATTACAACATTTAAAAGACATTTAGATAAGTTCATGAATAGGAAAGGTTTGGAGGGATATGGGCCAAGTGGAGGCAGGTGGAACCAGTTTAGTTTGGAAACACAGTCGACGTGGATTGGTTGGATAAAAGGGTCTGTTTTCATGCTGTATGACTCTATGACTGAATTACGATCAACAATGGATATGTGTTATCTTTATATATTAATGGCTGCCAAGTTACAATTTCTATTTACAATTGTAATATGCATTCAATTTTGATTTGATGGTCATTGTTTTGCAAAGATTAAATCTACTATCCTCATTGCAACTCAAAAAGTTTTGTTGACGATATTTATATTATTTGGTTTATTCCAAATAACAAAAATCAACTTATATTATCTAAAATATAAAGAGCTGTGATAAGCTAGGGTTTATTTTTCCACATTAACCAGAACATCAGATAACATGTATTCAGACTTCTGAGACTTACTTAAGGACAGTAGTACATCATTCTATTAATATTTTTTAGGTGAAAGGAATGTATCAGGAATAAAGTTAATGCATTGTCTATTCAGTTGGCTTGGACATTTCATTTAGTGTATTTTAAATACTTCATATATAGTGATTCATCCATTTATGATCCATTAGTTCATTGACTGTAGCTTTAAATTATTAACTGTTTGCAGATTTCTCCACAATAATTATTCTCCCAGAACTGACTCCTTTCTGAAAAATCCATAACAATTGAACAATGTAAAGATTGATTACCAACTATATGTTGTAATAAGAATGTATTTGCAGGACCTGTTCTATATTCTATGCCAAATATATCTATTGAGGTACAAAATGTGTTACAAACAAAGAACAAAGAAAATTACAGCACAGGAACAGGCCCTTCAGCCCTCCAAGCCTGCGCCGATCCAGATCCTCTATCTAAACCTGTTGCCTATTTTCCAAGGATCTGTATCCCTCTGCTCCCTGCCCATTCATGTATCTGTCTAGATATATCTTAAATGACACTATCGTGCCCACCTCGACCACCCCCACTGGCAATGCGTTCCAGGCACCCACCACCCTCTGCGTAAAGAACTTTCCATGCATATCTCCCTTAAACTTTACCCCTCTCACCTTGAAATTGTGACCCCTAGTAATTGATTCCCCCACTCTGGGAAAAAGCTTCTTGCTATCCACCCTGTCTATACCTCTCATGATTTTGTAGACCTCAATCAGGTCGCCCATCAACCTCCGTCTTTCTAATGTAAATAATCCTAATCTACTCAACCTCTCTTCATAGCTAGTGCTCTCCATACCAGGCAACATCCTGGTGAATCTCCTTTGCACCCTCTCCAAAGCATCCACGTCCTTTTGGTACTGTTAGTCTATAAAAAAGGTACTTCTTAAAAGGCTTTCCCAATACCTCAGTGCGTAAATGCAATCTCTGCTTTGGGAGTGTTTCATGGAAAGCTGACAAGTCCCAGATTCCATTCCTTGTCTGTGCTTAATTTATTTCAGCCAAAATACAAATTAGGATAGGATAGTTGGTGGATATAACCTTTAAGGAAATGGAAATCAGCCTGAGTTATGCCTCTGATCGTTATAAAGCTTTTATCTGGCTTTAGTAGCTACTGGGGAGTACAGGTTTAGGCTAAATTCCTGTCAATGCTCAGATTTCACCAACGTTCACTCCTTAGTTTTACAGATGAAAAAATGTCTGTTGGAAGAAACATCTGAGAGCTGGGGAGTCAACTTTAAAACAAGTTAGTTGATTCAAGTGAGGGAACTTATTAATAATTAAATCATATACTGGTTTCAATGTAACAATGCATAACCCATAGCAGGACAAACTCTGAGTCACAAACATTGTTACAGTATAGAGCACCCCATGATTACCATGTCAGCAGACCATGGTTATGCACATTGCAATATATTTGTGACTTTGAACAAAATTGCCTGCTCAAATGTGGCGCACACAGTTTTTCATGTGCTAATTCTTGCACTTTTCTATTGCTGTAAATTAGATTGGAGTTTTAAGTAGCCATACCTGCAGCCATTGTTGGCTGTACCTCAATTTGAATATGACATATACTGAAGGTCATGAGTTTCTGACATGAGTCTTCATTTGACTGAACAGCCCCCAATTCTCAAGTCAGAGATTTCTCAGCGCAATGGACAGGACATCTCATGATGTACTAAGAGCTGAGTGCAGGATTTGCTTCCTTTTACTTCCTTCTCTACTGTTGATCTGCTTCATTATTTCAAAGTTCTGACTAAAATAGTGTTGCAACTTGATGAACAAATCGTCACCCTTTTGAACAATTAAACAGGAAACTAAAAGCAGGAGTAGGCCATTTGACTTTACAAACATGTTCCACTTTTCAATATCATCATGGCTGATCGTCTATCTCAATGCCATATTCCCGCATTCTCCCCAAACACCATGATGCCTTTAGTATCCAAAAAAACTCTCTTCTTGAATATATTCAGGGATTTGGCCTCCACAAGTTCCAGTGGTGGAGAGCTCCAAGATTCGATACCCTTCAAGTGAAGAATGTTTCCTGACCTCTAAATGGCCTACTCAGCACCCTGAGATTGCATCCCTGGTTCTAGACTCCCCAAACAGAGAAACCTCCTCCCTGCATCTCATCCGTCCAGACTTGTTGCAATTTTATACATTTCAAACAGATCCCCTCTCATCCTTAACTCTAGTGAATACAGGCCCTGTCAAATTAATGTATCTTCCATAGGACACCCCTGCTATCCCTGATATCATCTTTGTGAACATCAGCTGCAGTTCTCTGGGCCAAGTTTCTTAGATGGGGAAACCAAAATTACATTCTACATCCTCAGTTCCCAAAATATCATTATTTAAATAATACTCTTCCTTTTTTTTCACACCAGCGTATAGCATTTTTATATTCACTCATGGGATGTGAGCATCGCTGGCTAGCCAGCATTTATTGCTGTTCCCTAGTTGCCCTTGACCAAGTGGTGGTGAGCCAATTTCTTAAGCCACTGCAGACCACATGCAGTAGGTTGAACTACAATGCCCTTAGGGTGGGAATTCCAGGATTTTGACCCAGTGACAGCGAAGGAATGGTGATGTATTTCCAAGTCAGGATGGTGAGAGGCTTGGAGGGGAACTTGCAGGTGGTGGTGTTCCTATTTGCTTGCTGAATTTGTCCTTATAGATGGAAGTGGTTGTGGGTTTAGAAGTTGTTATCGAAGGATCTTTGGTGAATTTCTGCAGTGCATCTTGTAGATAGTACACACTGCTGCTACTGAGCGTCGGTGGTGAGGGAGTGGATGCTTGTGTTGTAGTGCCAATCAAACAGGCTGCTTTGAACAAGATGCTGTCACATTTCTTGAGTGTTGTTGGAGCTGCACCCATACAGGAAATTAGGGAGTATTCCATCACATTTCTAACTTGTGCCTTGTTGATGGTAGAGAGGGTTTGGGAGTCAGGTGGTGAGTTATTTACCACACTACACCTAGCGCCTGACCTGTCGTGGTAGCCACCATGTTTATGTGACCAGTCCAGTTGAGTTTCTGGTCAATGGTAACCCCAAGGAGAATGATTTGGGGAGATTCTATGATGGTAACACCATTGAATGTCAAAGGGTGGTAATTAGATAATCTCTTATTGGAAATGGTCATTGCCTGGCATTTTTGTGGTGTGAATGTTACTTGCCACTTGTCAGTACAAGCCTGAATATTGTCCAGATTTTGTTGCATTTGGGCATGGGCTACTTCAGTATCTGAGGAGTCGTGAATGTGCTGAACGTTGTGCAATCATCAGTGAACATCCCCACTTCTGATCTTATGATGAAGGGAAGGTCATTGATGAAGCGGTTGAAGATGGTTGGACCTAGGACACTACCCCGACGATTTTTTCCAGAAATGTCCAGGAGCTGAGATAACTTCACATTTAATCACATTGAATTGCATCTGCAGTGTGTTAGCCCACTCACTCGGCTGTCTAAATCACTTTAATGCCTCCATGCATCCTCATCACAACTCATAATTTTGCCCAACTTTGTTTTGTTAGCAAATTTGGATCATTTGTTAATGTTGTGAAGAGCTATGGCTCAGCATTGATCCTTGCACTGACCCCTCTACTCACTGCCTGTGACCTGGAATAGCAGCTATTTATTCATATTCTCTGTTTTCTCTCCGTCAACAAATTCATGACCCATGACAATATATCTCATGCACTTCAGTTTTTCCCACTACTCTCTTATTTGACACCTTGTCAAAAAGCCTTCTGAAAGTCCAAATGCATAACATCTATTGGTTCTTCCCTATCTTGTTTACTACTTACATCCTCAAAAACTCCAGTCAACTTGTTAAGCATGACTAGCCTTTCATAATTCATGCTGCCTTTGTCTAATCACATTAATGCGTCCCAAGTGTTCTGTTATTATAGCTGTTATATTAGATACTAGCATTTTCCTTGTATCCAATATTTCCACAGCCCCTTCTTTTCATATCTAGGACGTTGGTTATCCAGCCCAGGTGATTTGTCAGCATTTAACCTTGTTAATTCCCACAGCACTATTTTCTTACTAACATTGATTTCCTTCAAATCCTTGCTCTCTCTAGCCCCTCGGTTACCTAACATTTCTAGGAGGTTATTTGTTGTCTTTTTTGTGAAAACAAAACCCAAGTACATTTTCAAATCTTCTTCATTTCTTTGTTCCTCATTATCATTTACTCAGGTTTTAAATGTAAGGTATTTGAAGGCAAATGTAAAGACACATTATTTACTAATCTTCTCTCCTCACATATTTATAGAATCTCTTATGGTCAGTTTTTATGTTCATTGCAATTTTGCTGTCAGGCTGTATTTTCACCATCTTGATCAAACATTGGTCCTCATTTGCTACATTCTCTATTGCTCCCAATCCTCAGGCTTGCTACTTTTTCTGGCAATTTTATGTTTCCTCTTTGCATCTAATGCTATCCTTAATTTATTTTGTAAGTCATGGTGGAGCCATCTTTTCAGTTTTATTTTTATAATTGTTTGCAAGCTCCACCTATTAATTAATGTAAATGCATTTCTGATGACCAATTCCAAGCTGGTAAACATTCTAATGGATAATATTTCTACTATCTATTCCAATATGTGCTTTATTTGAACTGGTTTCATAGGTTTCATTGAATCCCTACAGTGTGGAAACAGGCCATTTGGCCCAACAAGTCCACAATGCCCTTCCGAAGAGCATCCCACCCAAACCCATCTCTCTACCCCTTTCCTGTAATCCTGCATTTCCCATGACTAATCCAGCTAATTTACACACCCCTGGACACTACGGGCAATTTAACATGGCCAATCTACCCAACCTGCACATCTTTGTGCTCCTCAACAAACTTCTAAATTAAACCACTTCTAATCTCATTCTTGATCAAATCATATTAGATTTCTATAGAAGACAGACATAAATGTGACATTAAAAAATGCATAAATATCTGTTTACCCAATTAATAGTCTTATTCACACGTAAAATGGTTGGCTGCATTTAATTAAATTTACATTTTTGACTGTATTACATTTCATGTTATTTCACATAGAATTTGTCATGACCAACAGCCAATGTCATTCACTCTAGCTGGTGTATTTATATTTTCCTTATCATATGTTTTCCTTTGATATTTCTTACTTAAATGTAAGTTTATGATGTTATGTGCCATGATCTCCATACCCCAGCTAAAACATCAGATGATAGGGCTCAACCAGGGGAAGAACAGCTGGCGGATTCCCACTTCAGAGACTTGTCAACCAATCAGACACTGGGAGCTCTCAAGTATGGGCATGCCACAAGGCACACTGGCCAGTACAGGCACTGCACCCAAGGAGCTGTCAGTGGTTGATATGAACTTTCTGAGCATTTAAAATTCAGGGAGGGGAACTAGTGAGTTGGGAGGTGCAGTACTTTGAGAGGCCACAGCAATGAAGGGAACCTGGGAAAGGGGTCATACCTTTGGGTGGGAGTGAGAGTAGAGGTGGGGACTGAGACTGAAGTCTCAGAGATGAGGGAACTTGGAGATGGAAGATTTCACCCTGCGGACCCTCCCATTGAACCCGGGGGTTGGTTATGCCACCACCAGCCTATGGTAGGGAAACCTTCCAGGGTGGCTGCCTTAGTGTAT
The DNA here is from genome assembly GCA_024137785.1 of Ginglymostoma cirratum. Classification (NCBI taxonomy): domain Eukaryota; kingdom Metazoa; phylum Chordata; class Chondrichthyes; order Orectolobiformes; family Ginglymostomatidae; genus Ginglymostoma; species Ginglymostoma cirratum. The sequence goes on from JAHRHZ010000249.1 coordinate 50,546,408, forward strand.
GCTTCTCCGACTCCTGGTTTAATTCCAGCAGTAATGGAATGAGGTCCTTAAGTGATTGTTAATTGCCCACTTTAAAAGCTTCAATTGGCTCATTGGCAGACAGTGCTTCCAGGCCACCTTGTCACTGACATAATCGCAGTGGGGTCAGGGCTGCCCCGCTGCACTTAATTTACCTCTTTCTTTCAAATATACTGATCAAAGTAAGACCTCAATATAACACACAGTGAATAGCCATTTAAGTTTTCTTTCAGAATGCATCAAAGAATGAGTTAAAACATGGAGATGTATCACTTTTTTTGGCCGTATTTATGTTGATTGACACTATCAGAGGTTCTGTGCCATTGGATATAGTAAAACCAATCATGCTGAATATCTTCCGGCAACTTAAGGCAAAGTAAGGTCAGCAATAAACTTAATCTAAATGTTGCAGTATTGGCATTACCTGGATATCAAAGGAACATTCAAAATACATAGCAATATGGAAATAACAGTAATAAATTCACAGACTATGTTCACTCTATTACTGATGGGCTTCAGCTGTTAGGGTTGTCTCATGAGTGCTGTGATCATAACACCTACAAAGCTGCAGATTAGGTAGTTTTACTTTTCTCCATATTGCTTTGATTTGATCTCAGGTTTACGTTTGTAGTCATAGAATCCCTAGACTGCAGAAAGACGCCATTTGTCCCATCGAGTCTGCACCATCCCTCTGAGACCATTCCAACCTAACCACCCCTCTATGCTATCCCCACATGTAGCATAGCCAATCCACCTAGCCTACACATGCCTGAACACTATGAGGCAATTTAGCACAGGAGGACCATATTTGGACTGTGGGAGAAAACCAGAGCACCCAGCAGAAACCCACTAAATACTGAGAATGTGCAAACTCCAATCAGACAGCTATTCATGGTTGGAATTGAACTTGGGACCCTAGTGCTGTGAGGCAGTATTGCTAACCATTGAGTCCTTGTGCCCCCAAGTCATCACTGTGAGCACCTTGTTTCCCTGTCTTCAGCTAACCTTGAATATAGTGTATGTGCTCTGATACAGATATTATGTATTTTTTTTCTATTTTAAAACTAATGCCATTCAATGAACTTTGAAATATACAACATGCTCATCATTTTTATTTTGTTTTAAAGCAACTTTACCTTCCTTAAGCTTTCCAAATTTCCCTTCATTAACATTTTCTCAACTTTCAAATATCTTGAGCTTTCTAACCTTCTTCTAACACCTTGCCCACTGTAAAATTGATTTCACACACATTGTTTCAGTAATGCAAGTCACCTACCCAAATATAGTTGTGAATCAATTACCTCATTTTTTTCAAACATTTACTCAGTTGAACAGATTTAATTTTACATTTTGTTCCTGTTCTCCAGTTGTGTAAGTTAACAGGAAGAAATTCAATGGTATTACTGTGCTTTTAACTTAGGAATCATAGTACACAGTGTTTATTTTATCCTGCTCAGTACTGTCAATGACCAACCATGCCCTGGTAAAAGTTTAGTAATGAAGAACAGTGGCTGAAATAAACCATACAGACTGAAAAAACCCTTTGTTTGAGAATTACATTAACTAGCAAATAATTTGTGCTGTTTTATTGATTGGTTTGCATTTATTATAATTGTAACTAATGATAATGAATAATGTGATATTTTGAAACTCGTCGTTGCTTTTGTAATATATCTTTAAGTATGAGCAAAATCACACTTACCGTTTTGCAGCGAAGTCCAGTATTATCTTTGTAACACAAAAGGTGGAATATATGTATACCTTTCCTGGGACTATTAGTAAATTGTACTTGTTAGGTGAGAAAGAGCCTTTATTAGAAGCATGTTATTTTTCCCACTGTGCGTGGGAAGTCAGATAATATTGTGCATTCAAATGATTCAGACTGTTGTTCACAATACTATTTACAGATGCCAAAAATGTAAAAGGAATAAAGTTAATCCATTGGCTGTTCAGTTCACTCAGATACTTCATCTCGTGTATTTTGGAAACTATGTGTATGTGAAGATGCAAAGTTCAATAGCTTTAGGGCTTGAACTCTCCTATGTCCTAGCCTCTACCCTCATGTGCCAGGCCTTGTGATCACATAGTGTGCTATTACACACGACCCATCGTTATGCATCAACAGTCGCCATTAACAGCTATTCACCCACCTACCAGATCGTTATCCACTCATTTGTATGTCCAATTGTTTTTCTCTCTCTTTGGGTTCTACCTCCAATCACCTTTCTCCTTAACCCCTCACCCTCACCCTGTCTTCTTCATAAAAACCGATAATTTCCTACCTACCATCAGTTCTGATGAAGTGTCACTGGACCTGAGACATTAACCCTGCATTCTCTTCACAGATGCTGCCAGACCTGCTGCACTTTTCCAGCAATTCCTTTTCTCGTATGTGAAGATTGGTTGCTGCTTCTGAGTATGTGAGGGACGGTTCCACATTCTGTAGCTTTGCATTACTAACTCCATACAGTATTTCATTCCAATGATCTGACTGTTTAGAAATATTCTATTACACTGACATTAAACTACACTGTGTAAAGTTAAAATAAATTTACATAAATGGTGTATTTGTAAAGTAAGACTGCAATAATGTATTTTTCAATATCCATCCAAATTCTTTGATAAACCTATCCTGTGCTACAAAAAGATGCTATTTAAAAGCTGAGGAAGAGTTCTGAGGAAGGGTTACTCAACTCGAAATGTTAACTCTGATATCTGTCCACAGATGCTGCTGGATCTGCTGAGGTTTTCTGGCAATTTCTGTTTTACAGCATCTACAGTTCTTTTGGTTTTTACTATTTAAAAGCCTCCCTAATGCCTCAGTGGATAACTGCAAACTCCGATGAGGGAGTAAGTTTTGCAGTCCTGGCAAGTTCCAGATTCAGTTCCTTGTCTATATATAATTGGTTTGTCTCAGCCACAATAGCAGTTAGAATTGTTGGCATCAGTATCTCAATGTAAGAAAAGGAAACTAAATCACAGACAAACTCCTCTAAACTCCATCCAGAACTGGAAATATTGCTTTAGTAGGTACTGGGAAGGACAGATTTATGGTTAAATAGTTTACCAATGTTCATTTTCTGGCCTTCTCCCATGTAAAAAATAAACAATGGGATGAAATTGGTGGTTAGCACTACTGCCTCAGTGCCAAGGATCTGGGTTCAATTCCACCCTCAGGCAACTGTTTATATGGAATTTGCATATTCTCCCCATGTGTGTGTGTAGAGGCTTCTTCCCAAATTCCAGAGATGTGCAGGTCAGGTGGATTGACCATGCTAAATTGCCTGTAGTGTCCAGGCATGTGTAGGATAGGTGGATTAGCCATGGGAAATGCAGGGTTACATGGATAGCTGGTGGTGGGTGGGTCTGAGTGGGTTGCCTTTTGGAAGGTTGTTGTGGACTCGATGGGCTGAATGGCCTGCACCTACACAATAGGAATTTTATGAAACACCTGACAGAGAGACTTGCTTTTTATTTAAAGTTTGCCTTTCAGCCAAGTTTTTTACTTATTAAATTTAAACTCGCAATTCTCTGAAACAAATACAGAAAATGCGGAAGAAACTCAGCAGGTAAGTTGTATCTGTGGAACGAGAAACAGAGTTAACGTTTAGAGTCTGAAATGACTTCTTCAGAACTGAGGGATTGAGCTTGCAAAGGTTCTCATACAAATTTAGAAATTGCTGGAAAAACTTTGCAGGTCTGGCAGCATCTGTGGAGGGAAGGTCGAATCAATGTTTTGGGTCCAGTGACCCATCTTCAGAATTGACAGATAATAATGAAGAAAGAAGCAGTGGATGTAATAC
>JAHRHZ010000249.1:50550628-50564478 GCA_024137785.1 Ginglymostoma cirratum
ATAGGAGCAGGAGCAGTTTTCCTGCTCCTATGATGCTGCTTGACCTGCTGTGTTCATCCAGCCCCATGCTTGTTATCTCGGATTCTCCAGCATCTGCAGTACCTTTTATCAGTGGATGTAATACATTTGGATTTTAGAAGATGTTTGATAAGTCGCCACACATTAGGCTTCATAATAAGATAAGAACCCATGGTGATGGTGGTGATAGATTAGCATGGATGGAGGATTGGTTAACCAACAGAAGCCAGAGTTGCAGTAAGTGGGCATTTTCAGTATGGCGACCTGTGATGTGCCACAGGATTAATTGGGTGGGGGGGGCGCACAGTCATTTACAGATCACTATTTCTCCTTAATCTTCTCTGCTGAGAAGAATAGTTCCATCTCTCCAAAGAAATCCAGTGAGAAACAGTACATTGGAATCTGTTGTACACTCCCTTACCGAAAATGTTTTACTTTTGGAAGAACAATGAGATAGTCTTAAACCAGATTGAGAGAAAAAAGCCCTTCGACTTTTAGTTTTATTTCTTACTGTGGTTGAGAGGTTTTTGTGTCCTTCAGGTAAGCCTCATTAAACAGGCAAGTCTTTCCAAGGCTTGAGTTATAAGGAGACGCTGTATAGGCTGGGACTGTTTTCCCCTGTAGTATAGGAGGCCAAGGGACAATCTTTAGAAGTTTATAAAATCATGAGAGGCATAGGTAAGGTGAATAGCCAAAGTGTTTTCCCCAGTGTAGGGGTGTCCAAAACTTGAGGGCACAGGTATAAAGTGAGAGAAAAAAGATTTTAAGGGAGCTGATGGCCAAATTTTTCAGAGGGTGGTGCGTATTTGGAATGAGCCGCCATAGGAAGTGGTCGAGGTGAGTACAATTACAACATTTAAAACTTATTTTGACATGGACATGGATAGGAAAGGTTTAGAGGGATATAGGGCAAATGCAAGCAAATGGGAATAATTCAGTTTAGGAAACCTAGTCAGCATGGATGTGTTGAAAATAAGGGTTTGTTTCCGTGCTGCATGACTCTGACCTTGACTCTATGTATATTAATGACTTGGATATAGAAAGTGAATGTATTGTATTCAAGCTTGTGGATGCCATGAAAATGGATGGGAAAGTAATTGATGAGGATGACAAAGAGTCTGCAGAGGAATATAGACAGGTTAAGCAAGTGAACAAAAACTTGGCAGTTGGATTATAAAGTTGGGGAATGTGAAGTTATGCATTTTGAAGGAATAACATAGGAGGTGAATAGCATTTAAATGGAAAAAGACTGCAGAAGCCCAAACAACCAAGGAATGTGGGAGTTCTCGTCCATCAATCACAAAAGGCCAGCACCCAATTTCAGTGAGTAATAGGGAAGGCAAAATGGCCTTGAGCCTTTATTTCAAAGGGAGCGCAGTATAAAAATAGGGAGGTTTTGCTAAAACTGTACAAGGCACTAGTCAGACCACTGTTGGAATAATGTGGACAGCTTTGGGCTCCTTACCTAAAGAAAGATATACTGGCATTGAAGACAGTCCAAAGAATGGCCGGCATCTTTTCCCTAGGATGTGGAATTTCAAAACCTGGGGCATGTTTTTAAGGTGAGAGAAGAAGACATGAGGAGTAAATGTTTTTACACAAGAGGGTTGTTCGCGTGTGGAGGAGGTGGTGGATGCAGGCATAGTAATAATGTTTAAAAGACATTTAAATAAGTACATGAATAGGAAAGGTTTGGAGGGATGTGGGCCAGGACCAGGCAGGTGAGACTAGTTGAGTTTAGGATTATGGTGTGGAGCTGGAGGAACACAGCAGCATCAGAGGAACAGGAAAGTCAACGTTTCGGGTCAGGGCCCTTCATCAGGACTGGGGTGGGGGGAGGGGGTGCCGGGAGCTCAAATAAATAGAGGGGAGTGTGGGGCTGAGCAAAGGCAGGTGGAGGGGTGATAGGTGGATGAAGGTAGGGTGTTGTGGATATTGGTCAATGGGAAGAACGGGTTGGATAGGTGAGAAGGAAGATGAACAAGTTGTGTCAAGTCAAGGAAGCAGGGATGAGAGGGAGGGCTGGACATGGGATGAGGCCAGGGTTGGGGAGATTTTGAAGCTAGTGAATTCTATGTTGAAGCCATTGGGCTGTAAGGTCCTGAGGTGGAATGTGAGATGTTGTTCCTCCACTTTTTGTCTAGCATCAGGTGACATTGGAGGAGGCCCTGGATGGACATGTCACCAAGGGAGCAGGAAGGAGAGTTGAAATGGCTGGCAACTGGAAGGTGGTGTTGATTGGAGCGTATAGAGCACAGATGTTCCTCGTATCTGTCACCAAGTCTGCACTTGTTCTCTCCGATGTAGAGGTGACCACATCGGGAGATAAGGATGCAGTGGATCAGATTAGAAGACATACAGGTGAATCCCTGTCAGATACAGAATAATTGTTTGGAGCCTTGGATGGAGGTGAGGGAGGGAAGAGTAGGGGCATGTGTAGCATTTCCTGTGGTTTCAGGGAAAGGTGCCGGGTGTGGTGGAGGTTGGTGAGGAGTGTGAAGCAGATGACGGAGTTGTGGAGAGAGTGATCCCTACAGAAAGCATGTCGGAGAGTGGAGCAGCCTCTGGATCAGGCTTCAACCTGGGAGCCTTGGTGCTTGGAATAGCCAGTGACTTTTTTTTGCAAATCACCTTTCACATCTTCAGCTCTCCCTACCAACCCCAATACACCCAGCACCTTTCCCTGCAACCACAGGAAGTGTTATACCTGCTCCTACACCTCCTCCCTCACCACCTTCCAAGGCCCAAACAATTATTCCGTATCCGACAGAATTCACCTGTACGTCTTCTAACCTGGTCTACTATATCTGTTGCTCCCGATGTGGTTTCCTCTACATCGGAGAGACCAAGAGCAGACTTGGTGTCAGATATGAGGTGCATCTGTGCTCCGTAAGCTCCAATCAACACCACCTTCCAGTTGCCAGCCATTTCACCTCCCCCTCCCACTCCCCCGGCAACATGTCCTTCCTGGGCCTCCGCCGATGTCACAATGAGGCCACGCGAAAATTGGAGGAACAGCACCTTATATTCCACCTTGGAAGCTTACAGCTCAATGGCTTCAACATAGAATTCACCAGCTTCAACATCTCCCCACCCCAACCTCATCCCATGCCCTGCCCTCCCCCTCATTCCGACTTCCTTGACCTGACTCAACCTGCCCATCTTCCTTCTCCCCTATCTGCCCCACTCTTCCCATTGACCAATATTCACAACACTATACCTGCATCCACCTATCACCACTCTAGCTGCCTTTGCCCAGCCCCACAACCCTCTCTATTTATTTCTGAGCTCCCTTGTCCCTCCCCAGTCCTGATGAAGGGGCCTGACCAAAAACATTGACTTTCCTGCTCCTCTGATGCTGCCTGACCTGCTGTGTACCTCCAAGTGCACACTGTATTGACTCTGACTTCCAGCATCTGCAGTTCTTGCTGTCTCCTAGTTTAGGATTATGCTTGACTTGGACTGGTTGGACCAAAGGGTCTGTTTCCGCACTGTATGAACCTATGACCCTATGACTCTATAACTTCATGAGGCTGCTGGAGGTAGTATCAAACAAAGAACTGCAGATGTTGGAAATCTGAAACAAAAACAGAAATTGCTGCAGAAACTTAGCAAGTCTGGCAGCTTCTGTGCAAAGAAAGCAGAGTTAATGTTTTGAGTCCAGTGACCCTCCTTCAGAATGGAATTTGAGCTCATGCCCTCACAGCATTAGTTTTATGTATTACTAGTCATGTAACATTACCACTACACTACTACTTCTTGAATATGGAAGGTGCTGTCTAAGAAGCCTTGCTGAATTTCTGTAGTGCATCTTGCAGATGGTTCACACTGCTGCTAGTGAGTATCGGCAGTGGAAGGAGTGAATGTTTATCATTGTAATGCCTATCAAGTGTGCTGTTTTGTCTTAGGTGGTGTTAAGTATCTTGATTGTTGTTCAAGCTGCACTCATCCAGAAACTGGGAAGTATTCCATCACACTGTTGTGCCTTGTAGATGATGAACAGGCTTTGGAGAGTCAGGAGCTATGTTCCCTTTTAATTTTCCTGCCACTGAATGGACCTCTGAGCATCCTGCCAGGCACAACCTCTGAAGCTGGATGTCAGTGGGCCTAAAGACCCTTCAGTGTGCATAGACCTTCCCAGTGGCTGCACAGCCACGCAGCTTGTAGGGGACATTGGTCAAGAGGTAAGTTACTCGCTGCAAGTATCCCAGCCTCTGAACTGCTCTTGTAGCTACAGTACCTATATGGCTAATTCAGCTCCGTTTCTTGTCAATGATTACTCCAAGGATATTAAGTGGGGGATTCAGTGATAGCAATGCTATTGGATGTGAAAGGGTGATGGTTAGATCCTTTCTTGTTGGATTGTATGGTGTGAATGTTATTTACCACTTGTCACTCTGGATTTTGTTCAGGTTTTCAGCATTTGAACACAAACACCGAGGAATCACAAATGGTGCAGAACATTGTGCAATCATCTGCAAATATCCGCATGATGAAGGGAACATTGATGTAATACCCGAAGATGAGCCTAGGACTATACTCTGAACTCCTGCAGCAATGTCCTGGAGTTGAGATGACTGACCTCCAAGAACCACAACCAACTTCCTATGTACCGTGTATGACTCCAACTAACAGAGATTTTCCTCTGATTCCAATTGACTTTGGCTTTTGTGCAGTTCCTTGATGCCACACACATCAAACACTGCCTTGATGACAAGGGCAGACACTCTCGCCTCACCTCACTTTTGTCCATGTTTGAATCAAAGTTGTAATGAGGTCAGAAGCTGAATGGCCCTAGTGGAATCCAATCCATCAGGTAGCAGGTTATTGCTGAGCAAGTGCTGCTTGATAGCAATGTTGATGACACCTTTCACCACTTCAATGATGGTGAAGAACAGACTGATGGTAACTGGTCAGGTTAGACTTGTCCTGATTTTGTGCATAGGACATAGCTGTAAAATGGATGTGGTTCCTCACTCTCCTGCAAAATAGTGAACTAGTGAATTGCCACCCAGGTTTCCACAGCTGAACATTGAAAGTATTAAGAGACAGAGAAATTTAACTGGAAAGCTGCCAAAGGAGCCTCAATGAATCAGCTCTTTGCGCTTCAGAGCAGAAATGCCCAAGATTGAATGCCTTTGTAGGTGGATTTTCCTGTAACACTTTGTTTTGCCAAGTTAACTGACTCATGGACAGTACATCTCTGTCTTGGGTAGTGCCTTCTTCTCCTTGCAGCCCTGTCATTCTGATCCTCTGGCAACTTCCTGATCAGGAGGATACATTTTCTGAAGTCTCTTCTCTCTACTCGTACCAATGTCAGATTAGCGTGTTCCTTTTTCAACTCCCTCAGCTGTCAGTCCTTCATTTACCAGGACTTCTTCCACGATACCTCTGATGCCCAGGTGACATCTCTCAGATATTGAACGCCACACTAGTGATGGCAATGTTACGCCATTGATTGAGTGGCTGAGTAATATTCTACATAGGAACATGGGAAATAGGAGCGGGAGTAGGCAATTCAGCCCTTCAAGCCCACTCTGCCATTTAACATGATTATGGCTATTCTTATTCTGCTCTCAACTCTACTTTTCTGCCTGTTCCCCATTGCCTTTTATACCACTTTTCATCAGAAACCTATTGATGTCTTTATTCAATCTGTTGATTGATTCTGCCTCCACTGCACTCTGGGGCAGTGAGTTCCACAGATTCACAATCCTCTGAGAGAAATAGTTTCTCTTCTCAGTTTTAAACCTACCTCTTCTTACTCTATATGTATGACCTCTTGTTCAAGAGTGCCCACAAGGGGGGTCATTTATTCCACGTCCACCTTATCAATCCCCTTTAACATTTTATATACCTCAATCAGATCCCCCTCTCATTCTTCTAAACTCCAATGAGTACAAGCCCAAGCTATTCAACCGCTCCTTGTACAACAGCTCTTTCATCCCTGAGATCAACTTTGTGAATATCCTCTGAGATTCTCTCTGAGATTATTCTCCAATATTCATTGCTTCTTATGCATGTTGACCAGTGACTCTATTAGTCATCATGGCTTTCCACTGTGTTTACAACGGCAGTGCCCTAATGTGTCCCAGGCAGTGCACGATCCCTGTGCCTGCCCATTGAAAATTTCAAACTGCTCCTCTGAGGCATTTTAATAAGCTCATAAATGAGCTCAACAAGCAGTTAATTGAAAGCATAAATGCTCCTCTCCCCACCAATCCCCCCGTCATCCTGCCCTCCCTTTGAAAATTGCATTGCTTTCCAGATCCAATGATGCCCTATGGGAATGTAGTTTTCAATGCATGCCCACACCACTATTCACCTGCACCGGCAATTGAAAATCCAGCCTTTCATCAGAACAATGCTTTTTCTTTCTATAGTTCCTGGGAAGCCAGATAACATTGTGCATTCGAATAATTCAGACTATTTATTGGCAGTCATACACAACTCAAATAACTTTCACAGGTGCCAAAGAAATGTAACTGTAGGGAACTTACAATGACTTGAATCTGTTCTAATTCAATCTTCCCAGAGGGATTGCACACAAAAACATGATTCTGAGACACGGGAATATTGTGCTGTAAGTTCTGTCTCCAACTTGTGCTTCCTTCCATTGTGGCTTCATAACTGGAAACATAGAAATAATTTTGCTGTTCAGTTATCCTTAACATTGAGCTTATGTATTTTGACTGTCCAAAGAGACAGATTATTACCTATGGATATTTGAGGCATCATTTCAATTACAGTAATATAAGATGATTAATCTTCTGCTGGTTTCTCTATGGTTTTCATCTTTGAGTCTGTTTGGTTTCATTAAGATTTTGTAACTAATGATTAACTAACTCTTCCGCTGAAGTGTTATTTTGCATAGCTTGTGTGTTTTAATAAGAATTTTAACAAGACCATTTCAGCAATGAATCTTCTGTACTAAATGAATCATGGAGATGCAGAATGTACCGAAAAATATCCATTCAAACCAATTATTTGTAAAGGATTTTGCTTTAATTTAAGATTTTAGTAAAGATTTGTAGCTCTGGTTGAGTGAGGATGTTGACTTGCTCGCCGAGCCGGCTTGTTTTCATTCAGACATTTTGTCACCATGCTAGGTAACATCATCAGTGAGGCCTCTGATGAAGCGATGTTGTTCTGCTCTGCTTGGAATTTATAATGTCCAGTCCATTACGGAGATTGGGCCCTTGAAGACAGAAACGGGTGAATTTATTATGGGGAACAAGGAAATGGCAGAAGATTTGAATAGGTACTTTGGATCTGTCTTCACTAAGGAAGACACAAACAATCTCCCAGATGTAGTAGTGGCTGAAGGACCTATGGTAATGGATGAACTGAAGGGAATTTATATTAGGCAGGAACTGGTGTTGAACAGACTGTTAGGTCTGAAGGCTGATAAGTCCCCAGGACCTGATGGTCTGCATCCCAGGGTACTTAAGGAGGTGGCTCTAGAAATCGTGGACGCATTGGTAATCATTTTCCAATGTTCTATAGATTCAGGATCAGTTCCTGCAGATTGGAGGGTGGCTAATGTTGTCCCACTTTTCAAGAAAGGAGGGAGAGAGAAAATAGGGAACTATAGACCGGTTAGCCTGACGTCAGTGGTGGGAAAGATGCTGGAGTCAATTATAAAAGATGAAATTACGACTCATTTGGATAGCAGTAATAGGATAAGTCAGAGTCAGCATGGATTTACGAAGGGGAAATTGTGCTTGACTAATCTTCTGGAATTTTTTGAGGATGTAACTATGAAGATGGACAAGGGAGAGCCAGTGGATGTAGTGTACCTGGACTTTCAGAAAGCCTTTGATAAAGTCCCACATAGGAGATTAGTGAGCAAAATTAGGGCCCATGGTATTGGGGGCAAAATACTGACTTGGATTGAAAATTGGCTGGCTGACAGGAAGCAAAGAGTAGTGATAAACGGGTCCCTTTTGGAATGGCAGGTGGTGACCAGTGGGGTACCGCAAGGTTCGGTGCTGGGACTGCAGCTGTTTACAATATACATTAATGATATAGACGAAGGCATTAAAAGTAATATTAGCAAATTTGCTGATGACACAAAGCTGGGTGGCAGTGTAAAATGTGAGGAGGATGTTATGAGAATACAGGGTGACTTGGACAGGCTAGGTGAGTGGGCGGATGCATGGCAGATGCAGTTTAATGTGGACAAATGTGAGGTTATCCACTTTGGTGGCAAGAACAGGAAGGCAGATTACTACCTAAATGGAGTCAAGTTAGGTACAGCGGAAGTACAACGAGATCTAGGTGTTCTTGTACATCAGTCAATGAAAGCAAGCATGCAGGTACAGCAGGCAGTGAAGAAAGCTAATGGCATGCTGGCCTTCATGACAAGAGGAATTGAGTATAGGAGCAAAGAAGTCCTTCTGCAGCTGTACAGGGCCCTGGTGAGACTGCACCTGGAGTATTGTGTGCAGTTTTGGTCTCCAAATTTGAGGAAGGACATTCTTGCTATTCAGGGAGTGCAGTGTAGGTTCACGAGGTTAATTCCCAGAATGGCGGGACTATCATACGTTGAAAGATTGGAGTGACTGGGCTTGTATACACTTGAATTTAAAAGGATGAGAGGGGATCTGATTGAGACGTATAAGATTATTAAGGGATTGGACACTCAGGAGGCAGGGAGCAGGTTTCCGCTGATGGGTGAGTCCAGAACCAGAGGACACAGTTTAAAAATAAGGGGTAGGCCATTTAGAACAGAGTTGAGGGAAAACTTCTTCACCCAGAGAGTGGTGGATATATAGAATGCTCTGCCCCAGAAGGCAGTGGAGGCCAAGTCTCTGGATACTTTCAAGAAAGAGATGGATAGAGCTCTTATAGATAATGGAATCAAGGGTTATGGGGATAAGGCAGGAACAGGATACTGATTGTGGATGTTCAGCCATGATCATAATGAATGGTGGTGCTGGCTCGAAGGGCCGAATCGCCTACTCTTGCACCTATTGTCTATAGTACAGTCATTTCCGGTTGTGTTCTATATGGGTTTGTATATGGGGTCCAATTCTATATGTTTGTCGATTACATTATGGGTTGTGAACCATGCCTCTAGGAATTCCTGTGCGTGCATACGTTTGGCTTGGACTACTATGTTGTCCCAGTTAAGCTGATGACCTTCTTTGTCCAAGTATACTGTAAGCCTCAGAAAATCTCACTTTTTTTGCTTAAATTTCTATCAATTCATTTTTGTAAACAAATTCTCATGTCTACTTTATATTTTTGATTTATGGAGTGGATGTTTAGCTTGAACTAGGCATTGTTTAGGCATTGTACTAGTCTCTGATTCCTGCGATGCCAGGACTAATATATAAAGAGAATTTGAATCATTTAGGGTTATATTCACTGGAGTTATAAAATTCTATAAAAATCTAACAGGACTAGACAGGATAGATGTAGGACGATGTTGCCGATGATAGAAGCAGTCCAGAATTGGAGGTCACAGTCTAAGGATATGGGGTAAACCATTTAAGACTGAGATGAGAGAAGGTTCTTCATCCAGAGAGTGGAATTCACTACCACAGCAAGCAGTTGAGGCCAAAACATTGTATGATTTCAAGAAGGACTTGGATATAGCATTTTGGTCTAAAGGAATTAAAGGATATGGGAGAAAAGCAGGAACAGACTGAGGCACTTACAAGCATCTTCAGTCAGGAATGCTGAGTGGATGGTACATCTTGGTCTCTTCCTGTGGCCCCTGGCAACACCATTGGCAGCCTTTTAGCTAGTTTGATTCATAACAAGTAACTTTTTTTTAAAAAATCACTCATGTAGCTGGCTGAGCCAGCATTTATTATGTCCAGAAATGGATGATAGCACTAGCAATAGTCCAGTAATAAAACTCAAAATGTGTTCCAAAAATAATTGGGCTCCAAAGCAAGCTGTTCCAGCATAGATACGATACCTAACATCAATACAGCAGTGTGAAAAATTGCCCAGGAGTATAATGATTACAAAAAGTAAGGCAAATCCAAGCCACTTACTGCCCCATCAGCTAACTCTCAATTATCAGCCACGCAACGACATCACTGACAATGTCATCAGGAGGCGCTTTCTCAACAATAATTTCATACTTATTTTGGATTAATCAGAGCCACTCAGCTCCTCACCTTCTTACAGCTTTGGTATAAACATGCGCCAAAGATTTAAACTCCAGAGATGCGGAGGGAGAGATTGCCCTTGACATCATGGCAAAACTGGAGTCAATGTGAATCATGGAAAATTTTCCACTGGTTGGATTAATACCGGAATGAAGGAAGATAATTGTGGTTGTTTGACGTCATAGAAGCATTAAAAAAAGGAACAGGAGTAGGCCATTCAGCCCTTTCAGACAGCTTCACCATTCATTGTGATCATGGCTGGTCATCCAACTGAATAACCTGGACCCACTTTTCTCCATTATCCTTTGACCTCTTTAGCCCTCGGTGCTATATGCTAATTCCTTCTTGAAATCAGACAATATTTGATGTTAACTGCTTTCAATGGCAGTAAATTCCACAGGGTCACCACTCTCTGGGTGAAGAAATTTCTTCTCATCTCAGTCCTATGGTTTACCCCATATCCTTAGACTGTGACCCCTGGCTCTGGACTCCCCTGCCATTGGGAACATCTAAACTGCCTGCATCTAAACTGTCTAGTCTGTTAGAATATGTTAGGCAGGGGAAAAGGCTGAATAGTTGCTACCCCATGCTGCTGGATCAAATACTTGGGAACTCTTTGCAAAATAGGGTTAACAACTCACAGCTCTTGGGGAATGCTAATTCCTTGACAATACACTATGTATTAAGTGAAGAATATTTTGGAAATGTTCATCGGATGGTATTTTTGTAAAGTGATTGACCAGTGGGCATCAACCTCTGGACATCCATACATCCATCTACTAGAAGGGTACCTGTGAGATATGAAGATGGCAGTCATTGACAAGAATAACTGGGAAATAGTTTCTGATGTCCTTGACTTCTAGAGACCAACTGTCAGAAAGGGTGTTCGAAAGATCAAGTGAAAACAAAGTTCAGATGGTTGATAAGAGAATCCAGAAAAACAGATTCCAGTGAATCCTACATTTTCTGAGCCCACTGCCTACCTCTGGAGTAAATAAGGCAGACACTGCAATGCTAGAGTGAGGTCTTGAATCACACCAAGTGATATTCAATGAAAGTTGACCACCAAGGTACAATTATATCATCTTGTAAAATGAAAGGTTGCCAAGAAAGGCATTATATAAATGTTGGCTGTTGTTGCAAATAATATTGAGATTTGAGGAAGACCACAAGGCTAATTCTCCACAAAAATATCTTAATTATCAAGATGGTCTAAAAGATATTGAGAAGCATAGACTTAGGGGTG
The DNA here is from genome assembly GCA_024137785.1 of Ginglymostoma cirratum. NCBI lineage: Eukaryota > Metazoa > Chordata > Chondrichthyes > Orectolobiformes > Ginglymostomatidae > Ginglymostoma > Ginglymostoma cirratum. Next base: position 50,562,020 of record JAHRHZ010000249.1, read on the forward strand.
ATACCATTGAGGTTTAAATGGAACATAGAACAGTACAGCACAGTACAGGCCCTTCAGCCCACGATGTTGTGATGACCTATTATTGTACTCTAAGATCAAACTACCCTGCATATCCCACATTTTACTATCCTCCATGTGCCTATCCAGAGTCACTTAAATGTCTCTATCTGAGTCCACTACCACTGCTGGCAGTGCATTCCACATACTCACCACTCTCTGTGTGAAGGACCTAACTCTGACATCTCCCCTATACCTTCCTCCAATCATCTTAAAATTATGCCCCCTCATAATTGTCATTTCTGCCCTGGGAAAAAGTCTCTGGCTATCCACTCAATCTATGCCACTCATCATCTTGTACACCTCTCTAAAGTCACTTCTCATCCTTCTTCACTCCAATGAACAAAAAACCCTAGCTCCGTCAACCTGTCCTCATAAGACCTGCCCTCCAGTCCACACAGCATCCTGGTAAATCTCCTCTGCATCCTCTCTAAGGCTTTCACAGCCTTCCTATAATGAGGCGACCAGAACTGTGCACAATATTCCAAGTGAGGTCTAACCAGGGTTTTACAGCTGCAGCATAACCTCGTGGCTCTTAAACTCAATTCCTCTGCCAATGAAAGCAAACACACCGTATGCCTTCTTAACAACCCTATCAACTAAGGTGGCAACTTTGAGGGATCTCTGGACATGGACCCCAAGATCCCTCTATTCCTCCACACTGCCAAGAATCCTGTCAATAACCCTGTATTCTGCATTCAAATTCGACCTTCCAAAATTAACCACTTCACACTTTTCTGGGTTGAATTCCATCTGCCACTTCTTTGCCCAGCTCTGCATTCTGTCAATGTCCCATTGCAATCTACAACAGCCCTCTACACTATCCACAACTCCACCAACCATCGTGTCATTGGCAAACTCACCAACCCACCCTTCCACTTCCTCATCCAAGTCATTTACAAAGATCACAAAGAGCAGAGGTCCCAGAACAGATCCCTGCAGAACCCCACTGGTCACCGAGCTCCAGGCTGAATACTTTCCGTCTACTACCACCCTCTGTCTTCTCTTGACCAGCCAGTTTTGTATCCAGACAGCCAAATTTCCCTGAATCCCATGCCTCCTTACTTTCTGAATGAGCCTACCACGGGGAGCCTTATCAAATTCCTTGCTAAAATCCATATACACCACATCCACTGCTCTACCTACATTAATATATTTTGTCACATCCTCAAAAGAATTCAATAAGGTTTGTGAGGTATGACCTGCCCCTCACAAAGCCATGCTGACTATTTCTAATCAAACTGTGCTTTTCCAAATAATCATAAATACTATCTACCAGAATTTTCTCCAATAATTTGCCCACCGCAGAAGTAAGACTGACTGGTCTGTAATTCCCGGGATTATCCCTATTCCCTTTCTTGAACAAGGGAATGACATTTGCCACCCTCCAATCATTTGGTACTACTCCAGTGGACAGTGAGGACACAAAGATCATCGCAAAAGGAGCAGCAATCTTTTCCACTGCTTCCCGTAGGAACCTTGCATTTATACCGCCTGGCCCAGGGGACTTATCTATACTCATGTTTTTCAAAATTTCTAGCACATCCTCCTTCCTAACATCAATCTACTCAAGCATATTAGCCTGTTTCATGCTGTCCTCACCAACATCAAGGTCCCTCTCACTGGTGAATACTGAAGCAAAGTGTTCATTAATGACCTCCCCTAACTCCTCCAACTCGATGCACACGTTCCCTCCACTATCCTTGATCGGCCCTACCCTCACTGTGGCCATCCTCTTGTTCCTCAAATAAGTATAGAATGCCTTGGGGATTTCCTTGACCCTACCCATCAAGGCTTTCTCATACCTCCTTCTCGCTATCCTAAGTCCATTCTTCAGTTCCTTCCTGGCTACATTGTAGCCCTCCAGAGCCCTGTCCTTCCTCAGATCCTTGCTTCCTCAACCTTAAGTGAGTTTCCTTCTTCCTCTTGACTAGATGTTCCACATGTCTTGTCATCCAAGGTTCCTTCACCTTACCATCCTATCTTTGCCTCAGTGGGACAAACCTATTCAGTACCTGTAGCAACTTCTCCCTAAACAACCTCCACATTTCTGTCATACATTTCCCTGAGGACATCTGTTCCCAATTTATGCTCTGGAGTTCTTGCCTAATAGCATTGTAATTCCCCCTCTCCCGATTAAATACTTTCGCATACCATCTGCTCCTATCCTTCTCAATGACTATAGTAAAGGTCAGGGAGTTGTGATCACTATCACCAAAATGCTCTCCCACCGAGAGATCTGACACCTGGCCTGGTCCATTGCCAAGCCCCAAATCCAATAATGGCCTCCCCTATCATAACGAAGGGAATAGCTTGGTGTTCCAGTTCACATAATTGACCCAATTAGGATGTTCAAAGGTGACCATTTTAACTTGCATTAGGCAAGATGTCAGTTAGAAGTC
>JAHRHZ010000249.1:50564878-50593602 GCA_024137785.1 Ginglymostoma cirratum
TTCGGGCCTAAACCCTTCATCAGAAAATGAAGGGTTTAGGCCCGAAACGTCAAGTTTTCCTGCTCCTATGATGCTGCTTGACCTGCTGTGTTCATCCAGCCCCATGCTTGTTATCTTAGTTAGAAGTCAGTGGTTGGTTTATTCTCATAGGATAGTGGGCAGCAGGAATAGGCTGTTTATTTGCGTAATTCACACAGATATACTATGTTCCTTCAAGCTATGTCTGTTTCTGTTTGGAGCAAACATCACCTTTTATAAATAGCAGATAATTCAGAGAAGTCAAGACCATTGTGAGTTCCCAGATTAGTTTTAATTCCTTAAATGGCTCACAGAAATTTCTCAAATTTTGTGGCAAATGTCTAAAACCACAGGAACTCTAAATCAGGTTATTACTGGAGGCTGAGTTGAAAACATTGTGATACATCCTGATTGGGAAGTTACTTGGAGACTTAGAAGGCAGTTACTCTTCAGACAGAATAGTATTATTCCAGCTGTAATAGGGAAGAGATACGTGTGAGGCAGATAAGAGGTTGGAGAATACTTTAGTGCAGGAGCCTCAACCTTTGCAATTATCTAACAAGATTGAAATGCTTGTCTGTGTGGTTGGATGCCAGGTCTGTATGAAGAAGGGGCAGACTTTCCTGGACACCTTGATTCTGGATGCCTTTTAAGTCGGGCGAGTAAGAAGAAATGTAACGGCAGTAAGGAACACATAGTGAGGAGGATAGACTGTTTCATGCAGCGAGAGTGTGAGCCCAGGAGTTTATTTAGCCAGGCATTGTTGCCAGTGGGTGATCATTTGGTCAATAGAATATAATGTGAGAAAATGTTAAGTTGTTTATTTTTACATGATGAAAGATAAAGCAGATTTAAGCTAAGCAGAAAATCAAATGACTGCAGAATTCCAAGTTGCAAAGGGAGCTAGATATTTTAGTGAATGAGTCACAAAACGGTTAGCATGTATGTGTAGCAAATCATTAAGAAGGCTAATAGAATTCTATGATTTACTGTTAGAGAGCTTGAACATAAAACCTCAGCAGTTATGCTTTAGTTACTTAGGGCATTTATAAGCTGACTCTCTGAATACTATAGGCAATTTTGTTCTCCTTGATTAAAGTGTATAAGATCCAGAATAGTCTTGACAAGATGGATGCAGAATGGATGGTTCCTCTCATGGGAGAATCCAGAATTAGGGGGAACTGTTTTAAAATTAAGGGTTGTATGACTTTGGAACTTTCTACTTTGGAAGTCAGTTGTGTGGCATTGGTGGGGGTCATGGTAATTTAATATTTTTTAATGGGGAGGTAGTTAAGTTCTTGTTAGGCAAAGGAATCAATGTTTATTGGGGTTGGATTGAAATGTGGAATTCGTAGGAGAAACAGATCAACCATGGTCTTACTGAAGGCAAAGCAGGCTCAAGGCCCACTTGTGCTCCTGGTCTTGTGTTCTTACGTTTGTGTGGTAACATATAGTCATTTATGATTTTTCCATTCACTTCCCTGGCACATTCTTTCTCTTTGGTTAACAATCTAATTCACTTTTGAATGTTTCAACTGAAACTGGCCCTCAACCCCAACCTCCCCCAGACACTCTCAGGCACTGCATTCCAAATCTTAACCACACGCTGCATGTAAAAGATTTTTGTCACATCAGTTTTACTTCTTTTAACCAATTGCTTTAAATCTGTTCCTTCTCATTCTCGATGTTTTCACGAGGGCAAACAGTTTCGTCTTATCAATTCTGACTTTAAATACTCTGTCAAATCTCTTCTTGGCCCTCTTCAGAACTGAAGTTCCTCATCACAGGAAGCTTTTCCTGCCTTCACATTCTTCGAAAGTGTGGTTCCTAGAACTTTGCGTAGTATTTCAGTTGTGGCTGAACCAGTGTATTATACAAGTTTGACACAGAATCTTTGTTCTTGTACTCTATGCCCCTCTGAAAGTCGAGAGTTCCGTACTTTTTCTTAGCTACACTCTCAAAACTTCCTGCTGCCTTCAATAACTTCTACCCAGAGAAACATAAATCATTGTAATCCTGCATCAACAATAGAATTGGACTTTTTGTAATCTTATATTGTCCCTCTGCATTCTTTCTAGTAAAATGAATCACTTCACATTTCTCTGCAATCAGTTTTATTTACAACCTGTCTACTTCTTCCACCTTTGATCTTGTCGCTATTGATTTTGAAGTTCTACCTTATCATCGTCATAGTTTACAATGCTTCCACACATTCTATCAGTTTGTTCATCTTATCAAGAAATTATTACTTTAGGACAACTTACATAATGCATCCAATCTTCAACAGAAAGCAGGTTTAACTCATCTTGTTTTAATTCCTCATTGATGTGGGGCACTAGTGTTCGATGGGGGTGGACAAAGTCAGTAGTTACACAACACCAGGTTATAGTCCAACAGGTTTATTTGAAATCACAAGCTTTTCGAGCGTCACCGCTTCATCAGGTGAAGGGAAGTGTCTTCACCTGATGAAGGAGCAGCGCTCCAAAAGCTTGTGATTTCAAATAAACCTGTTACACTATAACCTGGTGTCCTGTGATTTCTGACTCAAACATAGAGTCATGGAATCATAAAGATGTACAGCACGGAAATAGATCCCTCGGTCTAACTTGTCCATGCCGACCAAATAACCTAAATTAATCTAGTCCTATTTGTCAGAATTTGGCCCATATCCCTCTAAGTCCTTCCTATTAATGTACCCATCCAGCTGCCTTTTAAATGTTGGACTGTACCAGCCTCCACCACCTCCCTGACAGCTTATTCCATACATACAGCACCATCTGTGTGAAAATTTGCCCCTTAGGTCCATTTTAAACCTTTCCCCTCTCACCTTAAACCTATGCCCTCTAGTTTTGGACTCACCTGACCTGGGGGAAAGACTTTGGCTATTCACCCTATCCGTGCCCCTTATGATTTTAGAAACATCTATAAGTTCACTGTTCAGCCTCTGACACACTGAGGAAAATAGCTCCAGCCTATTCGGCCTCTCTGTACAGCTCTAACCCTCCAACCCTGGCAACATCTTTGTCAACCTTTTCTGAACCCTTTCAAGTATAAGAACATCTTTCCTGTAGCAGGGAGGACAAAATTCAGTATGCAGAATTCAGTATTCAGAAAGCAGTATTCCAAAAGTAGTCTAACCAATGTTCTGTACGGCCACAATATCTCAGTAAAAGGGGGCACACAGCCAATGTGAAACATTTTTCCCACATAGAACAAATATTGTCAAGCCCTATATCATGTGGACCATAACTGTTTAGTTTACAGCTCCAACGTTTACTCTCTCTTTCAAGCATCATCGCATTGCACTTACTGGGAGTACAATGACATTTTGTGCTCACTGATGGGACACATGTCAGATGTCTGTACCCATGGTGAAATGTTTGCTATGATTTTCAAACTCACAAAAAGTTAACTTTCCACACATTAAGGATGGCCAAATCAGACAAACTGATCTGACAGCAATTTATATTTGTAGCGGGTACCAAACCCAGAAGTGATTCCAAAGTTCAGGGGCCCAGATTATACTTGGAGCCTGAAGGTGCACAACCAACATCTCCCAGCTCCATCAAAATATTTCTAATTACTCTTTGTAGGCTTCTTTGGCTCTATTACTTAAAGTGCTTCATTGATTCTACATTGCATCATGATGACCTGAAGTTATGAAGGGCACTTTATAAATCCACATTCTTTATTCACTGCAAGCGTTGCTGAGACAACAGCATATTTGTTGAAATTATTTTTCGCTCCAATACCCTTTCAAAGAATACTAACAGAGTTTTACGCATTTCCTTTTCCAGCTTGCCCATATGATTTGCTTTAATAACTATATGTTTCCAAGCTCCCCTTATTAACTTATAATATAAAAAAAAATGTTATTTCCAGAAGAGTCATTATTTCTAAAAAGTAGAAACAAAAACAGAAATTGTTGGTCTGCAATTTGCAGTCTGCAGGTCCGGCAGTATCAATGGAGAGAAATCAGGGCTAATATTTGGGATCCAGTGGCCCTTCTTTAGAACTGATAGTAGCTAAGAAAAGATTGGCATTTATGAAGAAGAAGGGAGAGGGAAGGGGGTGGAGTTGGAGCCCAAAGACAGAGAAACCATTGGACAGACGAAGGAGTGGGTAAATGTCAGTCTGGGGGAATGAAGAGCTGCTGATGGGGACCATGAGTAGCTGATGATGGGTTGTGTGTTGGAGCAGTCCATGTGAAGACAAGGCTTGGTGTGTGGATGTTAGAATAAGAACATGGGAGAAGGTGCTTCAAGCCCTAAAACTGCCACAAGCTTGTCAGCCTTCTACAGGGATCATTCCCTTCGGACACCCTGGTCCACTCCTCCTTCACTCCCTACACATCCCCCACAGCCCCGCAGCATCTTCCCCTGTAACCACAGAAGGTGTAACACCTGCACGTTTATTTCTTCCCTCCTCAGTATCCAGGCACCAAACACACCTTCCAAGTGAAGCAACGCTTTACCTGCACTTCACTCAATCTAGGTTACCGTATTCACTGCTCACGATATGGTCTGCTCTACTTTGGGGAAACGAAGTGCAGACTGTGTGACTACTTCACAGAATACCTATGTTCTCTCTGCAAAAAAGACCTCAGGCTTCTAGTTGCCTGCCACTTCAACATGCCACCATGTTCCTTGGCCAACATCTCTGTCTTAGTCTTGCTGCAGTTCTCCAGTGAAGCTCAACACAATTCGGAAAAACAGCAAGTCCTTTTCCACTTGAGAACTTGGCAGCCTTCTGAACTTAATATTGAGTTCAATAGTTTTAGGGCCTAAGCACCTTTTCCCACGTCCTTACCCCAATCTCCACATGCCAGGCCTTGACATCACAGAGGCTGCTATCACAAACAGTCTACTGTCTGATACTAATAATGGCCATTAACAGATTCTCATTCTCCAAGGCTGACCTTTACACATTCCTTTGTCTGTCCAACTATTTTTCCTCTACCTTTGGGCTCTATCGCCACCTATCATTTATCATAGAATCCCTACACTGTGGAAACAGGCCATTCAGCCCAACAAGTCCACACTGCTCCTCTGAAGAGCATCCCACCCATCCCACCCCACCTAAACATCCCTGGGCACTATGGGCAATTTAGCATGGCCAATCCACCTAGCCTGCATATCTTTGGACTGTGGGAGGCAACCCACGCAGACACAGGGGGAATGTGCAAACTCCACACAGACACTCACCTGAGGGCTAGAATTGAACCCAGGTCCCTGCCGCTGTGACACAGCAGTGCTAACCACTGAACCACCATGCCTTTCACCCCCTCTATCTTCTGCATAAATATCAACCTTTTCCTTGCTACCATCAGTTCTGAGGAAGGATCACTGGGCCCAAAACATTAACACTGATTTCTCTCCACAGTTGCTGCCAGACCTGCTGAGATTTTCCAGCAGTTTATGTTTTTGTTTCAGATTTCCATCATCCGCAGTTCTTTCGTTTTTTTCCTCAAAGTAGATGGCTTATTTCTTTCATTGCATTCTGTGTGACAAGTCCGAATTATAATGATTCCCTCCAAGTCTTGACCAATTTAATTTTCCATTTCCTCAAGTACATTTGTATGCAGGTCACATGGCCCAGAACTCTTATGCTGTTTTAATATTTTCAATATTGCTCTCACTCCCTCATTAGTAATTACTATTACCTTTGAAATTTCACCTTCCTTTCACAGAAACTCATTGCTTGCTTCCAGGAAAGAGTCAATATCTATTTCCATAAACAAAGACACAAAGAATCAGTTCGGAATATCTCTCACTTCCTGACGGTCTGTTACATTCCCAGTAAGCGCCTATCAAAGCTCCTGGAATCTCTTTATTTTTTTCAATGTTCTTATATTTTACATTAATTTTATGATCTGTATAATCCTGATCTCATCTATTTTGTCCACATATTTAATTTTCTAACAGCATTGACCCAAACGTTAATGATCATTATGTTATTTTTTATTGATGATGAGATTTTCTGTTTTTTCTCAGGTTGTATTTTTGGAGACTAAAGCAAGGAAAATCTCAAGGGAGGAAATGGGACCACAGAACAAATGCGAATTTGGGATATCTTGGTAAAAACTGGTTTTTATTTTTGGATAATCCTTAAAACTCAAGACAATACAAGGAAAAGTTTAAATAAAAGATGCAGATAAGTCATAGTTATTTAAATAATGGACAATACAACATAATTTCCCTCCACAGATGTTGCCAGACCTGCTGAGTTTCTCTAGCATTTTCTGGGCTTGTATCAGACTTCCAACATCCAAAGTATTTTGCTTTTACTAAAGTAGCATTATTTGTGAGCCGTAACAACTTCTCTAAGATTGGATAGCATTTATTTTTAGCAACTGGCGGTTGTAAAAAAATGGTAATTCCTTGCAAATCTCTATATACATGTATTTACTTAAGAGTTTCTATATTCTGATCAGATGGCTGCAGCTAGTTTTCTAGTTGAAAACCTAATCAGTTAAACAAAATGTCATTAAGATAGCAAGATAGGTGATGTAAAAACCAAAAGAACTGCGGATGCTGTAAATCAGGAAGAAAAACAAAGTTTCCGGAAAAGCTGAGCAGGTCTGGCAGAATTTGTGAAGGAAAAAGCAGAGTTAACGTTTTGGGTACGGTGACCCTTCCTCAGAACAGGGCGATGTAGCTGCCTCAAAACAAGTTAGGTGATGTGTTACAAAAACGGAAATTGCTGGAAAAAGCTTAGCAGGTCTGGCAGCATCTGTGGAGAGAAACAGCGTTAACGCTTCAGGTCCTGTGATCCTTCTTCAGAATGGGTCTGAAGATGCTGCCAGACCTGCTAAGCTTTTTCCAGCAATTTCTATTTTGATTTCTGATTTCCAGCATCTGCAGTTCTTTGTTTATTCTTTGTTAGGTGATGTGTTGCATTGATGTTGAAGCATGTGGGCAGTTTTGGTCTCCTTATATAAGGTGTAAGATATTTTTTCATTACAGGCAGTGCAGATAAGGTTCCTTGGCGATGAAGGGGTTGACTTATGACAAAGGGTTTGATCGATTGAGCCTACACTCATTGGCATTTAGGAGAATGAAAGGTGATTTTATCAAAAGATAAAGATTCAGATCATATAAGATTCTGAGGACTTGACAGGGTGGATTCTGAAATGATGTCACTCCTCAAGGAGAAATCTGGACGCAGGGAACACAGCTTAAAAATAAGTGGCGCCCTGATTATGACATACAAAGGGGAGGAACTTCTTCTCTCAGGGAATCAAAAGTCTTTGGAAGTCTCTACCTCAAAGAGTACTGGTGGCTGGGTCATTTATTCAAAGCTGAGTTTGACAGACTTTTATCTAAAAAGGAATGACAGACTCTGTGGGGCTGATATGAAAATGATCAGCCGTGGAACAAATAGGCCAGCCATGATCTTACTGAATGTTGGAACAGAGTCAGTGGGCCAAATGACCTATACCTGCTCCTTTTTCATATGTTTTTATAATCTTTGACACCTACCTGAGTGGGCAGTTGAAGTGTCAGTTTAAAGTCTTATCCAAAAATTGACACCTATGTTATTTCAGCATTCCAACTTTATGCACTCAAACTGTGGGCCAGGCTTGATATGCTCAAGGAGTAGAAATGTTATAACTCAGGCAAAGTTGATAACTTGTGCTGCATGATTCTTTTCCATGCAGAAACATTCAACACCGAAAATCAAGCGTTCTTAGAACATTATGTTGTATTTAACAAGTTTCAAAGTCAACTCTTCCACCTTAAGGCAAGTCATGTATTCTCTGAACAATTAACTAAATTTTAAATTACTTAAAGTTATATGTAAACATAAAATAGCACTACTTTTTGACTTGAGGTTCCCTGGGGAACTGCTGGTCTGCTGGGGGTGAGTGTACAATCCCAAAGGGACAATGCAGGGAGGCTAGCCTCTCAGCCAGAGGCATTAAGCGTTTGCTACTTCAGGTTAATGTTACAGAGCAGTTGCCTCTGCTCCTTGAAGACTGTGATGAAAGGAACTGCTCTACAGTTACCTTGAAGAGAAAACATAACATAAGGTAGAGCATTTTACAGCATGGAAGGAACCATTCACGTCATTCTCTGTGCTAGCACTTTGACTCCACTATTCCTTACCCACAGTCCTGCCAATTCCCCTTCATCTGGAAAGTTACTGCTGTATTTGCCCCCACTATCCTTTCAGGAACCCATTCCAGACTCCACATTTTTAAAAAACAGTCGCATTGTCACCACTTTGTCCTTTTGGTGTTTATCTTACATTGATGTTATTGGGGTCACAGATTCACCTGACTGCTGTGAAAGCACTTTCTCTCTGTTGACTCTGTTGAAATCTACACGATTGTTACGTTGTCTAACACATAAACTTTAATTCATTTCAAAGACAAAAATAAATTGTTGGAAAAGCTCAGCATCTGTCGAGAGAAAACAGAGTAATCGGCATGGGCCAGTTGGACCAAAGGGTCTGTTTCTGTGTTGTGCGACTCTATGATTCTATAACATGAGAAAACAGTAAGTTTCATATTGTGGAGTGTTGAATTTCTGTCTCTTTCTTCCAGTAACATTAATGTCTTCTGGGCAAATTGCACTAAAGATTGACAAATTTTGTAGATTTAAGTGCTTTACCTGATTACTGATGTGATCAATTATATGCATTAAAAGTTTTTTAACAAGTAACAAATTTTTGTTGTACTGTGAAAATGACACTTATTTGGCAAAAGTTGATTTAGCTCATTTGTAAAGCTAAATTACAAAGTTAAATCAGACAATTTATAGAGTCATAGGGTTATACAGTTCGGAAACAGACCATTCAGTCCAAACAGTCCATGCCAAACATCATCCCAAAATAAATTCATCCTACCTGTTTGCTTCTGGCCCATATCTATTGAAACCATTCCTATTCATGTACTTATCCAAATGTCTTTTAAACGTTGTTATTGTACCCACATCCACCACTTTCTCAGGAAGTTCATCCTACACGTGAACCACCCTCTCTGTGAAAAATCTGTCCCTCATCTCTTTTTTAAATCTCTCTCCTCTTACCTTAAAAATGCCACTGAGCCTTGAAATCCCCCATCCTAGGGAAAAGGATTAACCCTATCCATATCCCTCATGATTTTATAAACTTCTATGAGGTCACCCCTCAGCCTTCCACACTCCAGTGAAAAAAGTCCCAGCCTATCCAACCTGTTTAACTCAATCTTCCATATCCAGAAATATCCTGGTAAATCTCTTCTGAACCCTCTCCAGCTTAATAATATCCTTCCTATAACTGGGTGACCAGAATCAGACACAGTATTCCAGAAGAGGCTTCACCAATATCCTATACAACTTCAATGTGACTTCCCAACTTCTGTACTCAAAGATCTGAGCAATGAAGGCAAGCATACTAAATGCCTTTTTAACCACCCTGTCTATATGTGATGCAAACTTCAAAGAATTATGTACCTGAACTCCTAGGTTCCTCTGTTCCACAACACTACCCAATGCCCTACCATTAATTGTCTAAGTCCAACCCCTGTCTGTTGTACTAAAATGCAATACTTCGCATTTATCCAGATTGAATTCCATCTGTCATTTGTAATTTTAGAACACCTTCTTCATTGTTTACCATGCCTCCAATTTTAGTGTTGCCCGCAAACTTACTTACCATGCCTTCTATATTCTCATCCAAATAATTTATATAAATGACAAACAAAAGACGACACAAAACTGATCCCTGTGGAACACTGCTGGTGACAGGCCTGTGGTCTGAAGAACAATGCTCCACCAACACTCTCTGTCTCCTGCTGTTAAGCCATTTGTGTATCCAGGGATAATAGGTACTGCAGATGCTAGAGAATCCAAGCTAACAAGGTGTGGAGCTGGATGAACACAGCAGGCCAAGCAGCATCATAGGAGCAGGAAAGCTTGACGTTTCGGGCCTAGGCCCTTCATCAGAAAAGGCCCGAAACGTCAAGCTTTCCTGCTCCTATGATGCTGCTTGGCCTGCTGTGTTCATCCAGCTCCACACCTTGTTATCTCCAATTGTGTATCCAATTAGTGAGCTCACCCTGAATCCCATGTGACCTAACTTGACTAATTAGTCCACCATGCGGAACCTTGTCGAAGGCTTTACTAAAGCCCAAGTAAACAACATCTACTGCTCTGCCCTCACTTGAAATATGAAAGTTCGAATGTCTAGCTTTCTAACTACCTCAATATACACATAAACACACCAGGTAAATTAAACAAGAAAATAACTTCCACTTCAAAAAAGGAAGCACTTTTGGCCAATAATTGTGACTTCTTAAAAACAAGGAGGATATGGTGTGGAATGTTCAGATGGCTGTCTGTCTGGCCTTCTAGCACACGGGGACAGGTCACTAGACACAAAGTTTTTCTGGGATGTTTGCATTCAGAGTTGTTCAGAAAACATTAAAACACTTTCCCAAAGGTCTTTTCAGAAGAGGGGTCAGTAAGTGTTCCTGGTGCAACAGCAGATACACAGGATTATTTTTCCCCAGAAACAGAACAGCTGAACTCTTCCCTTCATAAGGGCATAAGGGATAATTTGGCCATTCAGCCCATTGAGTTTGCTCTATCATTTGATCATAATCTTTCAGTCATTCAGTAGGCTGGGCACCAAAGCTCACTGCTTCCAAAATGCCATTCAACCAGAAAATAGCTCTGAGGAAGGGACATACAGCAAACATTTTATATTCACTGTGGATATGGGCATCACTGGTTGGACTAGCATTTATTGTCCATCCCTAGCTGTCCTTGAGAAGCTGATGGCGAACTGCCTTCTGGAACCACTGCAGTCCATGTACTGTAGATAGACCCACAATGCTATATGTGAAGGAGTTTCAGGATTTTGACTCAGTGACAGTGAAGGAACAGCAATCAGCAAAATGAAGCAACTGGTCATTACTTCAGGAAACAGAACGGAGGGCACACCCCTGTCTGCATCAACAGTGTTGAGGTGGAGATGGCTGAGACTGTCAGGTTTCTGGGAATGATGATCATGAACGACTTGTACTGGTCTACCCACATCAATGCAACAGTCAAGAAAACACAACAACACCTCTATTTTTCAGGAGGCTAAGGAAATTCAGCGTCTCCACAAAGACTCTCGCCAATTTTCATAGATGCAGCATAGAAAGAATCTATCTGGATGCATCACAGCATGGTATGGCAACTGGTATTTTGAAGATTGCAAGAAACTACAGAGAGTTATGAACACAGCCCAGGCCATTACACAAACCAGCCTTCCATCCATTGACTCCATCTATACTTTCCACTGCCTCAGAAAAGCAACCAACATAATCAAAGACCCTTCCCAATCCGGTTATATTCTCTTCCACTATCTTCCATTGCGAAGAAGGTATAAAAATTTGAATACAGATATGAACAAATTCAAGAACAGCTGTTTTCAGACATTTAAATGAACCTCTCAAATGTTAATTTTGATCTCTCTGTCTGCACCTTCTCTACAGCTGTAACACTGTATTCTACAATCTGTTCTGCTGCCCTGATGCACTTAGTACGGCACAATCTGCCCGCGTAACATGTATTGCAGTACATGTGACAACAATAAATCAAACTCAAACTCAAAAAATAAAACTCAATATATTTCCAAGTCAGGACGGTGAGTGGCTTGGAGGGAAACTTCCAAGTGGAGGTATTCCCACATACCTGCTGCCCTTGTCCTTCTAGATGGAAGTGGTCATGGGTTTGGAAGGTGCAGTCTAAGGAGCTTTGGTGAATCCCTGCAGTGTATCTAATAGACAGTACACATTGCTGCCACTGAATATTGTTGGAGAGAGTGGGTGTTTATGGATGTGGTGCCTATCAAGCTGTCTGCTTTGTCCTAGATGGTCCTAGATGGTGTTATAGGAGTTGCACTCATCCAGGCAAATAGGAAGCATTCAATCACACTCCTGGTTTATGCCTCATAGATGTTGGGCAAGATTTGGGAGTCAGGAGGTGAGTTACTCATGCAGAATTCCCAGTCTTTGATCTGGTCTTATGACCATAGTATTTATATGGCTAGCCCAGTGCAGTTTCTGATCAATGGGAACAACCAGGATTTGATAGTGGACAATTTAGTGTTGATTGAATATACCCTATTGAATATAAAAAGGAAGTGATTAGAATGCCTCTTATTTGAGATGGTCATTGCCTGGCATTTGTATGGTGTCACTTGGCACTTGTCAGCCCATGCCTGAACACTGTACAGATCTTGCTGCATTTCAACATAGATTGTTTCAGTATGGTGCTGAACATTGTGTATTCATCAGTAAACATCTCCACTTCTGATGGAGAGAAGGTCATTGATGAGACAGCTGAAGATTGTTGGATCTTGGACACTAGCCTGACAAACGCCTGCAGAGATGTCTTAGGGTTGTGATGACTGACCTCCAGCAATCACGATCATCCTCCTATGTGCCAGATATGACTCCAACCAGTGGAGAACTTACCTTTTGCTTGAGGTTTTTGATGCGACATTCAGTCAAAAGAGACTATGATGTTGAGTAGTCACTCCAACCTTATATCTGGAATTCGGCTCTTTTGTCCTCAATTGAACAAAGGCTATAGTGAGATCAGGAGCTGAATGCCAATGCAGAACCCAAACAGGGTGTCAGTGGGCAGGTTATTCCTAAGAAAGAGTTGCTTGATAGCACTGTTGCTGACACCTTCAATTGTGTGATTTCGAAGAAATGTCTTGTTAACATAATATGTTTCATTTTCCAAAGTGACCCATTTAAAAAAAAATCCTTGTATCCATAGAACCTGAAATAATCAATTTTCCATAATCCTTCAAACCTGAAGTCCTCCAAATAAGTATGTAACTCTTCATTATAAATATGATAGTATCCTTGGCTCATAAATATAAATATAGGTCTGCATTGGAATGCCATACCCACTTCTTTGAACAATCAAAGAGGTTAGACAGGGTGATATGTGGGATTTATTGGAGGAAGACCTTTGATTAGAATAGGTCAAAAGTACATCAATATTTCAAATTGCTGGAACTGCAATAAGATGAACTCTGGGAAGCTGCTTGCTGGGTTTTTCATTGTTATCTCAAGCTCCAAGGAGGTACAGCGAGGTGATCATTACGTGGGGTGAGAGGAAGAGAACAATGTCTCCAACCAAGCCAGCAAGCATGGGACTGATTGAAGAAATTGACAGAGTGTGATTCCTCCAATCTGGAAAGGATCCAAAGTATCTAACAACTCAAAAGGACAGGAAATTTTGATTGCCAAGTCCTAAACTTCCCACAGCATTGTTCTGCACAGCACTTCCCAGAATAATTCTCATTCAAGTACCTCATCACATCTTCATTTGATTAACCCCCAAAATTCACAGGCACCCACACAATCATTTTCACCCTCTGTGAATGTTGTCCTACTCTTTTATCCCCACAAGTCATTATTAATACTCGTCACTCCCTGATAGCTCTCCTTGTAGGAGAAAACAACTCACCACCATTGGGACAGATAAAGGCCACAGGAGCCACCAGTGATTGTCACTTTGATGCACGCCCACACGATCCTCTGTTCTTGTTCCAGACCCTGTTATTATAACAGCAACCTGCTATGGCTGACCAGAGCCTCAAGGACAAATGCTGAGAGAGCTAATGTTCCACATGTAGACACTGAGCTGGAGCTTTTATTTATTTAGTTATAGTGAGAGAATCATCTGCAAGGCCTTCTCTTCCCATTCTTGTACTCTCACCTTTGGTAACCCCACCCCTGCTATATAAGCTGATCTGCTGCTGAAATTCTCATCTATGTCTTTTTTGAAAATGGACTTTACTATTGAAATGATCTATCTCCCACATTCTAGCCTCCATATACTTCAGGCCATCTAATATTCTGTTGTCCTTGTACTGACTTTGACAGGGTTCACTCATCACCCCTGCACCTGCTGACCAATATCGGTTCACTTTTAAATAGAAACATAGAATATCGGAGCAGGAGTCGGCCATTTGTCCCTTCAAACCTGGTCTACCATTTCAATATAGAGTCACAGAATCATAGAGTTGTACAGCATGGAAACAGACTCTTTGGTCCAACTCATCCATGCCAACCTGATATCCTACATCAATCTAGTCCCATTTGTGAGCATTTTGCCTATATCCCTCTAAACACATCCTATTCATAGACCCATCCAGATGCCTTTTAAGTGTTGCAATTTTACCAGTCTCCACTATTTCCTCTGACAGCCCATTCCATACATGCACAACCCTCTGCATGTAAAACATGCCCCATAGGTTCCCCTTTAAATCTTGCCCTTCTCAACTTAAAACTATGCTCTCTAGTTTTGGACTCCCCCAATCTGGGGAAAGACCTTGGCTATTCACCTTATCCATGCCCCTCATGATTTTATAAACCTCTACAAGGTCACCTCTCTGCCTCCAACGATCCAGGGAAAATAACCCAGCCTATTCAGCCTCTCCCCATAGCTCAAACGCTCCATGGCTGATCATCAATTTAATACCCTGTTCCTGCTTTCTCCCCTTAACCTTTGATCCCTAAGTTCTTGGAAGACTTCAATGCTTTGCCCTCAAGTGTGTCCTACAGCAGAGAATTCCACAGACTCACTATTCTCTGGTAAAGAAATTACTCCTCATCTCTGTCCTAAAAGGCTTATGTCTTATCCTTAGACTATGATCTCAGTTCTGGACACCCTGGTCATCAAGAACATCCATCCTGCATCTACAATGTCTAATGCCATTGGAATTTTAAAGGTTTTATGAGATTCCCCCCCTCATTCTTGTAAATTCTAGTGCAAATAGTCATAACTGACTCAGGGTCTCCCCATTTATCAGTCCTGTCATCCAAGGAAAGAGTCTAGTAATAATGCCTTAATTTTAAATATCTTATCCTTGCACTTAAAGCCCTCAATAGTCTTATTCTGCAGTAATCCTACCAGCCTCACACTGTCTGAGATATGTGTTCTTTAACCTTTGCTTCTTAAACATCATGATTTTGGTTGCTGCACCTTCAATATTCAAGGTTAGAATTCCTTCACTAAACCTCTTCACCTATTGACCTTTTTAATAAGTTTTTAAAAACCTCCTCTTTATTCTGCCCTACTAGATCCACATGTCGCACAAATTCAAATTTATTTACAATGCTCCTTGTGACATTTTATTTCATTAACTGCACTATATAAATACAAATTGTTATTGTCGTGCATAACTAAAACAAAACACTATTTCTTAAAGGCTTGTTCACAAGTTTCTGTACTTAAGAGGAATGTTAGTAAATAGAAGTCATATTTCAAAATTGAAACGGTACTACATATTATTTTAGTATTTATTTCGTACCATGGAAAGCAGCCAAGTGTTAATAATGACATTATGCTAACATCAAAAAAAGCTAACATAACCGCTAAATACATTTTTTAAAACCCACAATGACACAAGCATGCTTTTTTAAGTTTTAAAGTGCTGCACATTTAAATAACTCAGCAGGTCATTAGGTGTACAGGCCTTACTCATCTTTCAAGAGCATTTACAACTACTCCAAAAAAAAAACTCCCATACTATAGGCTAAGCTACATGCGACTACAAAAGAATGAGGTGTATTTGAATTCTGTACTAAATTCAAATGTCCCCGCTGAGTTTGGTTATCCATCGTGTGATCCATGCCCTGCCTGCTATCCCCTATTAATAAAACCTGAATATGTTAGAAATGGGCTGGAACTTCCAAAAGTGGTTCCTTTCGCCACTTTTAAAGGCCCACATATTTTCCACGACATCACAAAAGTTGGGCTCATCCTCATAATATCTACCTCCTCATTTCCAGGCAGAAGCTCGTACAATTCAACAAAGTCACTTCCTAATTTTTGCTAAACTACAAAGAGTGTAGGACAAACTTGCTAAATCTTACCTCTTAAGATAAATCCCTTTATCCCAGGGATCACAGAGTTAACTTTCAACGCAAGTACATCCCTCCTTAAGCAAGAGAACAGAGTGGTACAGAGAACTCTGAGCACAATTTCATTATTGTCTTGGTTAGATCTAGCCAGATATTTCCTGGAACAGAGTCATATCATCACAGAAATGTTACAGTTCAGAAGGAGGCCATTCAGACCATCATGTCTGCTCCAGCTCACTGAGCATTTTGAATTAGTACTAATTTCCTGCTATTTTCCCATAACTGTATATTAGATGTTATCTTTCATAATCCCTCTTTGCTTTTCTTATTTGCTTTGTCACATCACTTATGATCTTTCTATATACCGCTTGGTTCTCAAATGTATTTACTACCTAACTTCTATCATAAGTACATATTTTATTAATATTTTCTTTAATTTCTATCGCATTTGTCATTGAGGGATCTCTGCATTTGTTTGTCCTACATTCCCCATTAGAAGGAATCTCCCTTGCAAGTTTCCAATCCACTCTCCTCTTTGAAGGCAGACCTCTGTTCAACTATAGTTTTTCCAACCACCGTCTACTCTACCTCACCCAGCTCTGTCCTTCCCTCTCCCCCATAGAGGGCAGCTGCCCACCAGTTGATTATTCTTAGTCTAGATTGCTCATTGTCACTTTCCACCATATTCCTAAATCATATGGGACAATGATCCCTGTCCTCTAAATGTTCCCCAATGAAACCTGCTCTATTCGGCCCATCTCAGAATGAAGACAAATATTTACAATTGCCTTCCTAATTACTTGCTGTATCTGCATGCTAACTTCAGTGATTTGTGTTACCTGCTTTGCAATCAGCTATTAAACTTCAGATGCCTAGCAGTGGAAAACTCAGTTATGCGTCATGAATATTCCCACTACTTTTAATAATGATCCAAGCAGCAAAAAAATAATCAAGGGTAACTTCAGGTTGCTTGTGACCAATTATAAACATACATGAGCAAGAAATTCCAAAACATTATGGCTGCTTATTAATCTGTACCATTATCAGTAGATCTCCTTCAACAATGGCACGTATTTATTTAAACAGAAACATAGGGGAAAAGGCAGGTGAATGCACTAGGTCATAATGATCATTAGCGAGCCAGTGCTGACACAATGGGCTGGTTGCCACAATAGTGATTCTATGATTGATACCTACTGATACCCATTTCTGTCCTACCACATAGCTTTGCATCAATGCAAAAAAGAAGCATATGTCCAAAAATAAAATAAAGCCCAGACTTAGATAAGGAAGCGATCATGGAGCTGCCATGAGACAAAAGTAATTTTCCTTCAGAGGCATCATTAAATATGAATGGAGAAATTCGGGCAAATGGGGCAGCCATTAAACTCACGTACATTTCTCAGTCTTATGTAAGAAACATATTTAAGTGAGGATATGTCTTTTAAAGCAATGTTAAGTCATTGATTTCAGCTCTTTCTGGATAATTTATTGGAATCCTCTTTCAAAAACGCTATCTCCAGTTTTTGCTTTGGAAGTGGCAATACCTCAATAGGAGCATTTCCACAGCATGCTCTCTTGTTCAATGTACAGGTCTGCTCCTTCATCGTCCCTCAAATAACAGCCACCAGCAAACCTTCCTGATGTTCTGCAAAGCTGCAAAATGAAGCAGTGCTATGATGAGACAGCAAAAGATATTTGAAGTCAGAAGAGACATTTGATAAATGAGGTCTTGACAAGATTACATACAAGTCAATGGGCTCTTCATTAAACAAACTGCATCAGAAAATTTGGCACCTAGACATTTGGGATTTGCTTCACTTATCCAAACAACCAATTGTTTTTTGCCCTTGACTCATTCAGGAGATGTGGGTGTCACTAGCTAGGCCAGCATTTATTGCCCATCCCTAGGGCAGTTAAGAGTCAACCACATTGCTGTATGTCTGGAGTCACATGTAGGCCAGTCTAGGTAAGGATGGCAGTTTCCTTCCCTAAAGGACATTAGTGAACCAGATGGGTTTTTTCCCCAACAATAGGCAATGGATCTAGATATTTATTGAATTCAATTTCCATCTGCCATGATGGGATTTGAACCCAGGCCCCAGAACATTATCCAGGTCTCTGGATTAACAGTCCAGTGATAATACCACTAGGCCAATGCCTCCCCATGTATCATGATGGTCATATCATGAAGAAATTTACGTTTTAAACAAAAAGGAGAAACATATTGCTTATATTCTGGGGCTACCATCAACAGGCAATGTTCAAACTGTAGAGTAACTTTATCAAAAGTAGAAGTTACATCCTAGAGAAGATGCAGTTCAATTGGTCTTGGCAAGTTGCTGAAGCACATCAAAAACATTTTAATTATCCTACAGATAACACAGTGTGGAGCGGGATGAACACAGCAGGCCAGGCAGCATTAGAGGAGCAGGAAAGCTGACGTTTCAGGTCTGGACCCTTCTTCAAAAAGGTCCAGAAAGTTTCTAAAGAAGGGTCCAGACCCGAACTGTCAGCTTTCCTGCTCCTCTGATACTGCCTGGGCTGCTCTGTTCATCCAGCTCTGCACCTTGTTATCTCAGACTCCAGCATCAGCAGTTTCTACAATCTCTTACTTATCCTACAGGCTGTCTCAGCATTTGAGACTCTCCCTCCAACATTTTGCAGCATCAGCAGTGACTACCTCATGCTGTGGTTCTGGTGAGGCTGATGAACTGCTGGCTTTTCGATAAACCCACCAACTCTCAAAGGTGGAGCACTGACCTCAAATGGAGGCCTGTTAACTGACCATCACATAACACGTAGTCTGAAGGACCTCAGGGTCATACCATCATCCAGAGCAAGTTCAGCTCCTGCTTTCAGCCCGAGTGGTATGACTTTTTTGCCTCATAAAATGCAGTCCAACATTTCAAGTCACTAATCCCTCAACAGAACTCAATGCATTTCATGATGTTCATATAGTCTCCATTATTCTGGTGATTTCAAAATGTATGATTTTATCTGAATTTCCTTCCCTCTAACACATTGTTTTAAGTGAAAACTAATATTTACAAGTAACATTAGGTAGAAACCCTCTGTAACAAGTAATACTCCCTGACATCAAACACCCAATTTCTCCTATTTTTAATGTCATTTCAATGCTGACTGTATTTGATTCCAGGCATCCTGTACTGTTCAAACAGCGGGAAATTGTAGTGTTATTGTACAGGTCAGATTTAGTATGTTTGTGTGGCAGTCAAATGAAGGGACTGGATGTGCTATTTTGGAAGGGGGATAAATCCATTTTAAAAGTTGTGGCTTAATATCTGCATTAAATTAGTTGAAAGAAGTATCATACAAATCTGTTAAAGGGTTTTCCAGCAATAGCAATAATAATACTATCAATATTTGCTGAAGACTTCAGTTTTTCAGCTGGTCTGATAAGAGGTAAGAATTATCTTTACAGCAGAAGTTATTGTGATGACTTTTGAGGCTTTTTTTCTGGAAGTTCTGTAAACATTGCAGTCAGTTAGTAGCTGTGTAAAATGATCATCAGGGTAACTGATACAACTTCTAGCAACATAAGGGCTTTTCACATTGATCGTATTAAAGTCAGACTCCCAAGAGCTCAGATGAAGATTAGGTTAACTATCAAGACACTTGTTACTGAGAAATTCAGATCTTATCACCGATACATTTTAAAATTATCTCCAGAGTTCTGCAGCATCAACTCTGCTAAAACAGCACTGTACTTGTTTGATAGTCTTGCCCTCGAAGGAAAATCCTTGACCAATACTCCAGATTATGGGGTTTCTGGTCTGTGCAATTTAAGATTATTTTTCAACATAAACAAGTAGCTTGAAGTTAGATGAGGGGCTGAAACTGACATGGGTGCAAAGAGCGAGAGTCCATGGAGGTGAAATTTATATGAATTTCAGGTATAACACACAATTTACACAGCTCTGTTTTAACCTTGGTATGACAATGAAATTGCTTGATGTCAGATGTGTAAGCCTGGATTTCAGCTGACAGAATCATTGTGGAGTAGGGGAATGGCTTTGAGGTACAGATTTCGCAAAATTTCTCAATTTTTTTTCCCCATGGGTTTCCTGTGCAAAGCCAACCTGATTGATAAGATGGAGGAGACATGTTAAGCAGAAATATTATAACACAAGGCTACAATGTCTGAGCTGGATGAGGGCAGGTAGGATTGGTTTGGTTGGGGAGACCAAGTGGGAACAACATTCAATGGGTCCAATTACAGAATTGGTGAAATCATGTTTTTAGTCCCACAGAATGGTAGGGTTTACTGGGTAACTTCAGGCTACAACACTACAATTCCTCCAGGCCCACAGGCAGTGCTGTAAAGTCACTGACTTTGTGGAATTAGCCTTTTTCAGCTCTTTTCACCTCTCTCTGTTAAAGTTAAGACAAACAGCCACATAGGAGGTCTTGTGGCACTGTGATTATCATCCCTCCCTCAAGGTCCAACCTTATTACAGCTCTGACTTCACTTCAAATCCCACCTCAGGATTTGATGTTTCTTACAGGTGCATCATTACATAGCCAAACAGATTGTTTATTAATCTATAAGTCCTTCTGTGAATAGAATTTGAGAATTAGAATTTTACATTAGAATTAGCTTTCATTGTCACATGTACTCAAATGAGTCCAGTGAAAAGTTTACAAGTTGCCACTTGCAGTGCCATCTCAGGTACAAAGGTACCTAAGCACAAATTTTTCAATTACAGTGTAACTATGTCTCCAAAACACGGCACCATCTCAGGTACAAAGGTACCTCGGTACAATTCTTAGATACAGAATAGAGAAATGAAGAAGAAAAGGTTACGTTACAGCTATACACAGTATAAACATATGTCAAAAAAGAAAGAAGCAAAGTTAAAAAGACAAATATTGCAGTCTTTCTCCAAGGGCTCTCTGCAGCAGACCAGTGCAAGGAACCTCTAAGTGGCCTGACTGCTGGCTGCTGTCACACTTGACCCCAAGCCACTGACCCCCCGTTCTCCCCACCAGGCCGCTTGTCGCTGGTGTCCCCGTTCTGAGCCGCTGGTCACTGGTGTCCCCGCTCTGGGCTACTAGTCACTGGTATTCCTGCTCCAGGGCATCAATCACTGACCCTGCTTCGGAGGCTGTGAGTCACAGGCCAGGACCAGGTGTCTGAGAAGACAGAAGAGGAGAAGAGAAACACAAAAGGGAGGAATAAAGGGAGCAAAGAAAAAAAAAGAGTGGGCAAAGTGAACAAGCTCCGGTGGAATGTCCTACTCCGCTGCCATCTTGTGATGAGTGCTTAGTAGGAGCAGGAGAGTTTTCCAATCAGCCAGAACTGTGTAGTGGCTGCAGCACAACAGCCCCTATGATAAAAGACTCCACATGTAGGTTCTTCCATGGGCAAATAAAACTTAAGTTCCAAGGGACTACCGCACATACTTAACCTCATGAAGTGATTTAAATGACCAACCCACTTCATGTAAGTGCATGTGTTTGAGGCTGATTGAATTTCTGTTCAGATTTTGTGCACTTTTCCTTCTGCCCTAATGCTAACGCAACATTTTTGGAAGTTAAGATTCAACCTGTGATGTAAATGTATCTTTAATCAGCTTTCATAATAAGAAGATAAGAAACAGGAGTAGAAGTAGCACATTGGGCCCATCCAGCCTGCCTCATCATTCAATAAAATCTTCTGATCTGGTTCTTTTTTAATCACTTGTGGGACATGGGCATCACTGGCTGGCTGGCCAGCATTTATTGTCCATCCCCAACTGCACTTGATCTGAGTGTCTTGCTAGGCCATCTCAGAGGGTAGTTGAAAGTCAATTACATTGCTGTGGGTCAAGGGTCACATATAGGCCAGATGAGGTGAGGGCGGCAGATTTCCTTCCCTGAAGGACATTAGTGAACTAGATGGGTTTTTCTAACTAAATGAAAACCGAAAGAGCTGCGGATGCTGTAAATCAGGAACAAAAACAGAACTCGCTGGAAAAGCTCAGCAGGTCGGGCAGCACCTGTGAAGAAAAGATCAGAGTTAACATTTCGGGTCCAGTGACCCTTCCTCAGTTCTTCACAGATGCTGCCAGACCTGCTGAGCTTTTCCAGCAACTTCTGTTTTTGTTCTGGTTTTCTCTGACAATTGGCAATGGTTTCATAGACATCAGTAGATTATTGATTGTCTTACTAATTCCACCTTCTTGACTGAAAACAAAAAATGCTGGAAATCACTGCGAGTCAGACAGCGTCCATGAAGACAGAGCAAGCTAACGTTTCGAGTCTAGGTGATTCTTCATCACAGCTTTCTTGCCTGACTCCCGTAATCTTGATTTCAATAATAATGAATATTCAAATCTTTCCGATGACCAAGCCTCCAATACCCTGTCCTGCGTAGAGAATTCCTGATTTCTGACAGAAAACAATCTTCTTCGTTTTCAACTTAAAAACAAGAAGACCATTTATTTTGAAATGAGGAATCTTTGTGACTGCTAACTTGCCAACAGATATTTTAGATGCATTCCCAGGAAACTTACTAACATGCAAACTTCTAACATACATTTTGCTGAAAGTTTCCAGACTCCCCTTCAGCCTATGAACATTGACAAATCAGAGAAGCTTGGACTGTTCTTCTTGGTGGAAAGCAGGTTGTTCGGAGGGCCCAGAAAATGATGAATATCGCTGAATATAAGAAGTGCTGCCTCCACTTATCTTTTCCAGTTTTTGCAAGAACATGTATCAGGACAAACCAGACTTCACACATGACCTGCTGATCTAAATGACTGTCTGCATTTGAATCAAATTTTGGAAAAAAATATTTAAAATGCATTTGTGAGATATTTACAAAACAGTGCCTCCTGTATCACTGATGTTCCCTCAGTACATTTTCCTCGACCTTTCCCTCCCACTGGGTCCTATTCTGCAGATGGGATGGAAGAAGTTTGCTCAGTTCCGAAGCTCATTGCCCATGGAGGTCTGGTGGGGAGACCTTAGGAGTATTTACGTCTGGACTGCCCAGATATGCTGAGGGGTTCTTGTCCAAGGCAAGTTGACTCTTTGTGCCCTGAACTTCCAAGGGTCAAAGGGGGTTAGGTAGGTTTGAGGTAGAGGGCATGGCCACCTCTGAGTGTGAATCTTCCTCTTCTGGTACCCTCTGGCACTGCCTTGTGTCTGTGTGAGGACAGGGCACCTGGATTGAGGTTGAAAGCACCCTGTCCTCCCTGCCACTATGCCCCTGAGTCTCATATGTCTGGCTGCCAACCTGATCTGCCCTTTGCATGAAGGTCCCTGAAGGAGATTACTGGGTCCTCTCCTGCTGGGGAATGAGCAGGTGCCTGGTCTCTGGCAGTCCTCTTAGTGTCACTGGCCAGGGGCATTTTTCCTTAGCCAATCAGTCACCAGCCTCCAATCCCACACTCTGTGCAGCTCCAGATCCACCAAGGTCTCTGTATCTGAGCTGGTAGAGCATGCAGGAAGGGGTCTCCCTATGCTTCCTCTCAGTGCTCAACATTGTTATCCTCAGAGGTCGAGTGTATACCTTCTGGAGGAGATGGCTGCTTCTCTAAAAACAGAGAGGTGAACTGCATCTGAAAGACACAAGAGATGGAAGTCATCATGGTCAGTGCATTGTCTGGATGACACGTGGTAACTGAGATTTACAATGGAATGAAGAGTGGTACTTACTCGGTTGGCACGACATGGATCTCTTTGCATCCCAGCATGAGTGATTCCAGTTTTCTCCTGAGGCTATGCACCTCCTCCTGGGCCTCCTCCAATGTCACAATGATCCCACACGTAAACTGGAGGAGCAGCACTTCATATTCCTCCCCAGGGAGCCTACAGCCCAATAGCCTAAACATAGAATTCACGAGTTTTAAAATCTCCCAACCCCCGGCCTCCTCCCATGTCCAATCCTCTCTCTCATCCCAGCCTCCTTGACCTGACACAACCTGTCCATCATCTCTCCCACCAATACGCCCCTCCCACCTCACTGACCAATCCCCACCACTCCCTACCTGCACTCACCTATCACCATCCCACCTACCTTCCCCAGCTCCACCCCTCCCCTTTCTATTTATTTCCCAGCTCCCTTCCCCTTCCCCATTTCCCAAGAAGGGCCCCGACCCAAAAGGTCAACTTTCCTGCTCCTCTGATGCTGCCTGGCCTGCTGTGCTTCTCTAGCGCCACACTGTGTTATCTCTGACTCCCGCATCTGCAGTTCTTGCTAACCCTATGGATTCTTTCTTCTTGGAGGTATATTGGATATAAGGCACACCTGAGCCACACAACATCACTTTGCCCAGTTCTGGGATCTCTTCTCCAGTAACAGGGTATCAAGGAGACAAATGAGTAAGATGTAAGTAGGTGGCATGACTGTTGTGCAGGGGAAGAGTGTTCAGTTGTTCCAAAAGTGTGGGAAGGCAGCACAGTGGACATGCAGGGGTAGTGGTGTGGGAGGATAGAGGGGTAACAAGTGACAGTGAGGGAAGGTATTACATGCAACAAAGAGTGTGTCAGACCGTGAGCCTTGGTGGGTGGTGGGCACTGTGGCAGGGATACAGTGAGTGTCAAATAGCAGACATCAAAGTCCTGGAGTGGTAGAGAAGATCATTGACCTTATTTCTGCACTGCAGCCTGGAGATGGCACTGAGCCAGGTTGCAATCTTCGTACAGGCTTGTCTTGTCTTGTCTTGGGTGGCTTGGCTTGTCCTGTCATTCCTCCAGGAAAGGGACTCCTCTCCTCTGCCCACTCCAATGACTAAGACCTATAGGTCCCTGTCAGAACTTGGTACCAATCTCCCCTCCTCAGCCATCTCTCCTCACAGTCTCCAAAACTGAGCAAAGGAGCTTCCAGATGCCATCATTCCTCCAGTGTACAGCAGGCTTTCAAAGATGGTGCAGATGCAAGGGAATATGATCATAGAGTGAATATCCACCAAGTGGCGAACTCTTCCAGGAATGACACATGATGTGATTGGATGGAAATCAGACCCAACGGATGTCATGGCGTACAAGCGGCAATTAAGGAGACAAGTTCGATTAGGTTACAGTGAGATTCTCACCAAAACACTCGGCATAACTTGGACTTAGCCAAAAGAAAGTGTAAGTTTCAGCCCCGCTTGTAAACACCACCAGCAGATCACTTCAAAAGTTGCAACTAGGAACGGCCCTTCACTGACAACTGATCCAACATCTTTGGCCCTTCCCTTCCCAGAAAAGGAAGCTGGTACTCAACTCTGGAGATCTGGAGATCTGGAGGTACTGGTAGAGGAGGTGATGGACAGAAGGCCAGCCTTCTCAATCCAGTAGAACAGGCCATGGCCTCAGACACAGACAGCTGCCCTGGTCAGTGCTGTTTCACAAATCAGGAGGAATGCACAGCTACAAGTAGGTCTTCTTCACTGATCTCCCAAGCTTCTGCATTCAGTAACGGGGTACAAGTTGGCATGGGTAAGCATGGGGTATAAGTGGACAGGAGGAGTTATGAATGGTAGAGGTTAGAATGATGCTTTGTTTCTTTTTCAATTAAACTGCAGTACAGTGCCAGTGCACCAAGGCAGGCCTTGTACACAAACCCACCTCTGCAACATGCTTGATCCACATCCCAAGGATCCCACCACTGCATTACAAGAATCCAATCTTCTAATGCACTTGGTCTGACCAACATGGGAACAAATACTAATACACATGATTTAATAAAGGGTCAAAATCACCAGCAATCTAGACAGCGTAGGTTAGGACAAACTGTTCCAATTGAAAGAAGGATTGGGAATCAGAGCTATATTGAATTAAAATGACTAGCAAAGAAGCAATAGCAACATGAAGAAAAGCACTTCTAAACAGCAAGTGGTTAGTATCAAGAATGCACTGCCTTAAGGTGTGTTGAAGGCGTACACAATCACAACATTTAAAAAAGAATTGAATCATTGCCTGAAGCAGGCTAAGTTACAGAGCTACAGAGAAAAGGCAAGGGAGAGACACTCAGCAAATTGCCATTGCAAAGGGCTAGCATAGACATAACAGGCCAAATAGCCTTCATCTGTGTTTTAACCATTCAATGATGTTATGTCTTATAACACAAGCAATGGATGTTTTATACAGCAGGGTTCAGAGTTTTAGCATTAAACAGAGTCTGTTCCAACCCCACCTCTTGCCATTAATATGCTGACAAGGAGGGAGTGAGCCAGGATGGGTACAATGCCTTTCAGTTAATGTGTACTTTGATCAATATTCACTGATATCAATGAATTTCCAGTGCTCATACTGGCCACAGAAAAATATTGCATTGCAATTATTGGTCAAAGCCGGAGGCTTGTTTAGCAAAGCAACAAATCAAAAGTAGACTTTAGGTCTGTTACGTGGGAGGAATTTCACTTAGCCAAACGGTAAAACTATAAATAGGGATGAATGGTTAGCAAAGTATCATAGCTACATAACTTAAGTGAGAATTACCTTGACAAGAACCCAAGGGCAGCAATTCAGATTAAATTATAACATTGATTGTTGAGTGAGTCCAGTTAAAGAAGATTGAAACACAATATTAAGGTGTAGTATGGAAATATATTTTAGAACAAACTGATAGTATGCTCTATTGTTACTGTTATAAATTAGTAGCTGAATCATTGTTTCTGAAGTATTCAAGCAATTGAAAAAGTATCATTAACCAAAAATGTTTATGTTTCCTTCTTTCAGGTCTAACTCATAATGTTTTAAATGTTTTAATGTTTTACATTTAACAGAACAATTTTAACGTGCTAGCCAAATACCATTTCACATGCATGGTGACTCTAATTTGAAAATCCTCTATTGTTGGTGATGTGTTGATAATCACAATGAAGCTGTATGTGTTCACTAATGCAAAAATGATGATGCATTACTTGAGTTCCTAATTAAATAACCTATTTTACAGATTAAGGCATCTTATTTGCTGCAAATACACATTAAGGAGTTATGGACCATATGTGAATTATCAATATAGAATGACAAATATATTGATTCAGAAATTGGATCATTTTATTTGATTTGATTTATTTATTGTCATGTGTGCCTTGTTATAAAATACAGTCAGAAGTGTTGTACAGCCACTTGATGAAAGTTGCAATCATAGGAAAAACTACAGAGCTGAAGACAGAAGCCAAAGAAAAAAATAGTTTCAATCTTCCCAAGGTTTAATAATTAAAATGAGGTCCATTCATAAGTGGGTATTGGACTGCAGTTCTAAGCATTAAGATCTCACAGAGGCATTGAAGGGGTTGAGAAAGGTGGTAGTTCAATAGATCTGGGTGCTATCAGTGTATGTGTGGAGCCCAGTGTGATGTTAACCAGGGTACCATTTAGATGGAGGATAGGCAGCAATAATTGATCTCTTAAAGGGGGTGTTCCAGAAACAATGAAATTGCTTTGGAAGAGACATCATGACTGGGGATTCTCTAGCCATGACTAAATACAAGGATGTGTAATCGGGAAAGTGCATTACCACTCAGCTTGGTACCAAGCAAAAGAACAATATCTTCATAGCAGGCTCAAAGAGAATGCTTCAGATTTCCCTGGCATATGAAGAAATCATGGAGAATGATTCACTGCAGGCAGAGAACCTCCAAACTCAGTTATAGAGTCACAGAGATGTGCAGCACAGAAACAGACCAACTTGTCCATGTCAACCAGATATCCGAAATTAATCTAGTCCCATTTGCCAACATTTAGCCCATATCCCTCTCAACCCTTCCTATTCATGTATTCATCAAGATGCTTTTTAAATGTTGTAATTTACCATCCTCCACCACTTTCTCTGGCAGTTGATTCCAAACACATGCTAACCGCTGCGTGAAAAAGTTGCCCTTTAGGTCCGTTTTAAATATTTCCCCTCTCACCTTAAACCTAAGCCCTCTAGTTTTGGACTCCTCTACCCTGCAGGAAAGACCTTGACTATTCACACTATCCAATGACCCTTATGATTTTATAAACTTCTATAAGGTCACCCCTCAGCCTCCAACGATCCATGGAAAATAGCCCCAGCCTACTCGGCCTCTCCCTACAGTTCAAACCCATGCAGAGAAAGCTTGTAGAGCAGCAAAACACGAGGACCATAGTGATTGTAACGAGATCAGCCAGATGGACATCATTGAATATGAGTTCCCTGAGTGGGGCTGTTAATCTGGTCCCATCAGAGAGACCCGGCTGACAGATAAAACAGGGAGCATCAGAGGTTCAGTTCACTCTGCGAGCTGCCTCTGAGGAAGACAGGCCAGTGTCAAGTACTATGCATATGTAAATAAAGGATGACTTGGTGACAGGATTCCGGCCCCTGTGGAGTTATTTCAGTGGCGATGAAAGAAAAAAATACACTCCTGAAGAAATTCACTTACAACTGTCATCTTTGAGTCAAGGTAAGCATTTCGTGCATCGTGCTGTTATTTAGAAAGCTTTACTCGTTTGATTCTGCCATCAAAGTTTGGGCCCAGTATGTGGAAAGAATGTATTATTTTTTTCTGGACAAATGACATTGGGGCAAATGAAAAGCAACGAGTAATTCTCCTGACAGCTTATGGACTAGCAACTTTTTCCATTATTAGGAGCCTAATGTTTCTTGAGACAACAGATACTAAAACCTTACTAAACCTTGATGGACTTAGTCAAGGAATATTATGAACCCAAGTCTCCCCTAATTCTGAGATGCTATCGGTTTTACTCAGCAGTTTGAGACTGGGAAATCCATTTCAGGATTTTTGATGAGGTTAGGACAACTGGCAAAGACATGCGATTGTGGTTTAACCCTTAATGAGATGCAGGGAGACTGTTTGGTATGGGGGATTAATGTACGGTGCAAGGTGGCTCGTACTGCTGCCTCACAGCACCAGGGACA
>JAHRHZ010000249.1:50603602-50628815 GCA_024137785.1 Ginglymostoma cirratum
GTCTAAGCCCGAAACGTCAAGTTTTCCTGCTCCTACGATGCTGCTTGACCTGCTGTGTTCATCCAGCCCCATGCTTGTTATCTCGGATTCTCCAGCATCTGCAGTACCTTTTATCTCTGTAGCTAGGAAAATGTTGGTTTATGCGCAGAAGATAGTGTGGGGAAAGGGAGCAGGGCAATGGTAAGGAGTAAATGGTTGGTGGATAGAGGCCAAAAAAAGAGAAGGGCAGTTGGATAGACAAAGGAGAGGATAACAATCTGTCTGGGAGAATGAATTGCTGTTATTGGAGACTGTTAGTGACTGACAATATGTAGTGTGTAACAGCAGACTATGTGATGACAAGGTCTGGTGTGTGGGGTTGGGGGCTAGGGCATGGAAGAGTTCAGGCCCTAAAATTATTGTGACTCGATATTGAGTCCAGAGGGCTGCAGGGTCCCCAAGTGGAAAATGAGGTGTTGTTCTTCTAGCTTGCACTGAGCTTCGCTGGAACACTGCAGCAAGCCAGAGACACAGATATTGGCCAGGGAACAAGGTGGTGTGTTAAAGTGGCAGGCAAATGGAAGCTCAGGGTCTTTTTTTGTGGGCAGAAAGTAGATGTTCTGTGAAATGATCACCTAGTTAACCCAATGTAGATGAGACCATATTGTGAGCAGTGAATGCAGTCGACTAGATTGTGTGAAGTGCAGATAAAGTGCTGCTTCACCTGGAAGGTTTGTTTGGGCCCATGGATAGTGAGAAGGGAGAAAGTAAATGGGCAGGTGTTGCACCTTTGTAGGTTACAGGGGAAGGTACCGTAGAGCTGTGGGGAGTGTAGGGAGTGAAGCAAGAGTGGACCAGGGTGTCCCAGAGGGAACAGTCCCTGTGGAAGGCAGACAAGGGAGGGGAGGGCAATGTGGTGGTGGCATCTCGCTGGAGGTGGTGGAAATGGCAGCTGGTGATCTTCTGGATAAGTATGCTGGTGGGGTGGTAGGTAAGGAATTGGGGGAACCCTATCACTGTTACAGGAGGGAAGGGAGATGTTGAAGGGCGAAAGTGCGGGTTTTGGGTCGGACCCAGTTAAGGGCCCTGTAAACAACAGTGCTGGGGAAGCCCTCTGGACTCAATATCAAGTTCAATAATTTTAGGGCCTGAACTCTCCCATACCCTAGCCCCCAACCCCACACATCAGGCCTTGCTATCATGTAGTCTGCCATTACACACTACATATTGTTAGTCACTAACAATCTCCAATAACAACAATTCATTCCCCCAGCCAGGTCATTATCCACTCCTTTGTCTGTCCAGCTGCTCTTCTCTCTCTTTGGGTCTATCCTCACCTATCATTTACTCCTCACCCACCCCGCCCAATCTTCTGCATATAAACCGACATTTTCCTAATTACTATCAGTGCTGAGAAATGGTCACTGGGCCTTATAGACGTTTATAAAATCATGAGGGGCATGGATAAGGTGAATAGCCAAGGTCTTTTTCCCCAGTGTAGGGGAGTCCAAAACTAGAGGGCATCAGCTTAAGGTGAGAGGGGAAAGATTTAAAGGGACCTGAGGTGCAACTCTTACTTGCAGAGGGTGGTACGTTTGTGGATAGAGCTGCCAGAGGAAATGGTGAAGGAGGGTACAACTACAACATTTCAAAGGCATCTGGATGGGAACATGAGTAGGAAGGGTTTGAAGGAAACAGGCCAAATGCAGTCAAATGAGACTAGATCATTTTAGGATATCCGGTCGGCATGGACAAGTTGGACGAAGGGTCTGTTTCCGTGCTGTATAACTCTATGACTCCTCTGACAGCAGAGGGGAGGTAGTAGACGTACTATATCCTAGTGTTAAAACAAACTTGCCTTGGACCTCTCCTTTAAACTCTCCCCCTCATTATTTAGCATTTGCACACTGGGAAAAAGACTCCAACTACCCACGCATCATTTTATATACTTCTATCAAGTCACCCCCTTAGCCTCCAACACTCTGGCATAAACTTCCTTCCTTCACTTGCACCAAGTTTTATACTTAGCACTTCGCTCATGAGACACTTGGTTCCTGAATTACTCTACTCATTATTCTATTCACACTAACTCTGCTTACTCTCCTTGGCTCTATAACCATTAACGCCTGTATTTGGCATAAACTTAACAGAATCTGTGGAATTTCTAATTTAACCACCGCATGTCCCAAGCCTCGGCAGCACCAACATTTATTGATGCAAATGCTCCAATTTTCCAATACCTTTTCAGGAGAAAGTGCTTCCCAACAACACCCCTGTGAAGTGTTATTCTCTATACACTTGCACATTATTAATGTTTTCAAAATTGGAAATATCTGAGAAAGGTTTTATAGAGAAAATTCTAAGTGGTAGGGATAAAAGAAGAAATGCAGTGGAGATGTGACTTCTTCTGTCGTTACAAACTATTTGTGAAACAGAACAGAAATTCCTTTTAGCTATTGCTATTTCAACGCTCTGGGTCTGCATAAAGGGAAATGTGTGTTGTGTAGCTGTGATTTCTGAGGTATGCACTGTTCTTCAGCCTCCCACCATTGCATTGTTCCAGGATGACTTAAACAATGATCTATTAATAAATGTACCACACGCGTTCCTGCTTTTGTGGTGAAAGGACACTCACTGGTACAGATCTGACTCTAAAATCAATTTGTTTTAATGAAGTGCAGTTGTTGAGTGTGTCTGTCATTCTTCTCCTGTATTCTAGTTGATGTTTTGCTATTTAACTCATTCCAATTTAACCTGTTAACTAAGTGAATACCAGTGTTTATTTTCTCAGGTTTTCACAATACAGCATCTCACCAGCTGTACTGGCGCCCATCGCAATTCATGCTTTTTTGGTATTTGTTTCCATGCCTCTAGTTCAAAAGCAACAGATTTGATACAAAGACATTGAGACACAAAAGTTTTGGAAAATTGACGATATCTGAATATCAGTTACAGCTCAGTTGTAAGCACTCTTAAATCTGAATTAGGGGATCGTGAATTCAAGACCCACTGCAGACACTTGAATTTATAATCCAGACTGACACTTCAGCATATTACTGAGGAGATTCTTCACTATTAAATGCACTGTCTGAGTTGAGGCAATCTCACCAAGATACGTCAAATTTCATTGGTGAGAAACTATAGGATTATCCCATTCAATAGTTATCTCTTAACTATCACTACTAAAAATACATGGTTGTCACTATGCTACTGTCTGAAGATTGGTCAATAGTGCTCCCTGCGCTCCTATGAGCTACAGAAATTTGCACAACCTACAGCAGGCACCTTAAAGCAAAGGAGAAGGAGCACTGTCAGTGGCTTTACAAGATTCACTCATTCTGGAGTCAAGGCGCTCCAACAGCAGTGTCCTCTCCCTAAACAATATGCCCAGCATCAACATTGTTGTGTGGGGGGTCTTGCAAGCCTAAAATGGTTCACTGTGAATTAAGGTATCCACTTTTCTGGTCTATCTAGAAGTGTCTTGTTGTGTAAACAAATTGTTTATTACATTACTTCAACTAAAGGTAGATGAATATAATTTTAATTACTGCAGAGACTGATAGGTACATACTAACCACAGGTCTGATTTCTACAAGATCCTTTTTTTACTCTACCCTAACCAAGCCCATGTGACATATTTTGAATAAGAGTTGCCTACTACACTCAATAACCCTTGGATGGCCTTCCTGATGGACTTTCTAGTTCTTTCCTGAACTAGACAGTCTTTCACCTTTTGAATTTCTTTCATGGAGGATTCCAGCGATGTAAATTATTCATTGAAGCTTTTGGTCTGGTCCTTATTATAGCAGTATCTTGAAGCTTGCTACATTGTTTTTTTCTTAGTCATGTCTTCAATGGAGTAGTATACACCATAGCCTCAGTTTGTATCAGTGAAATTTGGTGCTCATTCTGCCTTTGGATGTGTGCCGAAGTACTTGGAATTATTATTTCGACTTCTTGAGTATTTTGGCTTTCTCCATTTACCTCAATTGTTGAATTTTTGTTGCATCTACACTTTTCACTGTTTTTGTGTTACCTGTAGTTTCATTCTTGCTTCATCTAATAATGTTTATTAATGTTGGAGATTCTTCTTTGAAATAGATAGGTCAGATATTTTTGTTGAACTTGCCCTTTCTTAATCACCTCAGCATCAAATGTCAGACTTGAATTTCTTTTAAAGAGTTCTTCACAATGCTGTGTATCATCTCACTGAATTCAACTGCAAATGCTTCCATTGTTTGGTTACCATTACGCTATCCTCTTGAATGGTGTAGATAGTCTTATTGCTGCCTCTTTGCTTTCCATTTTCAACTTGGAATCTGAACATCTTTTCAATTTCATTAACAGTGAAAAACACTTTGACTAAACCACTACAGTCCCTTCTTTCCAAAGAAAACAGTCCCAACTTTTCCAATCTATCTTCATAACTGATGTTTTACAACCCTTGAAATATTCTTGCAAAGTTCTTCTGGACTCTTGTTATGGACCAGACCAAAACCACCAAAATATATCAAGGAGATAGCCTAGACCCTAACTTTCATCTCATTTGAATGTAAGTGTAAGGCGCTGTGTTCCAGTTGTGATTTTATTGGTCCACCACTACACTTTAAGCAAAACATGCATTATTCATACACCACAGTTAAATACAAACAATAAAAAAAAACTTTAACTCTATTGGAACATTTGACAAAAGAATATATTATTTAACTATGAACTGAACATCAACTGTTCCAATATAGCAGCATCCCATAAACACATGCTTGGAAATTTACCAAAAAAGATTATCTCACATGCTATCTCTTGTCCAGGAGAAATAAACAATCTGGCAGCAGAGAGAGACTCAAACTTTTAACTGCAGCACAGAGAGCTGTGTCTATCAGCTTAAAACCCCAACTTCAACTTCAACGGAAAGCAAAACTAAAGCCCTGGGTCTGCGTGAGCCTAAATCCAGCCACTCTTGCTTCTTTTGACTAATTTTAAAAAAGCACACTCACGGTGATCAGAGCTGTTTACCCACTGCTTCTGAAGCTGACATTCCAACAGCAGGGCACAGGGCACACCACTCCACAGAAGAAACTGCACAGAAATAAATCCCTCTTAAAGGCACAAATCATCACACTCTCTACAAGGTGTCCAAATCTTTCCTGAAGTGTGGTGCCCAGATCTGTGCACAATACTCCATTTGAGGCCTAGCTAGTACCTTACACAGGTTCAGTATAATCCCCATGCTCTTATACTCTATCCACTATTAACAAAATGCTAGAACATTGTAACTTTAGGTACTCTTTCCACCTGTCCTGCCACCTTTAATTACTAACGTACATATATATTCAGGTCTCTAGGCTCCAAAGCACCCCTTAGAGTTTATATTATACAGTCCTTTATATTATACAGCCCCTCCATGTTCTTTCTACCAAAATGTATAACCTCATGTTTCCCTGCATTGAATCTCATCTGCCACCTATTCACTTATTCCATTAATTCGTCAATGTTCTTTTGAAGTTGCACATTTTCCTACTCACAATAATAATGTTTCCACATCTTGTAATACCCAGAAACTTTGTAAACATTCCTTGCTGTCCAAGAATTAGATTATTAATATATATCAGGAAAAGCAAGGGTCCAATATGAACTCCTCTGGAACCACACTACAAACCTTCTTCTGCCTGAAAAATATCAAGTAACCACAACTTTCTGTTTCCTGTCACTACACCAGTTTTGTATCTTAGTTGCTACAGCCCCACGTATTCCATGAACTATAGGTTTCCATACGTCTTTTGTGCAGTACTGCAGTGGATCCCTTTTGGAAGTCCATGTACAGAAACAAACAGCATTACCTTCATCAATCCTCACTGTTACCTCCTCACAGAACTCCAACAGGTTAGCTAAATGTGATTTTCCCTTAGGAGATACATGCTGGCTACCCCTATTTGCCTATATTTAAACTATTATTCTCCATGCGACTATTAAACATTGTTTCTAGGACTTTCCCCATCACCGTAGTTAACTTGACTAGTCTGGAGTTACTGAGCTTTTCCTTACAACCTTTTTTGAACAAAAGAATATGTTTGCAATTCTCCAGGCCTCTGACACTCCCCTCAGTTCAAGAAGGACTGAATGATTATGCCATTTGTCTGCAGTTTCCACTCTCACTTCTTTAAATATCCTTGGATGCATCTCACCTGCTCCTAGTGCATTCTAACCTCCAACAGTTGATTCAATACCTCTTTCTTATCAGTTTTGAACTCTTCCAGTGACTGAGATTCTTCCTCTGTAACTATGACCTGGGTAATAGCTGCTTCCTTAAGAGAGGCAATGAAAACACTTCAGCCATGATTCCCTGCCTTCGTGTGCAAATCCCTTTTTTGGTGCCTAATCAGCCTTACACCTCCTGTCACTATTTAAATGTTTATGGAAGACTTTGGGATTCACCATTATGTTAACTGCCAGCTTATGTCTTTTTAATCATCTTTCCCTGCTACCTTCAGTGTATTTGTACAAGTTTTCATTGCCCTGTCTCATTGTCACCTCATTCCCTTTAGAGTTGTAACCTTTATAATGTCTCTCTTCATATCCAATAACATCACTTTCTCACTTTTCTGGTTTAAATTTCATCAGCCACTTGTCTATCCATCTTCCTAATGTCTTGTCCTGTCCTCCTCACAATCCTTCTGGGTTTTGTAACATCCAGAATTTTTGGTATTGTGCTGTGTACATCCAAGTCTATGGCATTAGCCCATTAGCATCGCTTAGAAAACCTCACAACAAAAGTAAGATCTAAAAAATCTAATATGGTCACCGTATACCTTCCTAAAGTCCAAAAAAGCAGTTGTCTTCAGCCACTCAGCAAGCTTTGTATCAATAGTGTCACTGCCCCTTTTATTCCATGGTTTTCAACTTTGCTGGCACATTTTTTTATCTGGCACAATGGCATTATATAAAAACCTTTTGGAAAATCATGTACACAAATCTTGTCATTACCCTATCAGCTATACTATACTATACCCTTTTTCTGATGAAGGGTCTAGGCCCGAAACGTCAAGCTTTCCTGCTCCTATGATGCTGCTTGGCCTGCTGTGTTCATCCAGCCCCACACCTTGTTATCTCACATTACCCTATCAGCTTTCTGTTTCCTCATCAAAAAGCTTAGTTAAGCATATTATCCTTGAACATTTTTCCCATGTGCTGAATTGTGTGCTGGCTTTATTCAGTCAATCAATAATTCACAGAGTGACTGTTAATTTTGTCCCGGATTATTATTTGTAACATCTTTCACTTGACGAAGAATAAATTGGTCTGTAATTGCTGACCTTAATACTATACCCTTTTGGAACGAGAATTTAATATCTGTGATTTTCCAGACCTCTACAACCACATCAAAGGCTAAAAGATTGTTAGTTCTGAGGAAGGTCACCAGACCTGAAACATTAAATCTGATTTTTTCTTCACAGATGCTGCCAGACCTTTCCAGCAACTTCTGTTTTTGTTCCTGATTTACAGCATCCACAGTACTTTCAGTTTTTATTCAGTGTTTAACTCCCTGCCACATCTTTTCCAGGCATGCCCACCTTGAAGAAGGTCTGCTCCTCTCTCTGACAGGATTTCCATTCCAATCTTTATTCTTGTTCACCAACATTAATTTCACTGTCACTCTTGGTGTTTGACCAGGTATATGCTAAAACTCGTTTCCACAGCCATATCACAATCCTCAGTAACTGCCTCCGGCTCAGACTCACCCCACGTGGATTCCAACTGAAGTTTCATCCCTCATGTTTTGAATCCTCCCAGGATCACAGATATCTCCATGATGATCAATATTCCACAGACAGCTGCTCTCGCCGCACCCTGAGATCCACACTCAGTGCCATGCAGCGTCACATGCACACTCTTTACTTTTCTCTCCAACAGCGTCGCAACACACTGGCTCAGGGTTCCAACACTGCACAATTCCACTTCATCCTCTGGCTCATTTGCCATGTAAACAAGAATTTTTTTCTTTTCCTTTCAGGCATCACGGGCCACAAGATGGAATAACTTAAAAATACCCAAGGCCCTGTTGAACATTCCTCCCAATCCCCTTCCCTCTGACTCCAATCCTCCCCCAACCCCACCTCCTGTCAGGTATTCACCATCTGTTCTAACCTTCTGATCTCTGATGCTGAACGTTCTGTACTCAGCAAAGGCCTCAGCTTTATTCCTCTGCACCCCCACCTTAATGAATTTTGGACACGACACGACGTCAAACACTTCTTCCGCCATCTTCGCCTCCGTGGCCACTTCTTTGGACAGGAGTCTTCTGGCCGCCTCATAGACCCCTATGCCCAGTTCCAACACTGTCCCTCCGCCTGGACCCCTTCCTCTGACCTTTTAGCTGCACTCAATCTGTTCATTGAGAACTTTCAACGTGATATTAGTCACCTCAATTTCTCTGTCCCTCTCACCCAATCCTAACTATCTCCCTCTGAACTGACTGCACTCCGCGTGCTTAGATCTAACCCTGACTTTGTTATTAAGCCTGCTGATAAGGCTGGTGCTGTTGTAGTCTGGCGTACTGACCTCTACCTTGCAGAGGCTGAGCACCCGTTCTCAGATACCTCCTCCTACCTTCCCCTGGACCATAACCCCACCCTGCCACATCAGGCCATCGTATCAACTGCATTAACCGATCTCATTTCATCCGGTGATCTCCCCACAACTGTCTCCAATCTGATAGTCCCCCCAGACCCGCACAGCTCGCTTCTACCTCCTTCCAAAAATCCACAAACAGGACTGTCCAGGCAGACCCATTGTTTCAGCCTGCTCCTGCCCCACAGAACTTATTTCTTCCTACTTGACTCAGTCTTCTCTCCCCTGGTTCAATCCCTGCCCACGTACATCCATGATTCCTCTGACGCCTTATGGCAGTTTCAGAATTTCCAGTTTGCCAGCTCCAGCTGCTGCCTCTTTGCCATGGATGTGCAATCCCTTTACACATCCATTCCCCACGAGGAGGGTCTTAAAGCACTCCGCTTCTTCCTGGAGCAAAGACCTGAACCATCCCCACCAACCGCC
Source organism: Ginglymostoma cirratum (assembly GCA_024137785.1). NCBI lineage: Eukaryota > Metazoa > Chordata > Chondrichthyes > Orectolobiformes > Ginglymostomatidae > Ginglymostoma > Ginglymostoma cirratum. Next base: position 50,612,633 of record JAHRHZ010000249.1, read on the forward strand.
ACCCTCCTCCGCTTGGCCGAGCTCGTCCTCACCCTCAACAACTTCTCTTTTAACTTTTCTCATTTTCTTCAGGTCAGAAGGATGGCCATGGGTACCTGCATGGGCCCCAGTTATGCCTGTCTCTTCGTGGGGTATGTGGAACATTCCTTGTTCCAGTCCTATTCTGACTCCCACCCTCAACTCTTTTTCCAATATATCAATGATATTATCAGTGCTGCTTCCCTCTATCATCCAGATTTGGAAATGTTCATCAATCTTGCTTCCAATTTCCATCCTGCCCTCACTTTCACCTGGTCCATCTCTGACTCCTCCCTTCCCTTCCTCGATATCAGTTTCCATTTCTGGGGATAGACTGGCCACTAATATCCACTGTAAACCCACCAACTCTCACTGCTATAGTAGGAACTGCAGATGCTGAAGAATCGGAGATAACAAGGTGTACAGCTGGATGAACACAGCAGGCCAAGCAGCATCAGAGGAGCAGGACCTGGTCTATACATCCTTACACCCTGCTTCCTGTAAAGACTCCATTCCATTCTCTCAGTTCATCCATCTCGGTTGCATATGTGCAGATGAGGCCAACTTCGACAAGGGAGCCTCCGAAATGTCCACCTTCTTCCTCAACCGAGGATTCCCCAGCTCCGTTGTCAACAGGGCCCTCACTGGGTCCGACCCACCTCCCACACTTCTGCCCTCACCCCCTCTGTTCCCTCTCGCAACAGCAATAGGGTTCCCCTTGTTCTTACCTTCAATCCCACCAGCATCCACATCCAGAAGATAATCAGACACTATTTCCGCCACCACCAGGCACATATTCCCCTCCCCTCCCTTATCTGCTTTCCACAGAGACCGTTCCCTCTGGGACACCCTGGTCTACACTTCCTTCACTCACAACACACTCCCACAGTCCCACGACACCTTCCCCTGTAATGGGCAAAGGTGCAACACCTGCCCATTTACCTCATCCCTCCCCAGTATCCAAGGACCCAAACATACCTTCCAGGTGAAGCAACAGCTTCATCTGCACTTCCCAGAATCTAGCTGATTGCATTCGCTGCTCACAAGGTGGTCTCCTCTACATTGGAGAAACAAAGCGTAGACTGGGTGACTGCTTTGCAGAACTTCTATGTTCTGCTCGCAAAAAAGATCCTTAGCTTCTAATTACCTGGCACTTTAATGCACCACCCTGCTCCCTGATAAACATCTCAGTGTCAGGATTGCTGCAGTGTTCCAATGAAGGTCAGTGCAAGTTGGAAGAACAGCATTTCATTTTCCACTTGGGGAGCCTTGCAGCCCTCTGGACTCAATATCGAGTTCAATAAATTTAGGGTCCAAACTTTCCCATGCCCTAGCCCCCTACCTAAGACACCAGGCCTTGTTATCACATGGCCTGCTATTACACACTATGTATTGTTAGTCACTAACAGTCTCCATTAGCAGCTATTCACCCTTCTTGCCAGATCGTTATCAACTCCTTTGTCTGTCCAACTGCTCTTCTTTCTCTTTGGACTCTATCCCCACCAATTGTTTACTCCCTACTCCCTTCCCCTCCCTACTATCTGCATTTAAAATGATGTTTTCATCAGTACCATCAGTTCTGAGGAAGGGTCACCAGACCTGAAATGTTAACTATGATTTTTTCTTCACGGATGCTGCCAGATCTGCTGAGCTTTTCCACCAACTTCTGTTTTTGTTCTTAATTTTCAGCATCTGCTGTTCTTTTGGTTTTTATTCAGTTCTTCCTTCCTGGCTGGACCTGAAATTTTTCTCCAGTCTATCACTTATACTTTTGTCATTTCTGGTCTGCAATAGAAAAAAAGGTTTGTGTCATAATGATAATTTGAGACTGTTTCCCCATACACGCTTCTTCTTCACCCAGCCCCGAACACCCCCTCCTTCATCTCCATCACTGCCATAACCTCTAAATGGTTTTGTTTCTAGATTGATGAGGTGATATCTAATTTACTACATACATTGCTTCAATTCAGCAAACTGGTATGCTTCTGGAACTGAGCTGTCCTAACACTGTAGTAAATAATTTCTTTTGGTAACTTTTATAAGTAATTTATTAGTCAATAAAGAAGCGAAATATTTGTTCACATGCCTAAAATATAGTGGAAGATGCGATAACAAATTCATTAACCAAAGTTGTTAAAACCAGAGCTGCAGCCTTGATTGGAATTTGTTTGAATTCTTTGGTGTACATTGCAAGGAAGTTTTGTCTCATAATGACTAACTAAGACACCTCCTTTCACTTCCCACCCGTACAACATTACCCTCTCAGCCCACATTCACTGAATAGCTTGATTGACAAAGTGATGGTAGGTTAACATGTCACACACATAACATCAATTCAGCATACTGGTGGAACTAGTTAGAGTAAGTCAGTGATGTTAGTAATGTTTTTGTTAATAATTTATCACGATTTTAAAAAATGAAACAATAGCAAAACAATAAATTCATACTAATATTCTTTGAATAAGTAACAAAATTATGATATTGACACAGTTTGCCCAGCTATATGTAGTTTTCTATTGAGCTGCATATTAAAATTATGCTTTTAATATCCAAGATAAGCTAGTTTTGCATACATGTGTTATGGATAATGGATTGTTTGATTATACAAAAATCTCATATACATTTAAACAGATTTATACATTTCAAGTAAAATTTTTTGTTTCAGGAAACATTTCGATTCATGGATCATCAGAGAATAGAAATCATACAGGAAGAAACAACAATTAAACAGAGTGATATCAGAACAGGTATCCGTGAAGGAATTGGCTCAAAGGTATGAAAACATATTGACCATTTATTTTCAATGCAGGTCAGGTCAGAAATTTTGAGCATGATTATGGGGGTGAGGAAGGTCACTGATTCACATCAAAGAGACTAGCAAGACACTATTAACGAGTTGTGTGTGCTCTTATCATATTGAACAAGTTCTCCCTGTACCTCAGTAATGTTCACCATTTACCTTCCAGATGGCATGAATATGGCTAGCAACAGGACATGATGTACAGCTCTACCTGTGATGTTTGTGAATGTTAGCAACAGTTATGAATGATACATGGCCATCTTCACTACAATCCATAACTTTGTGCACTAATAGCATTTCTCATCATTTTGAAAGAATTGTTTATTTGATATAATGTTGTTTCCTATGCTCACACAGCTCCTAGACTGGTATAAAAGTCAAAGTCCCTGTTTCCTCTAGACCTGACATAAAACTCAATCTTTCATTATTTATAAACATTATTGGTCTTACTTTGTTCTGTGGCTTCAGATAGAGTTCCCACAGATTTTGCATTACTAAAATTAAATCCTACAAAAGAATTTTTTACTGTTTATGCCAGGCATCTCTCTTCCTTCCTCAGTAAAAATTTATTCCAGAACTAAGTAATCCTTGTGATGATGCCAGAGATAATGAACACACAATACTGTTAAGAATTTCATGATTTCAATCCAGTCATAGCAAAAGCTTATATTTCCAAATTCGGATTGTGTGCAACTTGAAGAGTATCTTGTCAATTAGGATATTCCCAAAATGTTGCTTTTCTTGACCTTAAACATTATCAGTAGTTGTGGTGCTTGATAGTACCTGTTGATATAAGTTTGACATTTTCTGACAATATATTCTCCAAACATTAAATACTGAGGCTTCTGGACACTGGTGGTAAAGCAAGTGCATATCAAATTCAGTAACAGGGTTTCTCACCTCGCACATGGCTTGTCTTGGATGGTGCTGAATTTTGTGAGTTTTCATAGAACCGTAGAATCCCTGCAGTATGGAAGCAGGCCACTCAGCCCATCAGGTCCACACCAACCCTCCGAACAACATCCCACCCAGACCCACCCCCCTACCCTATGATCCTGCACTTCCCATGGCTAAACCCACCTAACCTACACATCCCTGGACACTACGGGCAATTTAGCACAGCCAATCCACCTAGCCTGCACTTCTTTGGACTATGTGAGGAAAGTGGAGCACCCAGAGGAAACCCACACAGACACAGGGAGAATGTGCAAATTTCACGCAGTCACACAAGGGTGGAATCAAACCCGGGTCCCCAGCACTGTGAGACAGCAGTGCTAACCACTAAGCCACCATGCGAAGTATTCTTGCAGCTACATTCATTTAGGATATTCAACTAAACTTCAGCCTTTAGTCAAACATACAGATTTACGAACAAGGACCAGGATCGGCCATTCTACTCCTCAAGCTGCTCAACCATTCAACAGGATCATGACTGATATGATTATAACCATACGTTCTTGCGACCAATGATGGCAAACATTCCACATGCCTTCTTGACCATGTTTTCCATTCGTGTTCCACTTTCAGGGAACTTTGGACCTGTACACCTAAATCCCTTTGTATTTTAATGTTTTTCAGGTATCTGATATTTATTTACTGTATACCTCCCTTGTGCATTAGACCTTCCAAAGTACATCACCTTGTATTTGTCCAGATTAAATTTCATCAGCCATTTCTCCATCAAGTCTCCACGATGTATATCCTGCTGTATCCTCTGCCGATCCTCCTCACTTTCTGCAACTCCTGCAACCTTTGTGTCATCCACAACCTTACTAATCAGACCGCCCACATTCTCTTCCAAATCATTTATATATATTAAAAATAACAAGGGTCCCCGCACTGATCTCTGTGGAACACCACTGGTTACTATTCTCCGATCAGAAAAACACCCTTCCACTTCTACTCTGTTTTCCATGACCAAGCCAGTTCTGTACACATCTTACCCGGCCAGCGTGGATCTCCTTCTGTATCAGCCTGCCATGAGGGACCTCGTCAAACGTCTTGCTAAAGTCCATATTGACAACATCCACCACCCTGCCCTCATCAATCGTCTTTGTCACTTCCTCAAAAAACTCAAACGAAATTGTGAGACACAACCACCCATATGCTGCCTGAATCTAATAAGGCCACATTCTCCAAATGTAAATAAATCCTGTCCGAAAGAAACTTCTCAAATAATTTCCCTACTACTAACATAAGGTTCACAAGCCTGTAATTTCCCAGATTATCCCTTTTGCCCTTCTTAAACAAAGGAACAACAGTGGCTATTCTCCAATCCTCTGGGTCATTGCCTGTGACTAAAGAGGATACAAAGATTTCATACAAAGCCTCAGAAATTTCCTCACCTGCCTCCCTCAGCATTCTGGAATAGATCTCATCAGGTCTTGGGGCTTTGCCTATCTTAATGTCTTTCAAAAACTCAACACCTCCTTTTCTTTACTGCCATGTCCCAGAATATCAACAATCCCCTCTTTAGAATCACCAGCAACCATGTCCTTCCCCTTTTCTGAATGCCAATGAAAAGTATTTGTTAAGGACCTCACCCACATCCTCCAGCTCCATGCATAAATTCCCTCCTTTATTCTTAAGTGGACCAACCCTTTCCCTAGCTATATATATATATACTATACTATACAGGGATCGAAGGGTATGGGGAGAAAGCAAGAAGAGGCTACTGAGTTGGATGATCAACCATGATCATAACGAAGAGCAGAGCAGGCTCAAAGGGCCGAATGGACTATGGCTGCACCTATTTTCTACGTTTCTATGTTCCATGTAAGAATGTCAATCAAGTGCCTCACCGAAAACATGAGTATGTCACAATGTAGGCCAACAAATTAGCCATCATCAGCAAAATAGTCTAGCTGGGCATTAGTCTCATTGGTACTTGTAGAACCTATTTTGAAGCTAAATTGTTCTGTATTAAAAATAAAACCAGGTAAAGTGAAAAATTATCCATTTTGTCCTTCTGCTAAAACCTACTTTTCGCCAATTATGGTCAAATTGATTGTTTACACACTTCATCACATTGGCTGTACTTTAAAAGCACTGTAGAATGTCTTGAGAACACAAAAGATTCTCTATGGATGCAAGTTCTTTTTTATTTGTCAGGAAAAATTGGTTATTGAGGTGATGGCTTGAACCTGCTGAGTAGTTTATCCTAACCAATGGATGAAGATTTCTGCTGAGCTCTCAGAAACTTTGAATCAAAGCCAATATTTAGTTGCTTCCAAGGTCATAGTAACTTTCCATTGACCGAAATGACCGATTACAGTAATTTTTCATAAGTAATTTATTGGTCGATAAGAAAATAAAATATTTCATCACATGCACAGAATACCCTAGGCTGTGCAATTATGAACTCATTAAACAAGAGAGTTCAAACCAGTAATACAGTCTTGATTACAACCTGCTTTCAAATTTTGCATATTACACTTCTGTTACTTTAACCAGTGAATAAAGGGATGTTATGAATGTGTGAATCTGAAGCCACACATGTCTGTGGAGTTTAGCATCTGAGTTGCATTGAAAGGCCACTAACCTGAATTGATTTGAGTCAGATTTATATCTATGCTTTTGGCCTGGAGAAAATGCTTATAATGTACAGTTAACAAAATGCAGTCATGCTTTTGTTTCTATTTTCATGTTAAACAACACAAAGCAGCTTGATTTTCTTTCAATTGTGTGAGGAACAGGATCCATTCATGGAGAAGAAGAAAACAGCAATGATCCAAGATTTATCTACTCTGAATTCCGATAAATGCAAAGAAACCCTTTTGCAAAGAATTAGCTATTTGTCTGGTGACATGAGAGAATTTGGTCACTGGGTGAAAGGTAAGTGAACATTAGGAAAGATATTTTCATTTAAGGATATCAACATTGTAGGAAGATATTTTTCAATAGCCAGTAGATGAAGGAATACAACGATTTGTCGCAAGGCTGTTTAGTTAGAACAGGATTGAGATGAATAGTGATGAATACATTAGATGCTTATTGAATGTTATGTAGCATAAACTCAATCCCTCATCTGTTGAGAGTTGGAAATGTGTAGCCAAGGATATGGGGACAAATAAACTACATGAGATTAAAGTTCAATAAGCCCACAGTTTTGCTTAAGGATGGGAACACTCCAAATTGGAAATGATTTGGTTAGAATCAAAAATAAACAGACTGTATATGATGTGTGAAAAGAAGGCACTTGATGAATTAAATGGCTTTTCAGAATGCACACTTTCATCTGATATGGGGGTAACATATTAACATAGATTTTTAAAATGGCTGGCTGGTAGAAAACAGAGGCTATGCATAAATGGCTATTTGTCTGACTTGCAAGATGTGACAATTGGAGTCCTGCAGTTGTCTGTGCTGGGCCTCAATTTTTTACAAATTACATCAATGGCCTAGAAAAGGTAGTGAAGGCATGGTAGCTAAACCTGGAGACAACATCTAGATGGATAGAAAAGTGTGTTGTGAAGATGACATAAGGAATTTTCAGGAAGATATAGATTCGTTGCTTCAGTGGGCAAACATGCATCAGAAAGAGTATAATGTTAGAAAATGTGAAGATGTTTTCTTTGGCAGGAAGAATGAGAAAACGGAATTATACTTAAACAGAGAACAACCACGGAAATCCAAAACTACAGAGGTATTTAAGTATTCCAGTGCATGAATCACAAAACGTTTTTATGCAGGTTAAGCATGTAATCAAGGAGTCTCATGGGTTTCTAACATTTATTATGGGAGAAACAGAACACAAACATAAGGAGTTATTCTTCAGTTATAAGGGCTTTAGTGAGACCACATCCTGAATATTGCATGCAGTTATGTCTCCTTATTTAAGGGAGGATGTACGTGCACTGGAGGCAATTAGGAGGTTTACGAGATTGGTATTGAAATGAATGAATTGTCTTATGAGAATAGGAAAGCTGAGTTTACTTCCAGTGCAGTTTAGAAGACAATAGTTTTATTCAATGGCTACCACTTCCAGAAACCAGTCATGCCACTGAGCTCTCGCCTCCTTGTGGCTGGGAAACCATTGATGCTCCATGGGACCTGAGACTCAGTAATTGATAAAATGCACTTTATAGCTGAACACATTTCACTGCTAAACAGCCCCAAATGCTTGGCCACTGCTTTATGTGTGTGCACAAACCTACTACTCAACAGCCACACATCTGGAATATTTGCCATGCTCAGTGATGGCAGAAAGACAGCGGGGTTCCTTGCCAGATAACAAGGTGTGGGGCTGGATGAACACAAGAGGCCAAGCAGCATCATAGGAGCAGGAAAGCTTGACGGTTCGGGCCTAGACCCTTCATCAGAAATGGGGGAGGGGAAAAGGGTTCTGAAATAAATACGGAGAGAGGGGAAGGCGGATAGAGGATGGATAGAGGAGAGAATAGGTGGAGAGGAGGCAGACAAGTCGAAGAGGCGGGGATGGAGCCAGTAAAGGTGAGTGTAGGTGGAGGGGTAGGGAGGAGATAGGGCAGTCCAGGGAGGACGGACAGGTCAAGGGGGCGGGATGATGTTAGTAGATAGGAGATGGGGGTGGGGCTTGAGGTGGGAGGAGGGGATAGGTGAGAGGAAAAACAGGTTAGGGAGGTGGAGATGAGCTGGGCTGGTTTTGGGATGTGGTTGGGGGAGGGGAGATTTTGAAGCTTGCGAAATCCACATTGATACCATTGGGCTGCAGGGTTCCCAGGCTGAATATGATTTGCTGTTCCTGCAGCCTGCAGGTGGCATCACTGTGGCATTGCAGGAGGCCAAGGATGGACATGTCGTCTGAGGAATGGGAGGGGGATTTGAAATGGTTCGCGACTGGGAGGTGCAGTTGTTTGTTGCGAACTGAACGCAGGTGTTCTGCAAAGTGGTCCCCAAGCCTCCCTTGGTTTCCCCGATGTAGAGGAGGCCACAACGGGTACAGCGGATGCAGTATACCACATTGGCAGATGTGCAGGTGAACATCTGCCTGATGTGGAAATTCTTCTTGGGGCCTGGGATTGGGGTGAGGGAGGAGGTGTGGGGGCAGGTGTAGCACTTCCTGCGGTTGCAGGGAAAAGTGCCAGGTGTGGTGGGGCTGGAGGGGAGTGTGGAGCGGACAAGGGAGTCGCGGAGGGAGTGGTCCCTTCAGAAGGCAGATAAGGGTGGGGAGGGAAAAATGTCTTTGGTGGTGGGGTCTGATTGCAGATGGCGGAAGTGTCGGAGGATGATGCGTTGGATCTGGAGGTTGGTGGGGTGGTACGCGAGGACGAGGGGGATTCTTTTTTGGTTATTATTGCGGGGACGGGGCGTGAGGGATGAGTTACGGGAAATGCGGGAGACACGGTCGAGGGCGTTCTTGACCACTGTAGGGGGGCAGTTGCGGTCCTCGAAGAATGAGGGCATCTCAGATGTACTGGAGTGGAATGTCTCATCGTGGGAGCAGATGCGGCGGAGGCGAAGGAATTGGGAATAGGGGATGGCATTTTTGCGGAAGGTGGGTGGGAGGACGTGTATTCCAGGTAGCTGTGGGAGTCAGTGGGCTTGAAATGGACATCGGTTTCTAGGTGGTTACCCGAGATGGAGACAGAGAGGTCCAGGAAGGAGAGAGAAGTGTTGGAGATGGTCCAGGTGAACTTCAGGTTGGGGTGGAAGGTGTTGGTGAAGTGGATGAACTGTTCGAGCTCCTCGTGGGAGCACGAGGCGGCGCCAATACAGTTATCAATGTAACGGAGGAAGAGGTGGGGTTTAGGGCCAGTGTAGGTATGGAAGAGGGATTGTTCCATGTAACCGACAAAGAGGCAGGCATAGCTTGGGCCCATGCGGGTACCCATGGCCACCCGCTTTGTCTGTAGAAAGTGGGAGGAGTTGAAAGAAAAGTTCTTGAGGGTGAGGACGAGTTCGGCTAAGCGGATGAGGGTGTCGGTGGAGGGGGATTGGTCCGTTCTGCGGGACAGGAAAAAGCGGAGGGCCTTTAGGCCATCTGCATGGGGAATACAGGTGTACAGGGACGGGACGTCCATAGTAAAAATGAGGTGTTGGGGTCCGGGGAATTGGAAGTTCTGGAGGAGGTGGAGGGCGTGGGAGGTGTCACGGACGTAGGTAGGGAGTTCCTGGACCAAGGGTGTGAAAATGGAGTCGAGGTAGGTGGGGATGAGTTCGGTGGGGCAGGAGCAGGCGGAGACAATGGGTCGACCAGGGCATTCAGGTTTGTGGATTTTGCGAAGGAGATAGAAGTGGGCGTGCGGGGTTGGGGAACGATGAGGTTGGAGGCGGTGGGTGGGAGGTCACCTGAGGTGATGAGGTTGTGGATGGTTTGGGAGATGATGGTTTGGTGCTCGGGGGTGGGGTCATGATCCAGGGGGCGGTAGGAGGAGGTGTCGGAGAGTTGGCGCCTGGCCTCAGCAATGTAGAGGTCAGTGCGTCATACTATGACTACCCCTCCCTTGTCCGCGGGTTTTATGGTGAGGTTGGGATTGGAGCGGAGGGCTGCACGTTCTGCGGTGGAGAGGTTGGAGTGTTTGAGAGCGGTAGAGAGGTTGAGGCGATTGATGTCTCGACGGCAGTTGGAGATGAAGAGGTCGAGGGAGGGTAGGAGGCCTTGGGGTGGTGTCCAGGAGGAGGGCTTGTGTTGGAGGTGGGAGAAGTGGTCAGTAGAGGGAGGGTTAGGTTCGCGGTTGGAGAAGTAAGCGTGGAGGCAGAGGCGGCGGAAAAACTGCTCAATATCCAAGCGTGAGCGGTATTCGTTGATATGTGGGTGGAGGGGGACAAAGGTCAGATGTCCTCATTCTTCAAGGACCGCAACTTCCCCCCTACAGTGGTCCAGAACGCCCTCGACCATGTCTCCCGCATTTCCCGGAACACATCCCTCACGCCCCGTCCCCGCAATAATAACCAAAAAAGAATCCCCCTCATCCTCACGTACCACCCCACCAACCTCCAGATCCAACGCATCATCCTCCGACACTTCCGCCATCTGCAATCAGACCCCACCACCAAAGACATTTTTCCCTCCCCACCCTTATCTGCCTTCCGGAGGGACCACTCCCTCCGCGACTCCCTTGTCCGCTCCACACTCCCCTCCAGCCCCACCACACCTGGCACTTTTCCCTGCAACCGCAGGAAGTGCTACACCTGCCCCCACACCTCCTCCATCACCCCAATCCCAGGCCCCAAGAAGACTTTCCACATCAGGCAGATGTTCACCTGCACATCTGCCAATGTGGTATACTGCATCCGCTGTACCCGTTGTGGCTTCCTCTACATCGGGGAAACCAAGCGGAGGCTTGGGGACCACTTTGCAGAACACCTGCGCTCAGTTCGCAACAAACAACTGCACCTCCCAGTCGCGAACCATTTCAAATCCCCCTCCCATTCCTCAGACGACATGTCCATCCTGGGCCTCCTGCAATGCCACAGTGATGCCACCCGAAGGCTGCAGGAACAGCAAGTCATATTCAGCCTGGGAACCCTGCAGCCCAATGGTATCAATGTGGATTTCACAAGCTTCAAAATCTCCCCTCCCCCAACCGCATCCCAAAACCAGCCCAGCTCATCTCCACCTCCCTAACCTGTTTTTCCTCTCAGCTATCCCCTCCTCCCACCTCAAGCCCCACCCCTATCTCCTGTCTACTCACCTCATCCCGCCCCCTTGACCTGTCCGCCCTCCCTGGACTGACCTATCTCCTCCCTACCCCCCACCTACACTCACCTTTACTGGCTCCATCCCCACCTCTTCGACTTGTCTGCCTCCTCTCCACCTATCCTCTCCTCTCTCCATCCTCTATCCGCCTCCCTCTCTCTCCGTATTTATTTCAGAACCCTCTTCCCCTCCCCCATTTCTGATGAAGGGTCTAGGCCCGAACCGTCAAGCTTTCCTGCTCCTATGATGCTGTTTGGCCTGCTGTGTTCATCCAGCCCCACACCTTGTTATCTCGGATTCTCCAGCATCTGCAGTTCCTATTATCTCTGGGGTTCCTTGCCGCTGTTTTATCATCCCTGCTAGGCCAGTTGCCATGGAACAAGTAATATTTCACCTACAGAATTACACACCATAAGCCGAATTTAATGTTGGTTCTGTGCCCCTGCATAAAAGACAGGGACAAGCCTGCTCCGCTCACTCTGCACCTATCAAACAGTCAACAGGCCTTACATTAGCATGAGGCAGCACATTGGTGCCTCACTAAAGAAGTCCCAGCTGCATCAGAATGCTCTCAGTCAATCAGAAGGTCAGGAGCACCCACCAACCCAACAGCACCACCAAGAATAGTAGTCACCACAGCAAGGCTGAGAGGAAGGTGTTTAACCTTGGTGCTGGCACACAGAGTGAGTTTTGCATCTCAGTTGGCAAACCCTTGTGGGGGGTGAGGGGCTTGAATGGCATGACTGGAAAGAGCAGTGAGCAATACTGGGGCAGAGTTTCATTTTGTGGGGGCCTCTAGTAGGGGCAGGTTGCCCATCAAGGACGAACCTCAGCTCAGCATCAAGGCTGGCCAGGTTTTACCTGGTGGCTTAGTGACCACGTGTACACCTCTCCCACCATGGGTAAAATCCCTGCCGGGGCAAGACGAGCCCCTTAAATGAACAAAACTTGCTCATGGACAATTAGATTGCTCAATGCCTCCTGGACTGCTCGTAAAATTGTATTAGGGAATGGTGGGCATGGGTCAGCCATTCTCCCACTGGCTCTTTTGCTCTCTCTAGAATCTTTTCCACTGGTCAACAGCCTCCATATATTCTTTCACAATTTTAAACATCGGTATTGAATCTTTCCTCAACCTTCTTTGTTCTCAGAAGGACAATTCCAGATGCCATTGCAAGGAGGTTTCCTGAGCAATCATAAAGGCAAACATGTGGCGCAGATTCTAAATTTGAATAGATTGTATATTGTCGTTAAGACCAGCTGTAAGAACACGGCAATGAGCAAACCCCAGAGCCATACATCATTGAAATTCCGATCAATTTCACTTAGCATTTGCTAAAATATTTAGGCCTTTTCTGGACTTAATTGAACATGCACAGAACCAATTTAACAACAGATTAATAGATTGTATATAATATAATATAAATTCCAATGAATCATTTGATTTGCCAAAAGCAATGCCATTGGTGATACACTTTATAGAAACTAATTAATGTGTTTTACATGCTAAATGTTTGTCCCTGAGTAATAAAGTTACTGTATCATTTAACTTTAGGGTTCAGATTACATCTGAAAACTGTGAGACACCCTCCAAATTCTGCAAATAATTTACGAACTAGTTGCTCAATTATTTGTTTGGGAAGCAGAAAGAAGTCATATTCTTTAACAGTTATATACTTTGCTTCTGACAACATTGCAGAACAAAACATCATCTTTCAATTTATTGACTGGAACCTACGGGGAATTGCACAGGTGATGTTTGTCAACAATCCACTGAGTGGGATTATTATTTTGGCGGGACTGATTGTACAGAATCGATGGTGGGCTCTAAATGGCTTTGTTGGAACAGTGTTCTCTACTGTGGCAGCAATTTTGCTCAGTCAGAACAGGTAAGCTTTTATAGAAAAATATTTCTTTTAAAAATTGATCAAAATAACATTTTGAACAATTTTATCTGAGCAATTAGCTATTATTTTAACTTCCAAAAATCTCTTCAATTTTCTCATTACCATGGGAACAATGTTACTATTTTAAAGCAAGTTCTTTCAATTACTAAATTTCCAAAAGAAATAAGGTATAATGAAATTTGCTGTTGAATTGGATCTTCCAAAATGCATCGCCTCTCATTTGCCTGGATTGCTCTCCATCTGCCATTTCTCCACCCAACACTCCAATCTATCTATATTCTGCTGCATTCTCCGACAGTTCTCTTCACTATCTGCTACTCCACCAATCTTAGAAATTCCTCAACAATGATTGTATTACCACCATTTGATTGAGCTTTGTAATCTATTTTCAAGGAGACATAAGAATTCAAACTTGTCACTAACTCATAAAGCCCTCATTTTTTTAAATGTCTGACTTAAATATATTGCAAAGATAAACCTACCATGAAGCAGATAGAAGGAACAAAGGTATCTGAACAAATTGTGATCTAATGCAGTTAAAATTAAAAACAGTTGGTATCCACAATTTGGTTGAACACTTAGTGAAGTCATCTAACAGTTAGAAACATTCAGTAACTACTGGACACAGTCAAGAGGTGATCAATGTTATGAAACAACGCTGGGTGAAATTCCACAGTTTATTACGGATCCAGACAGGATACCCCAAATCATTAAGTACCCAGGTGAGGAGGGATGAACTGGCTTCCCCTTGGTTATTCACCCACCCACTGGACTGGTGGCAACAAGGTTAATTTGAAAAGGATCACTTCCTTTGTGGATAACTCGCTCACAACGTCAAATGACCTTATGGTTTAAAAGAAGCAAATTTAACCAGGCTTTCTTGAATTAACAACATGCGTGAGTTAAAACTAAATATAAGTAGAAATAACAACTCAACACATGGACACAGTGTAGAAATAAGAAGTGAGTGCAAAAAGATAACCGTTTAAAAAATAAGTCTCTGAATTGTTTGTGAAGAGCATATAAGAAAATGTTGCAGCTGTTATTGGAAGGCACCAATAACATTGATATTGAACAGTTGAACAGTCAATTTCAAGATTCTTAGTTTGGCATGTTGGCAGAAATTCTGTTGTTCTGATTCCTTTCAACAGTGAAGGATAGAATGGGGCCCATAAGGAATAAGCAGGGTATGCTGCTTACTGGAGCAAAAGATATAGCAGAGGTACTAAATGTGTGCTTTGCTCCTGTTTTTACCAAATTAGAAAATGGTGACAATGGCCCAGTTGAAAATGCAGGTGTTGAGAAACTGAACAGTATAGTGATAAAGAAGAGGTGCTAAAAAAGCTGTCAGCATTCCAGGTAGAGAGGTCGCCAAATGGGATGCATCCAAAATGGCTGAGAGAGGTACGAGAGCAAATTGTGAAGCCACTGACAGAAATCTTCCCAGCCTCTCTGAACACAGGATCAGTCCAGAAGGGCTGGAAGATTGTAAAAGTGATATCATTGTTTAAGAAAGGGACAAAGGATAACCCAGGAAACTGCAGGCCTGCCAGCTTGACATCAATAGTGGGTAAAGCTAATACAGGCCATAATAAGGGATAAGATAAATATACACCTTTTTTTCTAAATTCATCCTAGACAGTCAACTTGGCTTTGTCAAGGGCAGTTCCAGTCTGACAAATTTAACTGAGTTCTTTCATGAGGTGACTCAGGCAATGGATGAGGGTAGTGCTGTAGATGTTGTACATTTTAACTTCCAGAAAGCATACGATACGTGGCAGGTTGGTTAGACAATTAGAAATGTTTGATTTGTCCTTGGCAGCATGAATTAGAAGTTGGCTAAAAAATAGGAAACAGAAAGTAGGTACAGATGGGGTATTTCTCAGATTGGAGATGAGTTGAAAGTGGTGTTTCCCAGGGATTGCTGTTGGCCTCTTGCTTTTGTGATTTATAGGAATGATTTGGAGATGTGTATTGAGGACAAAATCTCTAAATTTGCAGATGACAATAAGCTAAGGAGAATGGTGAATTGTGAAGATGACACCGAGTGACTTCAGAGGGACAATGACAAAATGGCCAAATGGGCAAACACCTAACAAATAAACTTTATGGCAGAGAAACATGAGGAAATGCATTTTGTTAGAAGAAACATAGAAAGACAATGCAGGCTTAAGGTCCAACTCTGAGGGGAGTACAGCAGCAGAGGCAACTTGAGATTCAAGTACATAATGTTGAAACAGTTGTTAAGAAGGCTTATAGGATCCTCAGGTTTATAAATACAGGCTTAGAGTATAAAAGCAAGGAAGTGATGCTATATCTGTACAAATCATTGGTAAAGCAACATTTAGAGTAATAAGATAACAAGGTGTGGAGCTGGATGAACACAGCAGGCCAAGCAGCATCATAGGAGCAGGAAAGCTTGACGTTTCGGGCCTAGACCCTTCATCAGAAATGGGGGAGGGGAAGAGGGTTCTGAAATAAATAGGGAGAGAGGGGGAGGCGGATAGAAGATGGATAGAGGAGAGAATAGGTGAAGAGGAGGCAGACAAGTCAAAGAGGCGGGGATGGAGCCAGTAAAGGTGTGTAGGTGGGGGGGTAGGGAGGAGATAGGTCAGTCCAGGGAGGATGGACAGGTCAAGGGGTCGGGATGATGTTAGTAGATAGGAGATGGGGGTGGGGCTTGAGGTGGGAGGAGGGGATAGGTGAGAGGAAGAACAGGTTAGGGAGGCGGGGACGAGCTGGGCTGGTTTTGGGATGCGGTTGGGGGAGGGGAGATTTTGAAGCTTGTGAAATCCACATTGATACCATTGGGCTGCAGGGTTCCCAGGCTGAATATGA